>JABJUM010000107.1:0-137339 GCA_016169955.1 Phytophthora vignae f. sp. vignae
GGTGCACAAGGACACGCTTAGTGCCATCGGACCATGTTCGGGCGCCAGCGAGCCGTAGAAGCCAGCGCAACGGTCTACAGGTCGCTACACAGGGCGTACAGTCGGTATGCAGCCGGATCATCGCGAATCCGCCGGTACACGCTGCTAGGCAGACTGCGATAGATCCATGGGTGCACCAGGACACGGTTAGTCCCATCGGACCATGTTCGGGCGCCAGCGAGCCGTGGAAGCCAGCCCAACGGTCTACAGGTCGCTACACAGGGCGTACAGTCGGTATGCAGCCGGATCATCGCGAATCCGCCGGTACGCGCTGCTAGGCGGACTGCGATAGATCCATGGGTGCACCAGGACACGGTTAGTGCCATCGGACCATGTTCAGGCGCCAGCGAGCCGTGGAATCCAGCGCAACGGTCTACAGGTCGCTACACAGGGCGTACAGTCGGTATGCAGCCGGATCATCGCGAATCCGCCGGTACACGCTGCTAGGCAGACTGCGATAGGTCCATGGGTTCACAAGGACACGGTTAGTGCCATCGGACCATGTTCAGGTGCCAGCGAGCCGTGGAAGCCAGCCCAACGGTCTACAGGTGGTGACACAGGGCGTACAGTCGGTATGCAGCCGGATCATCGCGAATCCGACGGTACGCACTGCTAGGCGGAGTGCGATAGGTCCATGGGTGCACAAGGACACGGTTAGTCCCATCGGACCATGTTCAGGCGCCAGCGAGCCGTGGAAGCCAGCGCAACGGTCTACAGCTCGCTATACAGCTCGCGACACAGGGCGCACAGTCGGTATGCAGCCGGATCATCGCGAATCCGCCGGTACGTGCTGCTAGGCGGAGTGCGATAGATCCATGGGTGCACAAGGACACGCTTAGTGCCATCGGACCATGTTCGGGCGCCAGCGAGCCGTGGAAGCCAGCCCAACGGTCTACAGGTCGCTACACAGGGCGTACAGTCGGTATGCAGCCGGATCATCGCGAATCCGCCGGTACGCGCTGCTAGGCGCAGTGCGATAGATCCATGGGTGCACCAGGACACGGTTAGTCCCATCGGACCATGTTCGGGCGCCAGCGAGCAGTGGAATCCAGCGCAACGGTCTACAGGTGGCTACACAGGCCGCTACACAGGGCGCACAGTCGGTATGCAGCCGGATCATCGCGAATCCGACGGTACACGCTGCTAGGCAGACTGCGATAGATCCATGGGTGCACAAGGACACGCTTAGTGCCATCGGACCATGTTCAGGCGCCAGCGAGCCGTGGAATCCAGCGCAACGGTCTACAGGTCGCTACACAGGGCGTACAGTCGGTATGCAGCCGGATCATCGCGAATCCGCCGGTACACGCTGCTAGGCAGACTGCGATAGGTCCATGGGTTCACAAGGACACGGTTAGTGCCATCGGACCATGTTCGGGCGCCAGCGAGCAGTGGAAGCCAGCGCAACGGTCTACAGGCCACTACACAGGGCGCACAGTCGGTATGCAGCCTGATCATCGCGATTCCGCCGGTACGCACTGCTAGGCGGACTGCGATAGATCCATAGGTGCACAAGGACACGGTTAGTGCCACCGGACCATGTTCAGGTGCCAGCGAGCCGTGGAAGCCAGCCCAACGGTCTACAGGTGGTGACACAGGGCGTACAGTCGGTATGCAGCCGGATCATTGCGAATCCGCCGGTACGCGCTGCTAGGCCGAGTGTGATAGATCCATGGGTGCACAAGGACACGCTTAGTGCCATCGGACCATGTTCGGGCGCCAGCGAGCCGTGGAAGTCAGCCCAACGGTCTACAGGTCGCTCGCTACACAGGGCGTACAGTCGGTATGCAGCCGGATCATCGCGAATCCGCCGGTACACGCTGCTAGGCAGACTGCGATAGATCCATGGGTGCACCAGGACACGGTTAGTGCCATCGGACCATGTTCAGGCGCCAGTGAGCCGTGGAAGCCAGCGCAACGGTCTACAGGTCGCTCGCTACACAGGGCGTACAGTCGGTATGCAGCCGGATCATCGCGAATCCGACGGTACGCGCTGCTAGGCGGAGTGCGATAGATCCATGGGTGCACCAGGACACGCTTAGTGCCATCGGACCATGTTCAGGCGCCAGCGAGCCGTGGAAGCCAGCGCAACGGTCTACAGGTCGCTCGCTACACAGGGCGTACAGTCGGTATGCAGCCGGATCATCGCGAATCCGCCGGTACGCGCTGCTAGGCGCAGTGCGATAGATCCATGGGTGCACAAGGACACGCTTAGTGCCATCGGACCATGTTCGGGCGCCAGCGAGCCGTGGAAGCCAGCGCAACGGTCTACAGGTCGCTCGCTACACAGGGCGTACAGTAGGTATGCAGCCTGATCATCGCGATTCCGACGGTACGCACTGGTAGGCGCAGTGCGATGGATCCATGGGTGCACAAGGACACGGTTAGTCCCATCGGACCATGTTCAGGCGCCAGCGAGCAGTGGAAGCCAGCGCAACGGTCTACAGGTGGCGACACAGGGCGTACAGTCGGTATGCAGCCGGATCATTGCGAATCCGCCGGTACGCGCTGCTAGGCGGAGTGCGATAGATCCGTGGGTGCAATATGAACACGGTTAGTGCCATCGGACCATGTTCGGGCGCCACGAGCTGTGGAAGCAGCGCAAACGGTCTACAGACCGCTATACAGCTCGCAATACAGCGCGCACCGTCGGTATGCAGCCGGATCATCGCGAATCCGCCGGTACGCGCTGCTAGGCGGAGTGCGATAGATCCGTGGGTGCAATAGACACGGTTAGTGCCATCTGACCATGTTCGGGCGCCAACGAGCTGTGGAAGCCAGCGCAACGGTCTACAGGTCGCGATACAGCTCGCAATACAGCGCGCACCGTCGGTATGCAGCCGGATCATCGCGAATCCGCCGGTACGCGCTGCTAGGCGGAGTGCGATAGATCCGACGGTGCAATAGAACACGGTAGTGCCATCGGACCATGTTCGGGCGCCAAAGCAGCCGTGGAAGCCAGCGCAACGGTCTACAGCGCTATACAGCTCGCAATACAGCGCGCACCGTCGGTATGCAGCCGGATCATCGCGAATCCGACGGTACGCACTGGTAGGCGCAGTGCGATAGATCCATGGGTGCACAAGGACACGCTTAGTGCCATCGGACCATGTTCAGGCGCCAGCGAGCCGTGGAAGTCAGCCCAACGGTCTACAGGTCGCTCGCTACACAGGGCGTACAGTCGGTATGCAGCCGGATCATCGCGAATCCGCCGGTACGCACTGGTAGGCGGAGTGCGATAGATCCATGGGTGCACCAGGACACGCTTAGTGCCATCGGACCATGTTCGGGCGCCAGCGAGCCGTGGAAGCCAGCGCAACGGTCTACAGGTCGCTACACAGGGCTTACAGTAGGTATGCAGCCTGATCATCGCGAATCCGCCGGTACACGCTGCTAGGCCGAGTGTGATAGATCCATGGGTGCACAAGGACACGGTTAGTGCCATCGGACCATGTTCGGGCGCCAGCGAGCCGTAGAAGCCAGCGCAACGGTCTACAGGTGGCGACACAGGGCGTACAGTCGGTATGCAGCCGGATCATTGCGAATCCGCCGGTACGCGCTGCTAGGCGCAGTGCGATAGATCCATGGGTGCACAAGGACACGCTTAGTGCCATCGGACCATGTTCGGGCGCCAGCGAGCCGTGGAAGCCAGCGCAACGGTCTACAGGTCGCTCGCTACACAGGGCGTACAGTAGGTATGCAGCCGGATCATCGCGATTCCGACGGTACGCACTGGTAGGCGCAGTGCGATGGATCCATGGGTGCACAAGGACACGGTTAGTCCCATCGGACCATGTTCAGGCGCCAGCGAGCAGTGGAAGCCAGCGCAACGGTCTACAGGTGGCGACACAGGGCGTACAGTCGGTATGCAGCCGGATCATTGCGAATCCGCCGGTACGCGCTGCTAGGCCGAGTGTGATAGATCCATGGGTGCACAAGGACACGGTTAGTGCCATCGGACCATGTTCGGGCGCCAGCGAGCAGTGGAAGCCAGCGCAACGGTCTACAGGTGGCGACACAGGGCTCACAGTAGGTATGCAGCCGGATCATCGCGAATCCGACGGTACGCACTGGTAGGCGGAGTGCGATAGATCCATGGGTGCACCAGGACACGGTTAGTCCCATCGGACCATGTTCGGGCGCCAGCGAGCCGTGGAAGCCAGCGCAACGGTCTACAGACCGCTATACAGCTCGCAATACAGCGCGCACCGTCGGTATGCAGCCGGATCATCGCGAATCCGCCGGTACGCGCTGCTAGGCGGAGTGCGATAGATCCGTGGGTGCAATAGAACACGGTTAGTGCCATCGGACCATGTTCGGGCGCCAGCGAGCCGTGGAAGCCAGCGCAACGGTCTACAGACCGCTATACAGCTCGCAATACAGCGCGCACCGTCGGTATGCAGCCGGATCATCGCGAATCCGCCGGTACGCGCTGCTAGGCGGAGTGCGATAGATCCGTGGGTGCAATAGAACACGGTTAGTGCCATCGGACCATGTTCGGGCGCCAGCGAGCCGTGGAAGCCAGCGCAACGGTCTACAGACCGCTATACAGCTCGCGATACAGCGCGCACCGTCGGTATGCAGCCGGATCATCGCGAATCCGCCGGTACGCGCTGCTAGGCGGAGTGCGATAGATCCGTGGGTGCAATAGAACACGGTTAGTGCCATCGGACCATGTTCGGGCGCCAGCGAGCCGTGGAAGCCAGCGCAACGGTCTACAGACCGCTACACAGCGCGCACCGTCGGTATGCAGCCGGATCATCGCGAATCCGCCGGTACGCGCTGCTAGGCGGAGTGCGATAGATCCGTGGGTGCAATAGAACACGGTTAGTGCCATCGGACCATGTTCGGGCGCCAGCGAGCCGTGGAAGCCAGCGCAACGGTCTACAGACCGCTATACAGCTCGCAATACAGCGCGCACCGTCGGTATGCAGCCGGATCATCGCGAATCCGCCGGTACGCGCTGCTAGGCGGAGTGCGATAGATCCGTGGGTGCAATAGAACACGGTTAGTGCCATCGGACCATGTTCGGGCGCCAGCGAGCCGTGGAAGCCAGCGCAACGGTCTACAGACCGCTATACAGCTCGCAATACAGGGCGTACAGTCGGTATGCAGCCGGATCATCGCGAATACGCCGGTACGCACTGCTAGGCGGAGTGCGATAGGTCCATGGGTGCACCAGGACACGATTAGTGCCATCGGACCATGTTCAGGCGCCAGCGAGCCGTGGAAGCCAGCGCAACGGTCTACAGGTCGCTACACAGGGCTCACAGTAGGTATGCAGCCGGATCATCGCGAATCCGACGGTACACGCTGCTAGGCGGACTGCAATAAATCCATGGGTGCCCAAGGACACGGTTAGTGCCATCGGACCATGTTCAGGCGCCAGCGAGCAGTGGAAGCCAGCGCAACGGTCTACAGGTGGCGACACAGGGCGTACAGTCGGTATGCAGCCGGATCATCGCGAATCCGACGGTACGCACTGCTAGGCGGAGTGCGATAGGTCCATGGGTGCACCAGGACACGCTTAGTGCCATCGGACCATGTTCAGGCGCCAGCGAGCCGTGGAAGTCAGCCCAACGGTCTACAGGTCGCTCGCTACACAGGGCGTACAGTCGGTATGCAGCCGGATCATCGCGAATCCGCCGGTACACGCTGCTAGGCAGACTGCGATAGGTCCATGGGTTCACAAGGACACGGTTAGTGCCATCGGACCATGTTTGGGCGCCAGCGAGCAGTGGAAGCCAGCGCAACGGTCTACAGGTCGCTCGCTACACAGGGCGTACAGTCGGTATGCAGCCGGATCATCGCGAATCCGACGGTACGCGCTGCTAGGCGGAGTGCGATAGATCCATGGGTGCACAAGGACACGGTTAGTGCCATCGGACCATGTTCGGGCGCCAGCGAGCCGTAGAAGCCAGCGCAACGGTCTACAGGTGGCGACACAGGGCGTACAGTCGGTATGCAGCTGGATCATCGCGAATCCGACGGGACGCGCTGCTAGGCGGAGTGCGATAGATCCATGGGTGCACAAGGACACGGTTAGTGCCATCGGACCATGTTTGGGCGCCTGCGAGCCGTGGAAGCCAGCGCAACGGTCTACAGATCCGCTATACAGCTCGCGATACAGCGCGCACCGTCGGTATGCAGCCGGATCATCGCGAATCCGCCGGTACGCGCTGCTAGGCGGAGTGCGATAGATCCGTGGGTGCAATAGAACACGGTTAGTGCCATCGGACCATGTTCGGGCGCCAGCCGAGCCGTGGAAGCCAGCGCAACGGTCTACAGACCGCTATACAGCTCGCGATACAGCGCGCACCGTCGGTATGCAGCCGGATCATCGCGAATCCGCCGGTACGCGCTGCTAGGCGGAGTGCGATAGATCCGTGGGTGCAATAGAACACGGTAGTGCCATCGGACCATGTTCGGGCGCCAGCGAGCCGTGGAAGCCAGCGCAACGGTCTACAGACCGCTATACAGCTCGCATACAGCGCGCACCGTCGGTATGCAGCCGGATCATCGCGAATCCGCCGGTACGCGCTGCTAGGCGGAGTGCGATAGATCCGTGGGTGCAATAGAACACGGTTAGTGCCATCGGACCATGTTCGGGCGCCAGCGAGCCGTGGAAGCCAGCGCAACGGTCTACAGGTGGCGACACAGGGCGTACAGTCGGTATGCAGCCGGACCATTGCGAATCCGCCGGTACGCGCTGCTAGGCCGAGTGTGATAGATCCATGGGTGCACAAGGACACGGTTAGTGCCATCGGACCATGTTTGGGCGCCAGCGAGCCGTGGAAGCCAGCGCAACGGTCTACAGCTCGCTCGCTACACAGGGCGTACAGTCGGTATGCAGCCGGACCATCGCGAATTCGCCGGTACGCACTGCTAGGCGGAGTGCGATAGGTCCATGGGTGCACCAGGACACGCTTAGTGCCATCGGACCATGTTTGGGCGCCAGCGAGCCGTGGAAGCCAGCGCAACGGTCTACAGGCCGCTACACAGGGCTCACAGTAGGTATGCAGCCTGATCATCGCGAATCCGCCGGTACACGCTGCTAGGCCGAGTGTGATAGATCCATGGGTGCACAAGGACACGGTTAGTGCCATCGGACCATGTTCGGGCGCCAGCGAGCCGTGGAAGCCAGCGCAACGGTCTACAGACCGCTATAACAGTCGATACAGCGCGCACCGTCGGTATGCAGCCGGATCATCGCGAATCCGCCGGTACGCGCTGCTAGGCGGAGTGCGATCGACCCGTGGGTGCAATAGAACACGGTTAGTGCCATCGGACCATGTTCGGGCGCCAACGAGCTGTGGAAGCCAGCGCAACGGTCTACAGGTCGCGACACAGTGCGCACCGTCGGTATGCAGCCGGATCATCGCGAATCCGCCGGTACGCGCTGCTAGGCGGAGTGCGATAGATCCGTGGGTTGCAATAGAACCCGGTTGTGCCATCGGACCATGTTCGGGCGCCAGCGAGCTGTGGAAGTCAGCGCAACGGTCTACAGACCGCTATACAGCTCGCAATACAGCGCGCACCGTCGGTATGCAGCCGGATCATCGCGAATCCGCCGGTACGCGCTGCTAGCGGAGTGCGATAGATCCGTGGGTGACAATAGAACACGGTTAGTGCCATCGGACCATGTTCGGGCGCCAGCGAGCCGTGGAAGCCAGCGCAACGGTCTACAGACCGCTATACAGCTCGCGATACAGCGCGCACCGTCGGTATGCAGCCGGATCATCGCGAATCCGCCGGTACGCGCTGCTAGGCGGAGTGCGATAGATCCGTGGGTGCAATAGAACACGGTTAGTGCCATCGGACCATGTTCGGGCGCCAGCGAGCCGTGGAAGCCAGCGCAACGGTCTACAGACCGCTATACAGCTCGCGATACAGCGCGCACCGTCGGTATGCAGCCGGATCATCGCGAATCCGCCGGTACGCGCTGCTAGGCGGAGTGCGATAGATCCGTGGGTGCAATAGAACACGGTTAGTGCCATCGGACCATGTTCGGGCGCCAGCTAGCCGTGGAAGCCAGCGCAACGGTCTACAGACCGCTATACAGCTCGCGATACAGCGCGCACCGTCGGTATGCAGCCGGATCATCGCGAATCCGCCGGTACGCGCTGCTAGGCGGAGTGCGATAGATCCGTGGGTGCAATAGAACACGGTTAGTGCCATCGGACCATGTTCGGGCGCCAGCCAGCCGTGGAAGCCAGCGCAACGGTCTACAGGTCGCGACACAGTGCGCACCGTCGGTATGCAGCCGGATCATCGCGAATCCGCCGGTACGCGCTGCTAGGCGGAGTGCGATAGATCCGTGGGTGCAATAGAACACGGTTAGTGCCATCGGACCATGTTCGGGCGCCAGCCAGCCGTGGAAGCCAGCGCAACGGTCTACAGCTCGCAATACAGCGCGCACCGTCGGTATGCAGCCGGATCATCGCGAATCCGCCGGTACGCGCTGCTAGGCGGAGTGCGATAGATCCGTGGGTGCAATAGAACACGTTAGTGGCCATCGGACCATGTTCGGGCGCCAGCGAGCCGTGGAAGCCAGCGCAACGGTCTACCTAGCTCGCGATAACAGCGCGCACCGTCGGTATGCAGCCGGATCATCGCGAATCCGCCGGTACGCGCTGCTAGGCGGAGTGCGATAGATCCATGGGTGCACTAGAACACGGTTAGTGCCATCGGACCATGTTCGGGCGCCAGCGAGCCGTGGAAGCCAGCGCAACGGTCTACAGACCGCTATACAGCTCGCGATACAGCGCGCACCGTCGGTATGCAGCCGGATCATCGCGAATCCGCCGGTACGCGCTGCTAGGCGGAGTGCGATAGATCCGTGGGTGCAATAGAACACGGTTAGTGCCATCGGACCATGTTCGGGCGCCAGCGAGCCGTGGAAGCCAGCGCAACGGTCTACAGACCGCTATACAGCTCGCAATACAGCGCGCACCGTCGGTATGCAGCCGGATCATCGCGAATCCGCCGGTACGCGCTGCTAGGCGGAGTGCGATAGATCCGTGGGTGCAATAGAACACGGTTAGTGCCATCGGACCATGTTCGGGCGCCAGCGAGCCGTGGAAGCCAGCGCAACGGTCTACAGACCGCTATACAGCTCGCAATACAGCGCGCACCGTCGGTATGCAGCCGGATCATCGCGAATCCGCCGGTACGCGCTGCTAGGCGGAGTGCGATAGATCCGTACGTGCAATAGAACACGGTTAGTGCCATCGGACCATGTTCGGGCGCCAGCGAGCCGTGGAAGCCAGCGCAACGGTCTACAGACCGCTATACAGCTCGCGATACAGCGCGCACCGTCGGTATGCAGCCGGATCATCGCGAATCCGCCGGTACGCGCTGCTAGGCGGAGTGCGATAGATCCGTGGGTGCAATAGAACACGGTTAGTGCCATCGGACCATGTTCGGGCGCCAGCGAGCCGTGGAAGCCAGCGCAACGGTCTACAGACCGCTATACAGCTCGCGATACAGCGCGCACCGTCGGTATGCAGCCGGATCATCGCGAATCCGCCGGTACGCGCTGCTAGGCGGAGTGCGATAGATCCGTACGTGCAATAGAACACGGTTAGTGCCATCGGACCATGTTCGGGCGCCAGCGAGCCGTGGAAGCCAGCGCAACGGTCTACAGACCGCTATACAGCTCGCGATACAGCGCGCACCGTCGGTATGCAGCCGGATCATCGCGAATCCGCCGGTACGCGCTGCTAGGCGGAGTGCGATAGATCCATGGGTGCACCAGGACACGGTTAGTGCCATCGGACCATGTTCGGGCGCCAGCGAGCCGTAGAAGCCAGCGCAACGGTCTACAGGTGGCGACACAGGGCGTAGAGTCGGTATGCAGCCGGATCATCGCGAATCCGACGGTACGCACTGCTAGGCGGAGTGCGATAGGTCCATGGGTGCACCAGGACACGCTTAGTGCTATCGGACCATGTTCAGGCGCCAGCGAGCCGTGGAAGCCAGCGCAACGGTCTACAGCTCGCTATACAGCTCGCGACACAGGGCGCACAGTCGGTATGCAGCCGGATCATCGCGAATCCGCCGGTACACGCTGCTAGGCAGACTGCGATAGATCCATGGGTGCACAAGGACACGGTTAGTGCCATCGGACCATGTTCAGGCGCCAGCGAGCCGTGGAAGCCAGCGCAACGGTCTACAGGTCGCTCGCTACACAGGGCGTACAGTCGGTATGCAGCCGGATCATTGCAAATCCGCCGGTACGCGCTGCTAGGCCGAGTGTGATAGATCCATGGGTGCACAAGGACACGGTTAGTCCCATCGGACCATGTTTGGGCGCCAGCGAGCCGTGGAAGCCAGCGCAACGGTCTACAGGCCGCTATACAGCTCGCGATACAGCGCGCACCGTCGGTATGCAGCCGGATCATCGCGAATCCGCCGGTACGCGCTGCTAGGCGGAGTGCGATAGATCCGTGGGTGCAATAGAACACGGTTAGTGCCATCGGACCATGTTCGGGCGCCAGCGAGCCGTGGAAGCCAGCGCAACGGTCTACAGACCGCTATACAGCTCGCGATACAGCGCGCACCGTCGGTATGCAGCCGGATCATCGCGAATCCGCCGGTACGCGCTGCTAGGCGGAGTGCGATAGATCCGTGGTGCAATAGAACACGGTTAGTGCCATCGGACCATGTTCGGGCGCCAGCGAGCCGTGGAAGCCAGCGCAACGGTCTACAGACCGCTATACAGCTCGCGATACAGCGCGCACCGTCGGTATGCAGCCGGATCATCGCGAATACGCCGGTACGCACTGCTAGGCGGAGTGCGATAGATCCATGGGTGCCCAAGGACACGGTTAGTGCTATCGGACCATGTTCAGGTGCCAGCGAGCAGTGGAAGCCAGCGCAACGGTCTACAGGTCGCTATACAGCTCGCGACACAGGGCGCACAGTCGGTATGCAGCCTGATCATCGCGAATCCGCCGGTACGCGCTGCTAGGCGGACTGCGATAGATCCATGGGTGCACCAGGACACGCTTAGTGCCATCGGACCATGTTCGGGCGCCAGCGAGCCGTGGAAGCCAGCGCAACGGTCTACAGGTCGCTCGCTACACAGGGCGTACAGTCGGTATGCAGCCGGATCATCGCGAATCCGACGGTACGCACTGCTAGGCGGAGTGCGATAGGTCCATGGGTGCACCAGGACACGCTTAGTGCTATCGGACCATGTTCAGGCGCCAGCGAGCCGTAGAAGCCAGCGCAACGGTCTACAGCTCGCTATACAGCTCGCGACACAGGGCGCACAGTCGGTATGCAGCCGGATCATCGCGAATCCGCCGGTACACGCTGCTAGGCGGAGTGCGATAGATCCGTGGGTGCAATAGAACACGGTTAGTGCCATCGGACCATGTTCGGGCGCCAGCGAGCCGTGGAAGCCAGCGCAACGGTCTACAGACCGCTATACAGCTCGCAATACAGCGCGCACCGTCGGTATGCAGCCGGATCATCGCGAATCCGCCGGTACGCGCTGCTAGGCGGAGTGCGATAGATCCGTGGGTGCAATAGAACACGGTTAGTGCCATCGGACCATGTTCGGGCGCCAGCGAGCCTGTGGAAGCCAGCGCAACGGTCTACAGACCGCTATACAGCTCGCGATACAGCGCGCACCGTCGGTATGCAGCCGGATCATCGCGAATCCGCCGGTACGCGCTGCTAGGCGGAGTGCGATAGATCCGTGGGTGCAATAGAACACGGTTAGTGCCATCGGACCATGTTCGGGCGCCAGCGAGCCGTGGAAGCCAGCGCAACGGTCTACAGATCGCGATACAGCTCGCGATACAGCGCGCACCGTCGGTATGCAGCCGGATCATCGCGAATCCGCCGGTACGCGCTGCTAGGCGGAGTGCGATAGATCCGTGGGTGCAATAGAACACGGTTAGTGCCATCGGACCATGTTCGGGCGCCAGCGAGCCGTGGAAGCCAGCGCAACGGTCTACAGACCGCTATACAGCTCGCGATACAGCGCGCACCGTCGGTATGCAGCCGGATCATCGCGAATCCGCCGGTACGCGCTGCTAGGCGGAGTGCGATAGATCCGTGGGTGCAATAGAACACGGTTAGTGCCATCGGACCATGTTCGGGCGCCAGCGAGCCGTGGAAGCCAGCGCAACGGTCTACAGACCGCTATACAGCTCGCGATACAGCGCGCACCGTCGGTATGCAGCCGGATCATCGCGAATCCGCCGGTACGCGCTGCTAGGCGGAGTGCGATAGATCCGTGGGTGCAATAGAACACGGTTAGTGCCATCGGACCATGTTCGGGCGCCAGCGAGCCGTGGAAGCCAGCGCAACGGTCTACAGACCGCTATACAGCTCGCGATACAGCGCGCACCGTCGGTATGCAGCCGGATCATCGCGAATCCGCCGGTACGCGCTGCTAGGCGGAGTGCGATAGATCCGTGGTGCAATAGAACACGGTTAGTGCCATCGGACCATGTTCGGGCGCCAGCGAGCCGTGGAAGCCAGCGCAACGGTCTACAGACCGCTATACAGCTCGCAATACAGCGCGCACCGTCGGTATGCAGCCGGATCATCGCGAATCCGCCGGTACGCGCTGCTAGGCGGAGTGCGATAGATCCGTGGGTGCAATAGAACACGGTTAGTGCCATCGGACCATGTTCGGGCGCCAGCGAGCCGTGGAAGCCAGCGCAACGGTCTACAGACCGCTATACAGCTCGCGATACAGCGCGCACCGTCGGTATGCAGCCGGATCATCGCGAATCCGCCGGTACGCGCTGCTAGGCGGAGTGCGATAGATCCGTGGGTGCAATAGAACACGGTTAGTGCCATCGGACCATGTTCGGGCGCCAGCGAGCCGTGGAAGCCAGCGCAACGGTCTACAGACCGCTATACAGCTCGCGATACAGCGCGCACCGTCGGTATGCAGCCGGATCATCGCGAATCCGCCGGTACGCGCTGCTAGGCGGAGTGCGATAGATCCGTGGGTGCAATAGAACACGGTTAGTGCCATCGGACCATGTTCGGGCGCCAAGCGAGCCGTGGAAGCCAGCGCAACGGTCTACAGGACGCGATACAGCTCGCGATACAGCGCGCACCGTCGGTATGCAGCCGGATCATCGCGAATCCGCCGGTACGCGCTGCTAGGCGGAGTGCGATAGATCCGTGGGTGCAATAGAACACGGTTAGTGCCATCGGACCATGTTCGGGCGCCAGCGAGCCGTGGAAGCCAGCGCAACGGTCTACAGACCGCTATACAGCTCGCGATACAGCGCGCACCGTCGGTATGCAGCCGGATCATCGCGAATCCGCCGGTACGCGCTGCTAGGCGGAGTGCGATAGATCCGTGGGTGCAATAGAACACGGTTAGTGCCATCGGACCATGTTCGGGCGCCAGCGAGCTGTGGAAGCCAGCGCAACGGTCTACAGGTCGCGACACAGCGCGCACCGTCGGTATGCAGCCGGATCATCGCGAATCCGCCGGTACGCGCTGCTAGGCGGAGTGCGATAGATCCGTGGGTGCAATAGAACACGGTTAGTGCCATCGGACCATGTTCGGGCGCCAGCGAGCCGTGGAAGCCAGCGCAACGGTCTACAGACCGCTATACAGCTCGCGATACAGCGCGCACCGTCGGTATGCAGCCGGATCATCGCGAATCCGCCGGTACGCGCTGCTAGGCGGAGTGCGATAGATCCGTGGGTGCAATAGAACACGGTTAGTGCCATCGGACCATGTTCGGGCGCCAGCGAGCCGTGGAAGCCAGCGCAACGGTCTACAGACCGCTATACAGCTCGCGATACAGCGCGCACCGTCGGTATGCAGCCGGATCATCGCGAATCCGCCGGTACGCGCTGCTAGGCGGAGTGCGATAGATCCGTGGGTGCAATAGAACACGGTTAGTGCCATCGGACCATGTTCGGGCGCCAGCGAGCCGTGGAAGCCAGCGCAACGGTCTACAGACCGCTATACAGCTCGCGATACAGCGCGCACCGTCGGTATGCAGCCGGATCATCGCGAATCCGCCGGTACGCGCTGCTAGGCGGAGTGCGATAGATCCGTGGGTGCAATAGAACACGGTTAGTGCCATCGGACCATGTTCGGGCGCCAGCGAGCCGTGGAAGCCAGCGCAACGGTCTACAGACCGCTATACAGCTCGCGATACAGCGCGCACCGTCGGTATGCAGCCGGATCATCGCGAATCCGCCGGTACGCGCTGCTAGGCGGAGTGCGATAGATCCGTGGGTGCAATAGAACACGGTTAGTGCCATCGGACCATGTTCGGGCGCCAGCGAGCCGTGGAAGCCAGCGCAACGGTCTACAGACCGCTATACAGCTCGCGATACAGCGCGCACCGTCGGTATGCAGCCGGATCATCGCGAATCCGCCGGTACGCGCTGCTAGGCGGAGTGCGATAGATCCGTGGGTGCAATAGAACACGGTTAGTGCCATCGGACCATGTTCGGGCGCCAGCGAGCCGTGGAAGCCAGCGCAACGGTCTACAGACCGCTATACAGCTCGCGATACAGCGCGCACCGTCGGTATGCAGCCGGATCATCGCGAATCCGCCGGTACGCGCTGCTAGGCGGAGTGCGATAGATCCGTGGGTGCAATAGAACACGGTTAGTGCCATCGGACCATGTTCGGGCGCCAGCGAGCTGTGGAAGCCAGCGCAACGGTCTACAGACCGCTATACAGCTCGCGATACAGCGCGCACCGTCGGTATGCAGCCGGATCATCGCGAATCCGCCGGTACGCGCTGCTAGGCGGAGTGCGATAGATCCGTGGGTGCAATAGAACACGGTTAGTGCCATCGGACCATGTTCGGGCGCCAGCGAGCCGTGGAAGCCAGCGCAACGGTCTACAGACCGCTATACAGCTCGCGATACAGCGCGCACCGTCGGTATGCAGCCGGATCATCGCGAATCCGCCGGTACGCGCTGCTAGGCGGAGTGCGATAGATCCGTGGGTGCAATAGAACACGGTTAGTGCCATCGGACCATGTTCGGGCGCCAGCGAGCCGTGGAAGCCAGCGCAACGGTCTACAGACCGCTATACAGCTCGCGATACAGCGCGCACCGTCGGTATGCAGCCGGATCATCGCGAATCCGCCGGTACGCGCTGCTAGGCGGAGTGCGATAGATCCGTGGGTGCAATAGAACACGGTTAGTGCCATCGGACCATGTTCGGGCGCCAGCGAGCCGTGGAAGCCAGCGCAACGGTCTACAGACCGCTATACAGCTCGCGATACAGCGCGCACCGTCGGTATGCAGCCGGATCATCGCGAATCCGCCGGTACGCGCTGCTAGGCGGAGTGCGATAGATCCGTGGGTGCAATAGAACACGGTTAGTGCCATCGGACCATGTTCGGGCGCCAGCGAGCCTGTGGAAGCCAGCGCAACGGTCTACAGACCGCTATACAGCTCGCGATACAGCGCGCACCGTCGGTATGCAGCCGGATCATCGCGAATCCGCCGGTACGCGCTGCTAGGCGGAGTGCGATAGATCCGTAGGTGCAATAGAACACGGTTAGTGCCATCGGACCATGTTCGGGCGCCAGCGAGCCGTGGAAGCCAGCGCAACGGTCTACAGACCGCTATACAGCTCGCGATACAGCGCGCACCGTCGGTATGCAGCCGGATCATCGCGAATCCGCCGGTACGCGCTGCTAGGCGGAGTGCGATAGATCCGTGGGTGCAATAGAACACGGTTAGTGCCATCGGACCATGTTCGGGCGCCAGCGAGCCGTGGAAGCCAGCGCAACGGTCTACAGACCGCTATACAGCTCGCGATACAGCGCGCACCGTCGGTATGCAGCCGGATCATCGCGAATCCGCCGGTACGCGCTGCTAGGCGGAGTGCGATAGATCCGTGGGTGCAATAGAACACGGTTAGTGCCATCGGACCATGTTCGGGCGCCAGCGAGCCTGTGGAAGCCAGCGCAACGGTCTACAGACCGCTATACAGCTCGCGATACAGCGCGCACCGTCGGTATGCAGCCGGATCATCGCGAATCCGCCGGTACGCGCTGCTAGGCGGAGTGCGATAGATCCGTGGGTGCAATAGAACACGGTTAGTGCCATCGGACCATGTTCGGGCGCCAGCGAGCCGTGGAAGCCAGCGCAACGGTCTACAGACCGCTATACAGCTCGCGATACAGCGCGCACCGTCGGTATGCAGCCGGATCATCGCGAATCCGCCGGTACGCGCTGCTAGGCGGAGTGCGATAGATCCGTGGGTGCAATAGAACACGGTTAGTGCCATCGGACCATGTTCGGGCGCCAGCGAGCCGTGGAAGCCAGCGCAACGGTCTACAGACCGCTATACAGCTCGCAATACAGCGCGCACCGTCGGTATGCAGCCGGATCATCGCGAATCCGCCGGTACGCGCTGCTAGGCGGAGTGCGATAGATCCGTGGGTGCAATAGAACACGGTTAGTGCCATCGGACCATGTTCGGGCGCCAACGAGCTGTGGAAGCCAGCGCAACGGTCTACAGACCGCTATACAGCTCGCGATACAGCGCGCACCGTCGGTATGCAGCCGGATCATCGCGAATCCGCCGGTACGCGCTGCTAGGCGGAGTGCGATAGATCCGTGGGTGCAATAGAACACGGTTAGTGCCATCGGACCATGTTCGGGCGCCAGCGAGCCGTGGAAGCCAGCGCAACGGTCTACAGACCGCTATACAGCTCGCGATACAGCGCGCACCGTCGGTATGCAGCCGGATCATCGCGAATCCGCCGGTACGCGCTGCTAGGCGGAGTGCGATAGATCCGTGGGTGCAATAGAACACGGTTAGTGCCATCGGACCATGTTCGGGCGCCAACGAGCTGTGGAAGCCAGCGCAACGGTCTACAGGTCGCGATACAGCTCGCGATACAGCGCGCACCGTCGGTATGCAGCCGGATCATCGCGAATCCGCCGGTACGCGCTGCTAGGCGGAGTGCGATAGATCCGTGGGTGCAATAGAACACGGTTAGTGCCATCGGACCATGTTCGGGCGCCAACGAGCCGTGGAAGCCAGCGCAACGGTCTACAGACCGCTATACAGCTCGCGATACAGCGCGCACCGTCGGTATGCAGCCGGATCATCGCGAATCCGCCGGTACGCGCTGCTAGGCGGAGTGCGATAGATCCGTGGGTGCAATAGAACACGGTTAGTGCCATCGGACCATGTTCGGGCGCCAGCGAGCTGTGGAAGCCAGCGCAACGGTCTACAGACCGCTATACAGCTCGCGATACAGCGCGCACCGTCGGTATGCAGCCGGATCATCGCGAATCCGCCGGTACGCGCTGCTAGGCGGAGTGCGATAGATCCGTGGGTGCAATAGAACACGGTTAGTGCCATCGGACCATGTTCGGGCGCCAACGAGCCTGTGGAAGCCAGCGCAACGGTCTACAGACCGCTATACAGCTCGCGATACAGCGCGCACCGTCGGTATGCAGCCGGATCATCGCGAATCCGCCGGTACGCGCTGCTAGGCGGAGTGCGATAGATCCGTGGGTGCAATAGAACACGGTTAGTGCCATCGGACCATGTTCGGGCGCCAAGCGAGCTGTGGAAGCCAGCGCAACGGTCTACAGACCGCTATACAGCTCGCAATACAGCGCGCACCGTCGGTATGCAGCCGGATCATCGCGAATCCGCCGGTACGCGCTGCTAGGCGGAGTGCGATAGATCCGTGGGTGCAATAGAACACGGTTAGTGCCATCGGACCATGTTCGGGCGCCAGCGAGCCGTGGAAGCCAGCGCAACGGTCTACAGACCGCTATACAGCTCGCGATACAGCGCGCACCGTCGGTATGCAGCCGGATCATCGCGAATCCGCCGGTACGCGCTGCTAGGCGGAGTGCGATAGATCCGTGGGTGCAATAGAACACGGTTAGTGCCATCGGACCATGTTCGGGCGCCAACGAGCTGTGGAAGCCAGCGCAACGGTCTACAGACCGCTATACAGCTCGCGATACAGCGCGCACCGTCGGTATGCAGCCGGATCATCGCGAATCCGCCGGTACGCGCTGCTAGGCGGAGTGCGATAGATCCGTGGGTGCAATAGAACACGGTTAGTGCCATCGGACCATGTTCGGGCGCCAGCGAGCCTGTGGAAGCCAGCGCAACGGTCTACAGACCGCTATACAGCTCGCGATACAGCGCGCACCGTCGGTATGCAGCCGGATCATCGCGAATCCGCCGGTACGCGCTGCTAGGCGGAGTGCGATAGATCCGTGGGTGCAATAGAACACGGTTAGTGCCATCGGACCATGTTCGGGCGCCAGCGAGCTGTGGAAGCCAGCGCAACGGTCTACAGACCGCTATACAGCTCGCGATACAGCGCGCACCGTCGGTATGCAGCCGGATCATCGCGAATCCGCCGGTACGCGCTGCTAGGCGGAGTGCGATAGATCCGTGGGTGCAATAGAACACGGTTAGTGCCATCGGACCATGTTCGGGCGCCAGCGAGCCGTGGAAGCCAGCGCAACGGTCTACAGACCGCTATACAGCTCGCGATACAGCGCGCACCGTCGGTATGCAGCCGGATCATCGCGAATCCGCCGGTACGCGCTGCTAGGCGGAGTGCGATAGATCCGTGGGTGCAATAGAACACGGTTAGTGCCATCGGACCATGTTCGGGCGCCAGCGAGCTGTGGAAGCCAGCGCAACGGTCTACAGACCGCTATACAGCTCGCGATACAGCGCGCACCGTCGGTATGCAGCCGGATCATCGCGAATCCGCCGGTACGCGCTGCTAGGCGGAGTGCGATAGATCCGTGGGTGCAATAGAACACGGTTAGTGCCATCGGACCATGTTCGGGCGCCAACGAGCTGTGGAAGCCAGCGCAACGGTCTACAGATCGCTATACAGCTCGCGATACAGCGCGCACCGTCGGTATGCAGCCGGATCATCGCGAATCCGCCGGTACGCGCTGCTAGGCGGAGTGCGATAGATCCGTACGTGCAATAGAACACGGTTAGTGCCATCGGACCATGTTCGGGCGCCAGCGAGCCGTGGAAGCCAGCGCAACGGTCTACAGACCGCTATACAGCTCGCGATACAGCGCGCACCGTCGGTATGCAGCCGGATCATCGCGAATCCGCCGGTACGCGCTGCTAGGCGGAGTGCGATAGATCCGTACGTGCAATAGAACACGGTTAGTGCCATCGGACCATGTTCGGGCGCCAACGAGCTGTGGAAGCCAGCGCAACGGTCTACAGACCGCTATACAGCTCGCAATACAGCGCGCACCGTCGGTATGCAGCCGGATCATCGCGAATCCGCCGGTACGCGCTGCTAGGCGGAGTGCGATAGATCCGTGGGTGCAATAGAACACGGTTAGTGCCATCGGACCATGTTCGGGCGCCAACGAGCTGTGGAAGCCAGCGCAACGGTCTACAGACCGCTATACAGCTCGCGATACAGCGCGCACCGTCGGTATGCAGCCGGATCATCGCGAATCCGCCGGTACGCGCTGCTAGGCGGAGTGCGATAGATCCGTGGGTGCAATAGAACACGGTTAGTGCCATCGGACCATGTTCGGGCGCCAGCGAGCCGTGGAAGCCAGCGCAACGGTCTACAGACCGCTATACAGCTCGCGATACAGCGCGCACCGTCGGTATGCAGCCGGATCATCGCGAATCCGCCGGTACGCGCTGCTAGGCGGAGTGCGATAGATCCGTGGGTGCAATAGAACACGGTTAGTGCCATCGGACCATGTTCGGGCGCCAGCGAGCCGTGGAAGCCAGCGCAACGGTCTACAGACCGCTATACAGCTCGCGATACAGCGCGCACCGTCGGTATGCAGCCGGATCATCGCGAATCCGCCGGTACGCGCTGCTAGGCGGAGTGCGATAGATCCGTGGGTGCAATAGAACACGGTTAGTGCCATCGGACCATGTTCGGGCGCCAGCGAGCCGTGGAAGCCAGCGCAACGGTCTACAGACCGCTATACAGCTCGCGATACAGCGCGCACCGTCGGTATGCAGCCGGATCATCGCGAATCCGCCGGTACGCGCTGCTAGGCGGAGTGCGATAGATCCGTGGGTGCAATAGAACACGGTTAGTGCCATCGGACCATGTTCGGGCGCCAACGAGCCGTGGAAGCCAGCGCAACGGTCTACAGACCGCTATACAGCTCGCGATACAGCGCGCACCGTCGGTATGCAGCCGGATCATCGCGAATCCGCCGGTACGCGCTGCTAGGCGGAGTGCGATAGATCCGTGGGTGCAATAGAACACGGTTAGTGCCATCGGACCATGTTCGGGCGCCAGCGAGCCGTGGAAGCCAGCGCAACGGTCTACAGACCGCTATACAGCTCGCGATACAGCGCGCACCGTCGGTATGCAGCCGGATCATCGCGAATCCGCCGGTACGCGCTGCTAGGCGGAGTGCGATAGATCCGTACGTGCAATAGAACACGGTTAGTGCCATCGGACCATGTTCGGGCGCCAGCGAGCCGTGGAAGCCAGCGCAACGGTCTACAGACCGCTATACAGCTCGCGATACAGCGCGCACCGTCGGTATGCAGCCGGATCATCGCGAATCCGCCGGTACGCGCTGCTAGGCGGAGTGCGATAGATCCGTGGGTGCAATAGAACACGGTTAGTGCCATCGGACCATGTTCGGGCGCCAACGAGCTGTGGAAGCCAGCGCAACGGTCTACAGACCGCTATACAGCTCGCAATACAGCGCGCACCGTCGGTATGCAGCCGGATCATCGCGAATCCGCCGGTACGCGCTGCTAGGCGGAGTGCGATAGATCCGTACGTGCAATAGAACACGGTTAGTGCCATCGGACCATGTTCGGGCGCCAGCGAGCCGTGGAAGCCAGCGCAACGGTCTACAGACCGCTATACAGCTCGCAATACAGCGCGCACCGTCGGTATGCAGCCGGATCATCGCGAATCCGCCGGTACGCGCTGCTAGGCGGAGTGCGATAGATCCGTGGGTGCAATAGAACACGGTTAGTGCCATCGGACCATGTTCGGGCGCCAACGAGCTGTGGAAGCCAGCGCAACGGTCTACAGGTCGCGACACAGCGCGCACCGTCGGTATGCAGCCGGATCATCGCGAATCCGCCGGTACGCGCTGCTAGGCGGAGTGCGATAGATCCGTGGGTGCAATAGAACACGGTTAGTGCCATCGGACCATGTTCGGGCGCCAACGAGCTGTGGAAGCCAGCGCAACGGTCTACAGACCGCTATACAGCTCGCGATACAGCGCGCACCGTCGGTATGCAGCCGGATCATCGCGAATCCGCCGGTACGCGCTGCTAGGCGGAGTGCGATAGATCCGTGGGTGCAATAGAACACGGTTAGTGCCATCGGACCATGTTCGGGCGCCAGCGAGCCGTGGAAGCCAGCGCAACGGTCTACAGACCGCTATACAGCTCGCAATACAGCGCGCACCGTCGGTATGCAGCCTGATCATCGCGATTCCGCCGGTACGCACTGCTAGGCGGACTGCGATAGATCCATAGGTGCACAAGGACACGGTTAGTGCCACCGGACCATGTTCAGGTGCCAGCGAGCCGTGGAAGCCAGCCCAACGGTCTACAGGTGGCTACACAGGGCGTACAGTCGGTATGCAGCCTGATCATCGCGATTCCGCCGGTACGCACTGCTAGGCGGACTGCGATAGTTCCATGGGTGCACCAGGACACGGTTAGTGCCATCGGACCATGTTCAGGCGCCAGCGAGCCGTGGAAGCCAGCGCAACGGTCTACAGGTCGCTCGCTACACAGGGCGTACAGTCGGTATGCAGCCGGATCATCGCGAATCCGACGGTACGCACTGCTAGGCGCAGTGCGATAGATCCATGGGTGCACAAGGACACGGTTAGTGCTATCGGACCATGTTCGGGCGCCAGCGAGCCGTGGAAGCCAGCGCAACGGTCTACAGCTCGCTATACAGCTCGCGACACAGGGCGCACAGTCGGTATGCAGCCGGATCATCGCGAATCCGACGGTACGTGCTGCTAGGCGGACTGCGATAGATCCATGGGTGCACAAGGACACGGTTAGTGCCATCGGACCATGTTCGGGCGCCAGCGAGCCGTGGAAGCCAGCGCAACGGTCTACAGGCCGCTACACAGGGCGCACAGTCGGTATGCAGCCTGATCATCGCGATTCCGCCGGTACGCACTGCTAGGCGGACTGCGATAGATCCATAGGTGCACAAGGACACGGTTAGTGCCACCGGACCATGTTCAGGTGCCAGCGAGCCGTGGAAGCCAGCCCAACGGTCTACAGGTGGCTACACAGGGCGTACAGTCGGTATGCAGCCTGATCATCGCGATTCCGCCGGTACGCACTGCTAGGCGGACTGCGATAGTTCCATGGGTGCACCAGGACACGGTTAGTGCTATCGGACCATGTTCAGGCGCCAGCGAGCCGTGGAAGCCAGCGCAACGGTCTACAGGTCGCTCGCTACACAGGGCGTACAGTCGGTATGCAGCCGGATCATCGCGAATCCGACGGTACGCACTGCTAGGCGCAGTGCGATAGATCCATGGGTGCACAAGGACACGGTTAGTGCTATCGGACCATGTTCGGGCGCCAGCGAGCCGTGGAAGCCAGCGCAACGGTCTACAGCTCGCTATACAGCTCGCGACACAGGGCGCACAGTCGGTATGCAGCCGGATCATCGCGAATCCGACGGTACGTGCTGCTAGGCGGACTGCGATAGATCCATGGGTGCACAAGGACACGGTTAGTGCCATCGGACCATGTTCGGGCGCCAGCGAGCCGTGGAAGCCAGCGCAACGGTCTACAGGCCGCTACACAGGGCGCACAGTCGGTATGCAGCCTGATCATCGCGATTCCGCCGGTACGCACTGCTAGGCGGACTGCGATAGATCCATAGGTGCACAAGGACACGGTTAGTGCCACCGGACCATGTTCAGGTGCCAGCGAGCCGTGGAAGCCAGCCCAACGGTCTACAGGTCGCTCGCTACACAGGGCGTACAGTCGGTATGCAGCCTGATCATCGCGAATCCGACGGTACGCACTGCTAGGCGCAGTGCGATAGATCCATGGGTGCACAAGGACACGGTTAGTGCTATCGGACCATGTTCGGGCGCCAGCGAGCCGTGGAAGCCAGCGCAACGGTCTACAGCTCGCTATACAGCTCGCGACACAGGGCGCACAGTCGGTATGCAGCCGGATCATCGCGAATCCGCCGGTACGTGCTGCTAGGCGGACTGCGATAGATCCATGGGTGCACAAGGACACGGTTAGTGCCATCGGACCATGTTCGGGCGCCAGCGAGCCGTGGAAGCCAGCGCAACGGTCTACAGGCCGCTACACAGGGCGCACAGTCGGTATGCAGCCTGATCATCGCGATTCCGCCGGTACGCACTGCTAGGCGGACTGCGATAGATCCATAGGTGCACAAGGACACGGTTAGTGCCACCGGACCATGTTCAGGTGCCAGCGAGCCGTGGAAGCCAGCCCAACGGTCTACAGGTGGCTACACAGGGCGTACAGTCGGTATGCAGCCTGATCATCGCGATTCCGCCGGTACGCACTGCTAGGCGGACTGCGATAGTTCCATGGGTGCACCAGGACACGGTTAGTGCCATCGGACCATGTTCAGGCGCCAGCGAGCCGTGGAAGCCAGCGCAACGGTCTACAGGTCGCTCGCTACACAGGGCGTACAGTCGGTATGCAGCCGGATCATCGCGAATCCGACGGTACGCACTGGTAGGCGCAGTGCGATAGATCCATGGGTGCACAAGGACACGGTTAGTGCTATCGGACCATGTTCGGGCGCCAGCGAGCCGTGGAAGCCAGCGCAACGGTCTACAGGCCGCTACACAGGGCGCACAGTCGGTATGCAGCCTGATCATCGCGATTCCGCCGGTACGCACTGCTAGGCGGACTGCGATAGATCCATAGGTGCACAAGGACACGGTTAGTGCCACCGGACCATGTTCAGGTGCCAGCGAGCCGTGGAAGCCAGCCCAACGGTCTACAGGTGGCTACACAGGGCGTACAGTCGGTATGCAGCCTGATCATCGCGAATCCGACGGTACGCACTGCTAGGCCGAGTGTGATAGATCCATGGGTGCACAAGGACACGGTTAGTGCTATCGGACCATGTTCGGGCGCCAGCGAGCCGTGGAAGCCAGCGCAACGGTCTACAGGCCGCTACACAGGGCGCACAGTCGGTATGCAGCCTGATCATCGCGATTCCGCCGGTACGCACTGCTAGGCGGACTGCGATAGATCCATAGGTGCACAAGGACACGGTTAGTGCCATCGGACCATGTTCAGGTGCCAGCGAGCCGTAGAAGCCAGCGCAACGGTCTACAGGTCGCTCGCTACACAGGGCGTACAGTCGGTATGCAGCCTGATCATCGCGAATCCGACGGTACGCACTGCTAGGCGCAGTGCGATAGATCCATGGGTGCACAAGGACACGGTTAGTGCTATCGGACCATGTTCGGGCGCCAGCGAGCCGTGGAAGCCAGCGCAACGGTCTACAGCTCGCTATACAGCTCGCGACACAGGGCGCACAGTCGGTATGCAGCCGGATCATCGCGAATCCGCCGGTACGTGCTGCTAGGCGGACTGCGATAGATCCACGGGTGCACAAGGACACGGTTAGTGCCATCGGACCATGTTCGGGCGCCAGCGAGCCGTGGAAGCCAGCGCAACGGTCTACAGGCCGCTACACAGGGCGCACAGTCGGTATGCAGCCTGATCATCGCGATTCCGCCGGTACGCACTGCTAGGCGGACTGCGATAGATCCATAGGTGCACAAGGACACGGTTAGTGCCACCGGACCATGTTCAGGTGCCAGCGAGCCGTGGAAGCCAGCCCAACGGTCTACAGGTGGCTACACAGGGCGTACAGTCGGTATGCAGCCTGATCATCGCGATTCCGCCGGTACGCACTGCTAGGCGGACTGCGATAGATCCATAGGTGCACAAGGACACGGTTAGTGCCATCGGACCATGTTCAGGCGCCAGCGAGCCGTGGAAGCCAGCGCAACGGTCTACAGGTCGCTCGCTACACAGGGCGTACAGTCGGTATGCAGCCGGATCATCGCGAATCCGACGGTACGCACTGGTAGGCGCAGTGCGATAGATCCATGGGTGCACAAGGACACGGTTAGTGCTATCGGACCATGTTCGGGCGCCAGCGAGCCGTGGAAGCCAGCGCAACGGTCTACAGGCCGCTACACAGGGCGCACAGTCGGTATGCAGCCTGATCATCGCGATTCCGCCGGTACGCACTGCTAGGCGGACTGCGATAGATCCATAGGTGCACAAGGACACGGTTAGTGCCACCGGACCATGTTCAGGTGCCAGCGAGCCGTGGAAGCCAGCCCAACGGTCTACAGGTGGCTACACAGGGCGTACAGTCGGTATGCAGCCTGATCATCGCGAATCCGACGGTACGCACTGCTAGGCGGACTGCGATAGTTCCATGGGTGCACAAGGACACGGTTAGTGCCATCGGACCATGTTCAGGCGCCAGCGAGCCGTGGAAGCCAGCGCAACGGTCTACAGGTCGCTCGCTACACAGGGCGTACAGTCGGTATGCAGCCGGATCATCGCGAATCCGACGGTACGCACTGGTAGGCGCAGTGCGATAGATCCATGGGTGCACAAGGACACGGTTAGTGCTATCGGACCATGTTCGGGCGCCAGCGAGCCGTGGAAGCCAGCGCAACGGTCTACAGCTCGCTATACAGCTCGCGACACAGGGCGCACAGTCGGTATGCAGCCGGATCATCGCGAATCCGCCGGTACGTGCTGCTAGGCGGACTGCGATAGATCCATGGGTGCACAAGGACACGGTTAGTGCCATCGGACCATGTTCGGGCGCCAGCGAGCCGTGGAAGCCAGCGCAACGGTCTACAGCTCGCTATACAGCTCGCTACACAGGGCGTACAGTCGGTATGCAGCCTGATCATCGCGAATCCGCCGGTACGCGCTGCTAGGCGGACTGCGATAGATCCATAGGTGCACAAGGACACGGTTAGTGCCATCGGACCATGTTCAGGTGCCAGCGAGCCGTAGAAGCCAGCGCAACGGTCTACAGGTCGCTCGCTACACAGGGCGTACAGTCGGTATGCAGCCTGATCATCGCGATTCCGCCGGTACGCGCTGCTAGGCGGACTGCGATAGGTCCATGGGTGCACAAGGACACGGTTAGTGCCATCGGACCATGTTCGGGCGCCAGCGAGCCGTGGAAGCCAGCGCAACGGTCTACAGGTGGCGACACAGGGCTCACAGTAGGTATGCAGCCGGATCATCGCGAATCCGACGGTACACGCTGCTAGGCGGACTGCGATAGTTCCATGGGTGCACCAGGACACGGTTAGTGCCATCGGACCATGTTCAGGCGCCAGCGAGCCGTGGAAGCCAGCGCAACGGTCTACAGGTCGCTCGCTACACAGGGCGTACAGTCGGTATGCAGCCGGATCATCGCGAATCCGACGGTACGCACTGGTAGGCGCAGTGCGATAGATCCACGGGTGCACAAGGACACGGTTAGTGCTATCGGACCATGTTCGGGCGCCAGCGAGCCGTGGAAGCCAGCGCAACGGTCTACAGCTCGCTATACAGCTCGCGACACAGGGCGCACAGTCGGTATGCAGCCGGATCATCGCGAATCCGCCGGTACGTGCTGCTAGGCGGACTGCGATAGATCCATGGGTGCACAAGGACACGGTTAGTGCCATCGGACCATGTTCGGGCGCCAGCGAGCCGTGGAAGCCAGCGCAACGGTCTACAGGCCGCTACACAGGGCGCACAGTCGGTATGCAGCCTGATCATCGCGATTCCGCCGGTACGCGCTGCTAGGCGGACTGCGATAGATCCATAGGTGCCCAAGGACACGGTTAGTGCCACCGGACCATGTTCAGGTGCCAGCGAGCCGTGGAAGCCAGCCCAACGGTCTACAGGTGGCTACACAGGGCGTACAGTCGGTATGCAGCCTGATCATCGCGATTCCGCCGGTACGCACTGCTAGGCGGACTGCGATAGTTCCATGGGTGCACAAGGACACGGTTAGTGCTATCGGACCATGTTCAGGCGCCAGCGAGCCGTGGAAGCCAGCGCAACGGTCTACAGGTCGCTCGCTACACAGGGCGTACAGTCGGTATGCAGCCTGATCATCGCGATTCCGCCGGTACGCGCTGCTAGGCGGACTGCGATAGGTCCATGGGTGCACAAGGACACGGTTAGTGCTATCGGACCATGTTCGGGCGCCAGCGAGCCGTAGAAGCCAGCGCAACGGTCTACAGCTCGCTATACAGCTCGCGACACAGGGCGCACAGTCGGTATGCAGCCGGATCATCGCGATTCCGCCGGTACGCGCTGCTAGGCGGACTGCGATAGTTCCATGGGTGCACAAGGACACGGTTAGTGCCATCGGACCATGTTCGGGCGCCAGCGAGCCGTGGAAGCCAGCGCAACGGTCTACAGGCCGCTACACAGGGCGCACAGTAGGTATGCAGCCTGATCATCGCGATTCCGCCGGTACGCGCTGCTAGGCGGACTGCGATAGATCCATAGGTGCCCAAGGACACGGTTAGTGCCACCGGACCATGTTCAGGTGCCAGCGAGCCGTGGAAGCCAGCCCAACGGTCTACAGCTCGCTATACAGCTCGCGACACAGGGCGCACAGTCGGTATGCAGCCTGATCATCGCGAATCCGACGGTACGCGCTGCTAGGCGGACTGCGATAGATCCATGGGTGCACAAGGACACGCTTAGTGCCATCGGACTATGGGACACACAGGCTTTTGTGGTGCACACTGTCTAACCTATTTCAGTAGGAAAATCAGTACATGGCTTCAGAGCGACAGATTATGCATATGACTATGGTTCACTATGCTAGATAGTGAACGAGATACATTTACACCAAAGGCGTCTTTGCCGCGATAAAGAGAAATACATTCAGTTTGGGATTTACATCGCTAAGAGTTAAGGGTTGACTCTTGGAGTCCGTAAGGTGTACGGACTCGTACGTTCTGGTATTAGAACGGGCTTTCTTAAGCTGAGACTCTGTGAGTCTGTTACGTCTTCCTCTGACGCTAAAGCTACGGCAGCCCCGCTGCACTCAGGGCGCCTAAGACATGTTCTTCGAAGAGTGGCGGTGTTACGATTGTCGTGGATGAGCGAGTCCGTGGTGCGCGGTAGAGAAACCCCCTGGAAAAAGCTGTCCGAATCGAGCAGCAGCGGAAGAGTGGCGTCCGTCGTTCCCACTGGGCAGGCAGCACACACCGCACGGGTGAACTCTTATGCGGGAGTCACCAGCTTGGTGACTATCAAAAAGGTGCTGCAGCGTCTCCGGAGACGGCAACGGCTCCTGAAAGTCCAGTCGAGAGTTGCCATGGAGGTGCCGCAGGTGCTCCGCCATCGACGGCCCCAGTGATAGGGCTACGGTGGCAGACATGAGAGTGATGGTCGTTGGTGATCCGTTGGTGGCTAAAAGCGCGCAAAAAACGAAGTCGCGACGACAGTGTAAGTAAGCAGGGTAGAAGCATAAAGACTAGCATAGGTCATATAAATTCTGCATGTCAGTTTTGTCCTCATCTTGAGATTTGCCTGCACACTTGACACCTAGATTACGGTAGTTACAAAAAGGGTATTTTATTCGGTACGGTCACTATTTCCTGAACCTCAAAAATCGTACACCACATTTAGACAGGGTCCGACTAAATAATGTGAACGATGTAGCGAATCGCGGGTCCACATATGGTTATGTGCCCGCATGTTAAGCCCAATCCGTACTTAGTAGGGACTCATGATTCATAGACGGGCCGACCATAGTCAACCCAAGTGCTTCTGGCGATTCGCCGGCGGTTTGCCTCGATCGATTCAATCCGCCCGGCTTGGGAAATTAGAGTAGAACTCCCAATATTACTTTGTGACAAAAGATGACTCCATCCAGACAGACTATCATTGATTATCCACCTACTTAAGTGGTTCTGGAATGCCGCAACTCCCCTGGTGCAGGCTTTCCTTAGTCTAACTGCATATGTTGGAAAAGGAAGGGCGCCGCGGGGACTAAACTCATGACATACCTGTAGAACATAGCTCGTTAGACCGTTACACCATACAGTACGGCCCCCCGTTTTCGCGGCCGCTGACCTCTTATAAACTTCCAGATTTGATATGTCCATGCTATATTCACGAGGCAGCTCATCTCCTTTTCCATAGTGTTCGCTTGCTCACGACAGGACACATCACAAATATGCTGCAGCAAATCCAATAAGTCTATAGGAGTTTGTATGGTCCGCCCTCCGCGAAAACGGGGGGCCGCACTGTACAGGCGCCCCGGTCGTTGACTCTTCGGGCTGGGACTTGACACTGTCTGATTGCATATTCCACCAGCATAGTGTTGGGCTAGTATGGATTAACGTAAAATTGTTTACAGGTCTTGTAATTGGGTAGGGCTTCTATAATAATAATTGATCGCTTTTGAAAACGACCAAAGGGTTTGTATTCGGGACAGGGCCCGGACCAAGGTCCTGGACCAGGACAATTGCAACACCAGGACTCCTGGTGTTGTAATCGGGAATATTCGTTACAATAGTGAAAATCCCCTGGCCTAGGTTTTTGGGTATCAAACCTCATAGCGGGTTTCATTAGCAAGCTCAGCGTATATGGAGCACAACCGCTAGCAAAAGCCCAGGACGCGTGATTCCCTAAATTACCCACGCGCTTTGCATGTTAGTATTGTTGGTCCTGGTTCAACATAGTCATTATCTTAACGCTTTTAGTGCGCTCCCGCACTCGACGAGGGTGTATCTTAGCGTCCACGTGGCGCTAGCTTCTCATTCTTCTTTTTAAAGATACATAACGTGTCACGGAATCGCGAAAGCTGCTGAGAGGTGCAACTCGAGACAGCTTCGAGACCAAGACGATGTTGAACACGGCCATTTCTAGCGGATGAACACGGCAGCTGTGATCCGCTTTAGGCTGTGCGTCTTGAATGCAAGTTCAAGACCTGCATGTTGCATGAAAACAAGAGAGAGTCGTAAAGTGCGAAAGCAAGAGCTAGGTAGCGAAACACGACCTAAATCTCAATCAGATCTCAATTTACCTGTTCAAGAACAACCAGTAGTGATTGCAACGGCGACGGCATCTTGCCTGAGTGCTTCAGTTACTAATCCTCTGCTCAAGTGCTACCACACACAAAGCGTGACGACGCTTTTGCGACATAACGTAAGAAAGTTTTATCGAAAGGCACGGAGCCACTTGAAGCAAAGTGGGATACGATCGTTGAGGCTAGCGCCGGCGAAGGAGGTTTTACGCTCCGATCAAGTGCCTTCAATGTTGGCGACGGCGCGTTCACACAGCAGTAGGAGGCCTGGGTTGGTAGCAGCGTCCGGGTTGTTGTAGATGAGTTTGAGTTGACGCGAGGCGCCAAGACGCGTAAGCGGTACGCGGTTTGCCTCTGCGGTGGATGGATATGAGTGTCTTTCTGTTAGAAGGGGGTTATTTGTGCCAGCAGTTGGGGCAGCAACGTTGCGTACCGAGTGCGGCGATGAGCTCAAGTAAACGCACCGCCTGCTCGACACCCGCCCAAAAGTTGGCGCGGTTGGCTTCGTTGGCATCTGCAAGCCGTGCGATGCCGACACTTCGTAGAATGTCCAGCGCCAGTTGGTGGGCGCTCGCTTGCACGAGCTGCTTCGCTCGAGTCTTGTCAACGACTGCAACACGAGGTAAGGAAATATTAGTAGGAGCGTCAGTCCGAGCGGTCAATAGAGCTGCAGTACCAGGAGGGTCCCCCGATGCAGTCGCAAAGCGACAAAGCAGCATGCACGAAATGTATTGCAGTGCCCACGGGTCAACCGTGTCCGTATGCCGAGGCTCCTGTCTGCGGCGGATCATTGCATTCACGACTACGGCGGGGCCAGCGCAGTTGCAAAACGCCTCCTTCGCGCTGTCTGAGAATTACAAATAAGCGTTAGAATTTGGCACACGCGGGTCACCTGTGTCCACGAAGTCCCTACCATTGTCACGAATACAGATCTCCAGGAACTTGACGATGTGCCAGTGCGCCATAAAGCTCGCAACGCCGCGGTACTCCTGCATGAGTGTGCGGTTGTCCAGCAGCTCCACTGTTTGCTGCAACATTCCCGTGTCGACCACATCGTCCGAAAGACCGGCTACAAGCAAATAAGTCCCAAGATGATGTTAGCGGACATTAGCAGTAGTTGGAAAATAAACTATACGCAGCGCTACCCTCCATAGTCATCAGCTGGAAGAGTGCCTGGAAGACGCAGTGGGCTATCCGCAGTGACTCCGGGAACGCGTTGAGTAGCTTGGAGAACGTCGACAGTATATGGAAATGGTGGATCGCCAACGCGCCATTGCTTTCTAGCAGCCAGTAGAACTGTCACCATCATGAACCTCAGCACGGGGAATGCCATCTTCATCTACTGACTGCAAAGCCTACCGTTCTCGTACACGAGTGCAGCGATGGCGGCACATCCAGCTGCCGCCTCCTCCTCGGATAAATCTTCGCCCTCTAGTCGTTGGCTGATACCGCCGAACAGCCCGGCATCGCCGATATCTGCCTGGTTATCAGCTGTGGGTGCACCAGTGAGTTAGCACTAATCCCCAATCTAACTTAGCAAGATCCGAAATCGTACCATGAGGAGCAGCCACCGTGTCGAAGCACATGAGCGCTACGAGTCTGCAGACCTCAGTGTACAGACGCTGTGCTCGTGGGTGTGTTGCAAGCCCCTTGGCCATCAGGCCCAGACAGCCCGCCTCCGTGATTTTGGTCTGAATGTCGAGCTCCGTGGGCTCTATTGAGGCAACAACCATTGAGTCAGTATGCGGCTATTACTCCACCACCTAGGCCCGCTCTTCTTTACGTTTGAGCGAGATGAGCCGCTGCAAAAAGTGACAACAATCGGCCAGCACCGCGCCGTGGTCGTGGTGCACATGATGGCTCACGATCTCCACGAGCATCGGGAGCAGACGCCCCTGCTCCACCATAGCATGGCGAACGGCGTTGCGGTGCAACACCAAGCGCTTGAACTCGGCGCAGGCCCGGCGAACGGCGTACGGGTCCGTGCGGTTGGAGCCCTCTTCGAGCAAGTCCAGCACGCTGCGGTAGTCTTCGCAGTAGAACTGCATCGCTCAAAGAGACAACAAGGTGCTGGGCAGAGGCCGTAGCGACGTGTGGTGAGCTCTTTGTTGACTCGTGCTACGCTGACGCGGCGGGCAGCAGTCTGAGAATGTTCAGCGCCCCGACGTTACCGGCAGGCGCCGGTCTCTCTTGACCAGGCAATGGCAGGGCGCCTCGTGCCCAGCTCAGCGCTGCTTGGTGCTGCGCCATTGTTTGCACGAGTTTGCCAGCCACGAACAAAGGATGCGAAGCTTGCTGTCCCCGCCGACAAGAAATGATAAGGAAAAGGATGTTGCCCAGCGCTTCGAGTGGCTTCAACTTGACGGGCTCACTCGACTCCGCCCGACCAAACATTTGGGATTGACCTGATCTAACCATATTTTCCGCCCTCCCAAGAGCCAGTAAGCTGGTAGCCAAGTTGCTTGGCGCGTCCCCTGGCGCGCAAAGATCGCAACGCTGGATAACTATGGAAAATTTCTGTACGCAAGCGACCACCTGGAGTGGTCTCGCGATAATTTGCAAACATTTTCTACAGGTCTTTTACTCCCGTCCATAATCTGCGAGCATTTTAGACTGCGGTTCACTATACCCCCATTTACCGTTCAAAAATCTACCAACATTTTACACTGCGCTTCACTATGCTGCGCCCACTCGTGGCTGGGTGGCAAAACGGCCCTCGGAAGGGCCGCCCAACGGCATTTTCGCAGCCCGCGAGAAAGAGTCCAGAACGCACGCAATATACAGGGGACAGCCCCTGCAGCAAGCAAGCCCAAAAGCCCCCAAAGCCTCGAGCCAAAGGCACTTCCAAATCGCGAGCGCAGCGCAGGGGTTTCGCGGCCGAAAAGATTCGCAGATCCGCCTAGTCCTGGCATCCACTTACTCCGTCCGCTCCGCAGCAGCAGTAATGGCAAAGCCGAGCAAGAACGGGATGGAGTCGGGCGGCGGGCGCAACGGCTCGACGTACGAGCGCCGCGCCTGGACGCGCAAGGAGGACGACGCCATCATCCGCCTCGTGGAGGAGTACGGCACCAAGCGCTGGAGCGTCATCTCCGACCACCTCAACGGCGAGAACCACGGCACGGAGCGCACGGGCAAGCAGTGCCGCACGCGGTGGCTCAACCACCTGGACCCGACCATCAAGAAGGACCCGTGGACGGCCGAGGAGGAGCAGATCATCGAGGACGCCCAGACGCGGCTCGGCAACAAGTGGGCCGAGATCTCCAAGCTCCTGCCCGGCAGGTACGGTACTAGATTTGTAGCTTTATCTTGTAGAATTTGTAGGGATCTGTATTGGATTGTGGTAAGTTTTACCAGTACTAACCTTATATTTTCTGTATAATGATGTTCACCACGACAGAACCGACAATGCCATCAAGAACCACTGGTACTCGTCCATGAGACGCACGATGCGTCGGATGGCCAAGCAGCAGAACAAGACTCTGGGGCAGACGTCTCGAGGAGCTGGCGGCAGCAACAAGGCTGCCAAATTCAGTGCCAACTCGACCCCCGGGGGCACCTCCATGGTCGAGCTGGCTCGGGACGCTATGAACGCCGGCAACAACCTCCGTCACCAGACGCAGGGCCTAACGTCGACCCAGGCGGCAGTGTACAAGGACTGCTACAACGCCCTGATCAAGCAGGCGGAGGACGGCAAAGGCGGTCAACGAGGGGTGCAGAAGAGCGCGGCCAAGAAGCTCAACTCGAAGCGGAAACGCAAAGATCTGCGGATCTGCACGGGCAGCGTGTCGGTGGTCGAGAGCGCCGGCATGTTCCTGCCCGACACCCCTCGACGCGTGCTGCACACGCAGTTGCTGCTGCAGTTGCTGAACACGGGCGAGGATGACTTCGGTGGCGCCATCATCACGGTCGCGAGCACGACAAACAAGAGCAAGAAGCGCCACGTTCAAGGCAAGAAGAACGGAGCCGGAGCCGGCGAGCTGGGCGACCACCCGTTCAACGACATGGACGGCTCCTTCCACGCCTTCGAGCACCTGGACATCGACTTCAACGAGGTACGCGCAGATGTTCTTTATGTTGAAGAGGATCGCGAAGTGCTGATTGTTTGCTCCTTCTTTGTTGGATGGTGATGTGAGAGCAGCAAGTTGCCGAGTTCTTCAACATGCCGACACCACAAGGACTGCAGCCTCCACACAGTTTGCGCCGGTCGCCGCGGTTCATGTCGCCCGCGGGGTTCATGAAGCAAGACGGCACCAAGTTCTCGTTCGACGACCTCGACTTCCCCACGGAACTGGACTCGAGCACGCTGGAGTTCGTAAGTTGCAGGCGGTTTCTATTGGATTTCAATGCTATTTGATTTGCTGACATTTTCTATTGATTGATCCAGGAGATCTCCAGTGAGAACGGAGGGGTCCTTCGACGTTCCCCGCGACTACGCACGGACGTGTCGGTAGCTTTTCCTCACGGCAACGCGTCAACCTTCGGCATTGGGCGGCAGCCATCGCCCCACAAACGGTTGGCGCCTCCAACAATCGACGTGGCGCTGCAGCAAGAGACTTTCGACTTCGACCACTCCATCACGCCGACGCTGAAGAGCCCCCAGCTGCGGCAATGGCTCGACGGCTCACCAAAGAGCTTCGTGGCGTCCGTCTAGGCAGCGAGCGACTCAGTCAGCAAAATTCTACTCCGCCCGGCTGCGCTGGCCGAAGCAAGAGGAGAGAGAGAGAGTCAATCGCGCCCTCCCTTCCGCCCTGTTGAGTTTTATTCCCCTGTATGATGAACTGCAAGCGGTATTCACGGCTGGCGGTGACTTTACGAGTGGCAAAAACAAAGGAAGGGCAAGTGAGTGCTAGCAACGTAGGTTTTAGATAGGAAATACGGGTATTGTCATGAGTAGCATGTCCCTAGAGCACTCCCCTCAGCCCACACAACTCGTGTCCACCACCACCGATAAGAAAAAATGAACAAAAAGTAAAAGTTGACACGCACAAAGAGAGCTAAACCACTATCCGTGTATTACAACTATTAGCAACTTGCCCTGTCAACTCGAGGCCTCTGTATCCTGTAGATCTCCTACCTCTCTGTCATCTTGATTTTCGTCCGAGATCTGTTCAGTCGAGCTCGGTTCACGCGATGAGGAGGATTCGCCCGAGTCTTGACAGCTCGTCGCTGCAGGCGAAGACGCAGGACGTTTCTGGCGGTACGCGTGCATCCGGCTCTGCTTGGACGGCGGCTCCTTCTTGCGTGAATCCCCGGCGCCGACCATCGTGCGTTCACTTTGAATCCGATCCGGGTCCGTCTTGCTGCCCTCTCCAGCCTTCTTCTCGGGCAGTTTGATGATGATCGTGTCCTCGTCGCGTCGGAATGCCAGGTGACCGAGGATCTCGAGCGACTGCGCCTCCATACCCGTGGACTCGAGGTGGTATTTCTTCATAATGTCCTCCGAGAAGTCGAACTGGAACTCCTCCACGCGCTCGGCGTCGTAGATCTGCACCCGCAAGTTCTCGTTGCCGTCTTCGAGCGGTCGAATGAAGGCCGAGACGATCACGTAGCTGCCACACGGCAGTTTGGCTCCTTTCTTCTGCAGCAGACGCATGGGCTCGATGGGGGGCGACTTGGCGTTGTGGCCCTCGCCAAAGTTGATGTTACTGGGACGCACGGGCGTCGCGACGACGAAGTCCGACCACTGGAACTTGATGCTCATGGGCATGTAGTTGAACCGCGGGATCTGCCGCAGCGCCAGGTTCTTCGAGTGCAGCTCCTGCGTCAGCGTTCGTCTCTTGCCGATCATCTTGCTACTACCCAGTCGCTCGTCCTGGTCGTCCAGATGAATGTGGCGCCCGTCGGGGTTGATGGTGAGGATGCTTTGATCCATCAGCGAGAAGACCGGGCCCTGTTCGAGTCGAGCGTCGTACGCCAGAAGTGTCGTGTCACTTGAGGTGAAGCGAGCCAGCTCGGTGGGGAATGCGAGCAGATCCGCGAGTGTTCGTCGTGATACGCGTCGTCTACTCGCTCTTCGCTTGGCGGCGCTCTCCACCGACTCCTTCGTACTCGCGGTATCGACTGGCGCCTCCCATAGCAACACGGAGCGCCGCATGTTCTTCTGACGATCAAAGCTCCCGTCCTTCGTGCCGCCCGCAAAGTGGACTGATCGGGCTCGCCCGCCGTGTCTTGACGCGTACCGGCGCTCCACGGACGTGCACAAGTCAGCGAGGACTCGCTTCACTTCAGACTGCACTGCGACGTCGTAGGAGCTGTCAGCAACCGACTCAAAAGCGTCCTGGGATGCAGTATCCTGCTCAGTCAAGGCCACGTCCTCACTGCATTGTGTCTTGGTATCTTCTCCATTGGTTCCTGGTTCCTCGACGGAGTCTACCGCTGTCGTGACCTCGATGCAAGCTGTGACTGCATCCAGTAGGTCTTCAACGGCTAGCGCGACAGCGATATCCTCGTCATCGACAGCTAATCGGCAGGAATCTTCTACGGGCTCAATCGAATCAGACGGATCGACTTCTTCCACTGCTTGATCAGCGTCAGCTTTGGGCGTCGACACTTCATCTGCAGCTACCACACACGTCTCTGCTACTTCGTCAGTCGGTTCTAGCGGTAGTGACTCGGAGAGTTCTGATGGTGGAATAGGAATGGTAGGCTCACTTGGACAAGTCTCGGCAGGGACGGAGAGATCATCTACGGGCTCGTCAACTTGGTGGCAACTGTCAATGGCAGTGACGATATCCCCCAGAATTGCATCAACGGCGTCCATGTTGTCCCTTTTGAGTGCGCTATCGGAGTTATCTTCAGCATTACTCGGCTCCAGTACACCGATACCAGCGCTTGGTACGTTTTCCTTCATGTCTGGAACCAACTCGGTGGGCTCAGGGGTATCGCAACTCATCAGTTCGGAATCGTCAGTAGACGGAAGAATCTGCTGGGGTGCGTCATTTTCACTTTCAATTGCGGTCGTGGATTCAACGACGCAGAGCGTTTGAGTGTCGCCTTGGCTCTCCACCTCTGGACCAGGGGCGGTATTTGTCTCCATCTCATCGACACCATCAGCGATCTCGCCAGCTTGATCAGCTTCGAGTGAGCTATTAACTTCCATGTCGTCACTGTCAAGACGAGTACCAAGGGGGTCCAGTATAGCACCGCTGGTCGCGGAGTTTTGGTCTTCCATGACGTTTCTAATCATTTCTGCGAGCACCAACTCCGTCTCATCGTCTCCACTTTCCATCTGTAACTCTTCAGCATTATTCACACTCGGTACTCCTCCATCCATCGCAATGTCGATTTTTACAGCGGGTAGCGGATCATTGGTGCACACAAGCTCGTCTGGTGGCACGCCTTCAACACTGCTGACGTCCATCTCCACACGCAAATCTGTTTCTGCTGGCAGGGGCGAAGCTACAAGATCGCTTCGCTCCTCTGAGGATACTTCAACTTCGCTTTCGGCGACGATAACGACCATGGACTCGACTAACTCGCCTACATCAGTGTTTACCTCGACGGGGTTCCCACTCGGCGATTCAGGCGGCGAAAGCTCATCACAATTTGTTTTGTTGGCCTGGGGTCTTGAGGCAACTCAGTGACTTCCTCGCTTGAACACACAGGGGCGTCTTCAACATCCACTCGAGCCTCGTCAGCATTAGATGTACTGTCATCTCCTCCATCCCCAGCTGCAACGCCAGCTTCGTCTTCGTTCAGAGCGCCATTGTGTTCACTGTTCGAAGTCTCGTTCACGTCCTGATTATCTTCTTCTTCCTCGCTAGGAGAGCAAGGTTGCGTTAGTCGACTGAGCGCTTCTGCGATGGCTTGGGAGGCTAAAAGACAGGCGACACCTGCCACAATTTCTTGCGTTGAGAACCCCAGTGCTGTCGGTTCAGCAATATTAACCACATCAGTCCCAGGCTCACCAGCATCTCCCCGTTCAGACTTTGAGTCGCTCTCAACTAGCTCCTCGTACTCCGTCGTTTCCCCGCGTGCGATGTCCGTTTGAGACGTCACGTTCTCCACTGCGTCGACTGCAGTCGATAGCTCGGAGTCAGTAGCAACTTCGCGTACAAGGAGTCTAGCGACCTCTTCAATGATGTCGACGCCCTCCACGAGCTCAAAAGCAGGTTCGACTTCACTCGAGGGCTCCGCCGGCACGTCAGCCTCGTTCGTAGCTGCATTGATATCGTTCTGTTCTTCCGACATGTTCCAGCTGTCGATGATACTACGCGTAGAATAGGACTCGAGCTCTTCGTTGTCCCAGTATTCGCTTCTTATTGCGCTTTCCGATCCACTTTCGTGTTGCAGCCACGACAGAATTGTAGACAACGCTCTGTTTTCGACGTCCGCCACAAATTCCTGAGCCACCGTCAACGCATCAACGCCAGACGTTCCATTCGTCTCATCAACCTGCTCAGCCGTAGAACCGGATTCGTGGTCAGCTGGGCTATGCTCCAGCATATCTGCTACCAGGTCGGCCTGCTGAACAGGCCGACCGTCGTCTGGCACTGGATTCGAATCGGAAAAATCTACGGCCCCATCAAGACCCAAAACATCGCATTGGGTTGAACCGGTACTGTCATCAGCATTCGTAGTCCCCAGGCTGGGATTGGTGACCACTCCATCATCAGCTCGAGCTGTATCCTCCGTCACACTAGCGACAGCATCGTATGCACCAGCTTCCATCGCCACGTTCTCGATAGGAGCTTCAGTGCAGAGGGCCGCTAAGTCAGCAGTGACAGCCTCCTCATCAGGTGCGGTAGCTGCTTCGTCACTTTCCTGGTTTTCGTTGCTGGGGGTTGGCGTCGCGAACATCTCCAGCACGTCCCTAACGAAGCTCTCAGCAAAACTTTTCGTGGCAAGCGCCACCACAGATTCCGTTTCTGGGTCAGGGTCCTCGGATGGAGCTGGATTTTGAATTTCTTGGCAAATTGAGAGCTCAGGTTGGCCATCGCTTCGAGTGAGAAGCCCCTCTGCATTCATCTCGTTTGGTTCACCACCTGCAGTTTCAACATCGACAGGAGTATCGCCTTCACTTTCAGACACTACAGGCGCCTCGCAGACCGCATCATTATCGGTATCAGCCGCAAGGACGGGGTCTTGAGGTCCTTCCAGTTCGCCAATGGGGTCCAGTTCAACACCGTCGTCTTCAGACACGACAGTCGCAGCAGGGGGAGGCATTTCTTCCGCACTATCAGCCAGGGCATCGAGGACGGAGTGACTTACCTCGTGGAGCGAGGCTACAAACGCAAGTGCCGTGCGTTCGACCAGTTCAACGACCGCTTTGGCCACACAAGCTTCTGGCGTCTCTATTGATGAAGAGACCGATGGCAACTCCGACAGATCAGTCGTATCCTGTGATTCAACCTCCTCACGCATTTCGCTCGGTGCTTCTTCTGCGGGTGATGCCTCTTTTGTCTCGTCGTCTTCACAGGTAGCAGGCGGCTCGGCAGATAGTTCAGCATTATCCTTGGCTTCGCATACAGGCGCCTCAGCATCAGTAAGCGCAGTTTTCTCGGCAGGACTAGCTTCTTCATCGTCTTCCTCGATCGCTTTAGCGTCATTGTCGGCATTATCCACGTTCTCTAGGGAGTCAGCCAGGACTTGTTTCTCCTCGATGCACTCTTCGACGCCTTCTGGTGCAACCTCCAACGCCGCTGCCTCACTCACTGTTGCCAGTAAAGCATCTACACACAGCCCGACCTCTGATTGTGTGGCATCCTCCAGGACATCGACCTTGCCAAGGCCAGTCTCAATTGTCTCGGTAGTACACTCCGCCAACTCGGCCGGACACTCAACGGACTCGCGTTGACCATCATCTGACAGGGAGCTTGGTGCTTCATCGTAACGTTCGACCACTACCTGCGTGTCACTCTCCACGTTGGCGTCCTCGACGGCGTCATTCTCAGTAGTAGACTCCATTAACTCCGCCGACACCTCCACGGGCTCATTTTCCGCTACGACTGGGGACGTATCTGGTGCTTCCGTACATGCCTCAGCTGCTATCAGGGTACCGTCGTCCACCCCGTCCATCTCGACGAAGTCACTCTCAGCTGGACACTCGGTCGATTCTGTCGGAGCTTCTGCTGCAATTTCAACTTCGTTTAACGGCGTGTGCGATGCGTCTTCACACGAACCAACCGTGACATCTACGACATTCTCCACGCTGTCGTCCTCCGTGATGGCATTCTTAGCAGGAATCTCTACCGATTCCACCTGAAATTCCAAGGACTCGCTTGCAACAGTGTCCGACGGAGTTGGTACGTCTTCACTCGGCTCAATCGCCGCTTCCTGGGCATCATCCAAGACGGCGACTTGCTCAACAACGTCGTTCTCGGCTGGAAACTCCACGGATCCTGCTTCGATCTCGACTAACTCACTTTCCGTAGCGTCTGCTGAGGTAGGTTTTACTTCCTCGCAAGACTCAACCGCCACCTGTCCCTCAATTTCACGCTCACCGATGTCTATCTCGACAGGATCCTCCACTGATTCGGACGGAGCCTCATTCCCACGAGTTGGTTGCTCCTCGCTAGGCTCAACCACCCCATCCTCACTGCTCTCCAGGGTCAGCCCTGGCCCATTCTCTGCAGGAGAGGCCATCGAAATATCACTTTCAACAGCATCCGAGGAGGTGGCCGCTCCGTCAGTCTCAACGCCGGATGGCTCGAGTTCATTCAACGCATCAGCGGTCGAGGCGCCAAAGTCGTCAGCAACCGGGATCGGCGCTTCGAAGCTGTCACAAGTTTGTGGATCGGCTTGATGCTCATCAGTAAGAGGCGATACAACGCCGCTGTGTTCGCTTTGCGCTGGAATATTAGTGCTAGTCTCCAAGTCAAACTCTTCTGCTGCTACGCCATTGGTGTCACCACCGCCACGCTTACTGTCGTTGACAAGGCAAGGATCCTCGTCGGAAGGACTGGCAGGTGTATTCTCGGTGTCATCGGCAACAGCCGCGTTGCCTTGTTCAATAGCCGAAGCGTGCGCTGGTTCATCGACACAACTTCTCTGTAATTCGGCGGGATCGTTCACAGTAACAGCGTCCACTTCGGTTTGAGGTGCTTCGCATATAAATGGCCCATCGGAAGCATCGACTGCAGACAAACCTCCCGCGATGGTTTCCTGCTCCACATTTTTATCGCCCACCACCTCTGCTGCGGTAGTATCGACTTCTTTCGGACTCGTGCTTGGTAATTCTAGAGCTTCATCCTCTTGTTCAACAACCCCCTTTGAGCCTTCGTCTTGATTCTTAACAACCAAGCTAGCACTCTCATCAGCCGGAGCTTCAGTGCCAAGCTGCAAAGATGCGTCAACGTCGTCTAAATCGTCAGCTTTGCTTGATCTTTCGTCGGATGCTGGGCGATCTTCGTCAGGACTTTGGTCAACAACCACTGCACCAGAGGCATCTTCGGTGGGCTTCGAGTCGGCCACGACCACAACGTTGTCTGCGTCACCGTTGGGACTCGCTTCTGAGGACGGCGGCTGTTCATCTTCTTCTTCTTGTGCGTCAACGTTACCAATCGGTTCATCGCTTGAGTCTCGCGTTCCCTCTTCAGTCGCTGCGATGACAGCATCTGCGATCGGAGTTTCGCCACTCTCAGCCTCGCACAATTCCGATTCGTTCAGTGTGGCCTCCCTCGAATCCTCGACGTCCTCAGCGGTGGCACTGGGCGCAGGAATTTCGTCTGCAGACACAACATCACTCACAGCGTTGTCAGAATGCCCTTCTTCTCCTTCATCGTCGGCATCCTGGCACGGATCTCTGTCCGTTGGGAGAGGCGATTCGCATGGCACCTTTGTCGCAGTATCAGTGGAATGTTTCTCGTCTTCAGCCTCGGGCGTGTCCTCCGCCTTGATCTCGGTCATTGTCTCCACACTCTCCTCAGCCTTCCCGTTATCCTGTACAACAGGAGGTTCCACCGTCTCCGATAGAGCAGCGCTCGGCTGAGTGTCCGCTTCACTTGTATCCACCTGCTTGTTATCGGAGACCGCGGCCGCCTCGGCCTTCGCATGGGCTTCAGCTAGAGCCTTCCGTAGCTGTTCCAACTCCTCCATCAAACTCTGCTCTCTCGAGCTTGGCGCTGCGTTCTCAACATTCACCGACTGGTTGGTCCCACGCTCGTGCTCTGCTGCCTGGGCGATACTCGCTTCGAGGTCTGCGCGTCGTGGGGTGTGAGCTCTGGACTTCGGTGAGCGCACAACACTCGGCTCGTTGCTCTTGACTGGCAGTTGGTGGCCTCTTGGAGGGGTTCCAGGCGGTCGAGTGGGGCTTGACGGGGCCGTCACGTAGCCTGCCACGTGAGTTTCGTACGACAAGTCCTCCACCCCCCTGGGCTGCGGCTCCACGCCGAACGGATGCAGACTCAAGTTCTCCAGCGCCGTCACCTCTCGCTCCTGCATGAGTCGGGAGATGGTAGCTTCCGAGAGCTTGATGATGCTCTCCTGTCGAGCCTGGTACTCCTGCGAGTGGGCGAGCAGGTTCTCGAGCTCGAGGATCCTCGACTGCGTCTCGATGTGCTCGGCTGCAACTGCGCCCGTGTTCTCCTTACTGCCCAGGATCGCGGCCTTCCTCAAGCTCAGCTCGAGCGGAGACAGCGCTCGGTCCTTCTGCAGTAGCCGCATGGACACCTCCAGGTCGTTCACCTTGTCGCGCAGCTTCTGCTTCTCGTCCTGATGCCGCTCGATCTTGAGGTCGTACTCGGTCTTGAGGTTCCGCACGACTTGGTCGTGCGCTTCTTGTAAGGCCTCAGCTTCTCCTTCCTTCCACTCGCGGAAGCGATGCCTCGTGTCCTCGATCATGGCTACAAACCGAGCCTTCTCGTCCTGCGCCTGCCGCGCCATCTCGTCCATCTTGCGCGTCTGGAAGTTGATCTGCGCCTTCATCTCCGCCGCGTGAGTGCGCAGCTGCGTGTTCTCCTCCTGCGCGGACCTTAGCTCCTGCTCGACGGCCTCCAACTCGGCTGTGAAGTGGCGCTTGGCCGCCTCCACCTCCCGGAAGAGGTCGACCTGCCGCATCTTCTCCTCCACGACCTGCGCGCGCGTGGCCTTGAGCTCCTTCTGCCAGTTGAGCTTCTCCTTCAGCAGCGCGCGCAGCTTCTCCTCCCGGTTCTCCGCGCGCCGCTCGGCCATCTTGATCTGCTTGCGCGCCAGCTCGAGCTCGAGCTCCGTCTTCTCCACCGTGCGCTCCATGTCGCGCGACCGGATGCGCAGCTCCGCGTTCTTGCCCAGCGTGGCGCACAGCTCCTCGTCCTGCTCCTTGGGGATCGCTCTGGGCGAGACTGGCGGCCGCGCTGCGCGGTGCTGACTCTGCGGCGGATGTGACGGGGGCGACGGCATCGTGCGGAGCTTCCGAGGGGAGTAGGCCGGCGCCACGGGCGTCTGGCTCACTACGAAGCCCGTCGGGGGCTCGTCGAACTCGGTTATGGGGATCTGCACGTCCTCCTCGAAGCTCAAATAGTCCGTCGGCTTGGCCGCGTACGTCGACGGTCGAGTTGCCGTCTCGAGAGCCGCGCGGTGGCGTCTCTCGGTCTCCAGCTCGGCGTTCAAGAGGTTGATGGTGCCGTACATTTGCTCCATGTACGCGAGCTCCGCCTGCTCCGTCTCGGACGCGAAGAGTCCGTCGGATATCGAGCGCTGGCGAACAACAGGCTCCGCGCGTCTTGCAGCTGCGAGTTCGGCACGTCGAGGAGGCGGCGCGTAAGTCTCCGAGCTGGACGCGTGGAAGTCGTCGTCTGCCGATGCGTCTCCTGATGCTCCTGGGGGAGAGCGAGGTGTCGTCCAGCTGCTGCGTTTGGACGCGTTGGGGCTGGCCGACGGCAGAACGGGGAGAATGCTCCCTCCAGCGCCGTATTCGGATCGTCGAGCGGTGGCGACGGCTTCGGCTGTACTGCCTGGAGGCGGACGGGGACTCGGGACGGCCATCCTCGCCACGCGGCTGGGGGGAACGTAGTCGGCATTGCGGCCGGCGTTGGTCCACGACGAAGACCGGTCCATGGTCTTGGCTAACACAGAGAGCGGGGTAATACCCGCGTCGTCTCCGTTGGTGTCGTCTCTATCCTCCTCCTCCTTCAGGTCAGTTTCTAGGGCTCAATGCCATAATGGAGGGACCTTCAGGGGCGTTTCGCACCGGTCGAGTCCCAGTTTATATAGACACACAGCAGCAGCTCACAGCTCACGCTCTCTTCGTCGCGTATAACTGCAGGCGACGCACCTCTCGCCAACAACGAACAACGAACACTGGCAGCAATCGCAAGTGGCGGTGGCTCGAAGCGGTGATGTCCAAACTTTCGATGTGCAAGTTGAAGTTGTCGTACTTAGGTTGACAGATGATAAGTCCCGTTAAGTTCGCACTTTTCCTCTTTTTGTGAGATCATGGTGATGACGCGGCGGGTCCTGGTGCTTCTGGGCGCTCTGGGCGCGGCCTCGACGGCCTGGGCGGAGCCCTTCGCCTCCTCCCTGGACGCGTCGTACGTGGTGCAGCTGCATGCGAGTCGAGATGGCTACACCCCGCCCGAGAGCGGCGCGAACCTCCGCTCGCAGCTTATGACGACCGAGTCGGGGCAACAGTTCGAGTGTTTCTTGCCGTCTCTAACTGCGGACACGACGGACGATTTAGAGACTGCAACAGCGGATTCTATAACCGCGAAGGAGAGGGAGGAGAAGGAGCAGAAGGCGACATTTTTGACGTTCGGCCGGGCCGCGGCGCAAAAAGTGAGACCCAAGTGCGTCCAGTACGTGGATAAAGACACCGACTGGGTCTATGAGGTCTGCGCGGGTCTGTTAATTCGTCGCGTGGGTCTCCGGTCGGCAATTGCAACTCCAAGTGCAACAGCAAAAGCAACAGCGGCAACCAAGGAGGGGCAACTTATCGAGGAGGTGCAAGTGGATGCAACAGGCGCAACTGCGAACCCTAGCGAAAAGCAACAGCAAGTTGCCGGCCACGAAGTGGAGGACCTCGGCACGTTTGTGTCGGACGCAAGTCGGCCCGCTCTCAACTACGACGAGTTCGTCATGCCCGAGACGCAGGACCGCGTCAAGAACCACCGCAAGCCGCTGTTTACGCAGACCTTCGGCAAGGACGAGCAGCAGATCCAGGTGCAATTCATCTGCAGCGCCACGGCGCGGGACGACGCCGTGTCTGCGGTGCAGTGGAGGGGGGATTCACCTAACGGCGGCCCGCGTGAAGTTGCCGCCTTTTTGGTGGGCTCTCGCGTGTTCTGCGACCCGCAGCACTCGGACGCCGACGACAACGACCTGTTCACGGTGCGCTCGCTGTTGCAGCCGCTGGAGGACGCCCACACGTGCGTGACCCGCAACGAAGGCTGGTGGACGTATGAGTTCTGCTTCGGCCGCTCATTGAGACAGTACCACCGCGACGGCGACGGTCGGATCACGGCCGACTTTTCGCTCGGCACGTTCGACACGGCGGCCAACCGCGAGCTGGAGCGCTCGGGCTCGGCGCTCGTGTCGGAGCACATCGACGCCACGCACGACGTGTCGAGGCCCGCGTACCTGGAGCTGTACGACCACGGCACGTTCTGCAAGGAGTTCGAGAGCCACGCCCCGCGCAAGGCCAAGGTGTTCTACTACTGCAGCCAGGGCGGTACGAGCCACCACATCCTCACAGTCAAGGAGACGCAGACGTGCAGCTACACGGTCAAGGTGTCGTCGCCCGTGCTGTGCGACCACCCGCACTTCCTCAACGACGAGCAGAAGAGCGACCAGCAGGCCGAAGTCCTGCACTGCATCCCCGTGGCGGAGCCCGCAGCAGCAGCGACGGCGGACGAGCAGTAAGTTGACGTATTGACAGCGGAATACACACACCGGCGGGATCTTGCACGGTCGCAAAACCACGATCAACGCCGTCCCGGTGTTGAATGTGTTGTCCTTTGAAAAGTCATTGTGGTGGTTCAACTACGCGCATGTTCTAGCGCTGCTGAAGCACTGGCAGCAACAAGGCCGAGTGGTCTTTGCAGTGCTGAGCCTCTCGACTCGAGAGTCTCGAGCAGGAGCTCGTCCAGCGTTGCAAGTTGCCGTTTTGGTTCCGCTTGGAGACGACGGCGACGTTCCGCGGCATTTTTGATTGCTGACACGCGGTCGTTACGCTGCGTCCATACTGGGCGCGAGATATTTGCTCCGGCGGCTGATGATACCTTCAGTTGACGCACCTCCACCGCACGCTTCATATCCAAATCTTTTCGCGGCACGGCTTTACGGCGCCCTTCCACTGCCTTGGCACTGCCGAGTCGGCAGGAGGAGGCACACATGCCGCCGCTGCAGCTGGCGGTTTAACACCATACTGAAGCCCAGTCAGCGCAATTCGTCAGGCAATTCTGAAGCGCGCTGCCAAACGTGTGGTCGCGGAGATAAATCGTTGGTCTCCGCCGGCAAAACGTGCCGGATTAGCTTAAATCCTGGCTTTAGCACGGTCTCTGCGCGTGAGTGCCCAAAGAGCGGGCGCAAAGACGGCGGATCCTCCTTTCGCTCCACTCGTTTGGCGGTTCACTCGCAAATTTGCCTCCTGCCACTCGCTCGATTCGCGTGTCGCCCCGCAAAAAGACTCTCTCCGTCCTCCCTCTCGCTTTCACTCCCCGCCAAGGCCCTCCGCCCTCTGCGTGATTCGCTCCGTCGACCCGTGGAATTTTAGTGAAGTGGAAAGACCCCGGACAGTGCGCACCGCCACTCGTTCGCCCTCTTTCCATCTCACTCCCCGGGCCTCCCCCTCCGCCAGCTCGCCGAGCCAGACCGCCACGTTGTTCATGCTGTTGGTCGACCCGCTTTTTGCCAGCTGCGACGACATTGTTGACCCCACCACCATCTTCACGGGCTTCTTCTACATTGGCGCGTGCGACGAACCCGCCTAACAGGCCTACTTAACCAGACTCTTTCAAGACTCAAGACGCAAGACCTCTCCGATTCTCTAAACCCGACTGCGACTGCAACTGCAACACCCTAACCAAGAACCTCCATTCACTTAACGACGACCAACCACCTGATGAACAAGATGACGCACTCCTTCCCCGAACCCATCAAGCTCCACGACGACGAGACGAGCTCGACGCAGTCGGAGGCGTCCGACTCGGTCCCGAACACGTTCGAGGGCCCCGAGAAGAACCTCGAGATCGACTTCAAGCTCGGCGTCGGCCACCCGCGCGGCCTGCGCGAGGTGCCGAGGGCCGACTTGGACGAGATGCTCGAGGCCGGCCAGTGCCAGATCCTGTCGCGCACGAGCAACGAGCACATCGACGCCTACGTGCTGTCCGAGAGCTCCATGTTCATCTACGCGCACAAAATCGTGCTCAAGACGTGCGGCACCACGACGCTGCTCAAGTGCCTGCCCTTCATCAAGACCTTCTCGGAGCGCCTCGGCCTCGAGATCGAGTGGGTCAACTACTCGCGCAAGAACTACACGTTCCCGGAGGAGCAAAAGTACCCGCACACGAGCTTCCAGACCGAGGTGGCGTTCCTGAGCTCCTACTTCCCGGACGGCTCGGCCCACGTGCTGGGCCCGCTGAACCACGACCACTGGTACATCTACGCCTGGGACGCCGACATCCACGAGAAGCCCGGCGCCATCACGCACAACTTCGCCCAGGAGGAGCCCGGCGCCAACGAGAGCACGCTGCACGTGCTCATGCAGGACATGCACCCGAGTGTGGCCAAGCAGTTCTTCAAGAACAACGACGCGACCATGACGTCGCGTCGCATGACGATCGAGAGCGGCATCCGCGACCTGGTGCCCGGCGCCGTGATCGACGATTTCGCCTTCGACCCGTGCGGCTACTCGATGAACGGTATCCTGTTCGACGCGTACTACACGATCCACATCACGCCCGAGAGCCACTGCAGCTACGTGAGCTTCGAGACCAACGCGCGTCTCCGCTCGTACGCGTCGCTGCTGAAGAACGTGCTGCGCTGCTTCCGCCCGGCCAAGTACTCGGTCAGCGTGTACACGGACCGCAACGCTCTCGAGTCGGCCAAGGGCAACAACATGTTCGCCGAGGACCTGGTGAAGATCGACGACGACCTGCTGTACAAGCGCAAGGGCGGACACACGCAGGCCACGTTCGAAGGCGACTACATGTGCCGTATGGCCAACTTTGCCCAGTCGGACAAGCCCGTGCTCAGCCGCGCCGCCCAGAAGATCCGCTCTCCTTCCTTCGCGTAAGCGGAAGACGCGACAGTTGATCGATCCAGCGAGCACAAATCGCTCGCCGAGGTGACGAGGACCGCCTCGTTTCTCTTCTTTTTCTCTACTTTGGCATCGCCGCTGCCTCCGTTGCACTCACAAAACAAGACAGAACTACACTAGTAATTGGAAAATATGACCGGAGGCTTTCACGTTAGTTAGACTTGGTTGGTTGTCGTTCTCAAATGCTCAAGACAAACGTCCATGAGACGAGGCAAGTGGTCTTTTTAATCAACAACTTCAACTTCAGATTAATGACGTTTGCGGGTTTTACGCAACCACCTCCTCTCCGTCATACTCCGCTTCGTCCTCTTTGCCGTCGTCCTCCTCTGTGTCGCTCTCTTCGTCCCCTTCGTGCAGCGTGCCTTCCGTCCGCACCAAGCTCGATTCTCCGCGCGACTCGAACAGCAATTGCAGCGACTGCTGGTTGATGCTCACGCGACGCAAGTGCTCCATCGCCGCCATGTAGTCTTCGATGGCCCCTTCGTCCGCTCGCTCCAGGAAAGTCTCGCGAAGTTCATTTTCCAGCGCCGCCACATCCGCCACATTGGTCGCTCCGGGTGCTTGTACATCCAAGGAGAGCTGCACCGCCGCTATGTAGCTCGCTGGTACCTGCGGTGGCTCTAACCCGTCGACAGTAGACACCTCAGCATTGGCTGCTTCGTCACCAGCAGTATCCTTGTTAGCTGAAGGCACTGCGAAGATCGTACGAAGCAACTGCGCATTGCGAATGGCGCGCACAGTCTTCTTGAACTGCTGCTCCTTGGAGCGCAGCCCAGCGATCTGATCAGCATCCAAGTGTTGGTAGCGCGCTATTTCACGCATGATCTGTCGGTGGCACAGCCACGCTGTCTTGGCATCCACACGCCGACTCAGTAGTTGGTCCAGGAAGGCTACGCGGAAACTCAACGTCTTCGCGGTTGGAGCGTGCGTGATGCTCGTTTGCAGGACTTGCTGCACAGCCTCGCGGTCATGAGCCCACGTCTCGCGCAGCAACTCAAACTGGTACACTTCCTCCTGTTCGTCCAGCACTACAGCTTTAATCGTGCTGTTGCGTGGGTGTAAGCTGCCTCCACTCGCTGCTGAGCTCGTTCCTCCAGCACTGCTAGCTCCTGCAGCCTTGGCTCTAGCGATGAGAGGTGCTGGATTCAGCACGCGCTCCAGCAGGATGACATCCAGGAATCGCGCGAATGAGATGCGATTTGGCTTCGAGTAGTCATGAGCTGCCTCAAATACCTTCTGCAAGAACCGATCGTCAACCGTGGGGGACAGGTGGGTGACCACGGATGCGAACTCGTCAAACTCAAGACTGCCGTCTCCGTTGATATCGCCGGCGAGATATACAGCCCCCAGAACTTTTTCAAGTAGTACTCGTTGCGACCCGAATTCTTCAACGCAGAGGATTAGCAGATCATTTTCCCGTATAAATTCTTCGTCGCGGGGAAGGGCCTTAGCCCGAATCCGCTCCGCTAGGGCATCCATCCCTCGAGCATATGCGCCAAACCTTTCGCGTAAGGCTTCTTGCACCGTGGATATCGCACTCGCGACCCGAATCTTGAACTCTCGATGAGGAATCTCGACGCGATGCTTCGAACCACCTAAGAATGTCCCGAGAGACCAGCGACTCAGCAGCCCCTGTGCAGAGATTCAGCAAAGTATCAGTCTTTTTCGCCTTTAAGATAAAAAACGATGGAAGTTGAACGCCGCCGTACCAAAACAAACTTGTGTTCGTGGAAACCTAACGCGTTGTGAAGGAAATCATAGACAAAACGACAACAAAAGCGAGTCAAGACGGTCAAGGAAAGCTGTGCTGCAACCCGAAGTATAGGGAAGAAAGGGATAACATAAAGGTATGAAAACGGAGAAATAAAGAGGATATCTGAATGCCCATGAACCGCAGACACCTAAAGCGCATCCAATGTTAGCAGGACGGCGGCACAAGATATCCAGACGTCAACTTACAGCTGGCACTGGAACATCTTTTCATGTTTGCGAAGCGACTGAATGAGCTTGAGTAGGTGGCGTTGGGCAAGCGCCTTGAGCCCGTACTTTCGAATATGCCAATCGTAGATGAACTCGCTAAACTCCATGCGTCGACTGCCATACTGCAGCGTAGACACCATCCCTTCGTAGTTGTCCCGATACAACTAAGCAAAAAGAAATACGCAGAGCATTAGACGCCATGCCCTACAAAACCCAATAATACCCAAAACACACCTGGTTGATGATACGCAGTAGGATATCGACGCTGAATAGTTTGGCGCCTCGGGCTGCAGCTGATGCATTCTTGATGTTTGTAGGGATGTCACCCTTACCTGGTCGCGATGTAGCAGTCTCATCTTCGCTCGGATACTGGTGCATTGTCCTTCCTTGGGTTTTCTGAAATTGCGTTTGGTCACGAGCTTCCTGCTCTTGAGCAGCTTTCCCCGAAGAACGTCGGAGGTTTTTGACGATCTTCATCACCTCTTCGTCTTCCTCCATCTTCGTACCCTCTTCATCCTCTTCCAGTGCTATGGCAATGCCAGCGTCCTCCTCCTCCTCTTCAAAAATCGCTTCCGTAGCAGCAACTTGTATCCGGGCCATCCTAGCCCCAATAGCCTTTGCAATTAATCGTGCCACGTCCTCTAAATCGCTGCCGCGCGCCAGCGATTGTACTGCAAGTATGATCGGTAATTCTCGGTCTGCCGCTAGCGAGAGACGACGCTTCCCACCACCACCTCCCAATACCACGGGGACTTCTGCTAGCGCACCAGCACGCTCCAATTTGTCAGCGAGATCCATGACAAGCAAGACATCGTCGCTTCGGCTTTCACCAGTAGGTGCTGAATCTTCGTTGTCGACAAGTGGTGCCAAACTGCGCACAAACTTGCTGAACTTGACAAGCAACATACCCATAGCCTCAACATCCTCGCGGACTTTGTCTTCTTTTGGGATATTCGGCATTTCCGGTGTGGCTGGCAGTGGAGTGAGAACCTTGTCCTTCGAGCCTGCTGCTTGCCAGGAGTTAGCGAGGTGCTGCGCCTTGCCGTAGTTACTTACAACTTTCGACATACCTCCGCTTTCAGTGTCGACACCAGCAGCACCCAAGCTCGTGTTACTAAGCGCTGCGAACAGTTTCGTCAAGATTGGAAGTCGTCTGTACGCGCCGGTAATGGTGTCTGTGCTCATTGTGTGCACGCGTACATCTCCAAGCGTAGATAGCATCGATTGCAATTGATCCAGCTTCATGATGAACTGCTGCTCGGCTGAGAGTGGAGTACGCAACGCCGCTCGTGGGTTTGCTACTTGCTGCTGAGGCAGCGGTTGAACCACAGCTGTGGGTGTGGGTATCGGGAAGTGGCGGCGATGATAGCCGCTCCTTGAATCGTGCATCCGTCGACCATCAAGTGCTTCGAGCAGTTGCCAAACTGCGTCCATGATATGCGCGTCAGGGCCGTCCTCCATCTTAATTATCTCAGTAAGATCATTGTGGAGTAAGTCTAGTAGTGGCATTGATTCTCTGTCGATGGGTGTTTTGAGTTGACGCCGACTACGGTCGCTACGCTTAAACGAACCACGTCGACCGCTTTGATTCTCTTCATCGGGGTGATCATTGGCATCAGAAAGCGAAAGCCGCCCTCGCTCACGTATCGTGATTTTTTGAAAGCGTGGACTATCACGGTGAGTGTCAGCAGGAGTACTCTTGACCTCGACCTCCTCCTCCTCTGAGCTCTCCCCTTCATCTTCATTGAAGTCGTAGGCCTCGGTTATACCATTAAGATCCACAAATCGTGTCGATCTCCGATCCCGCCTTTTGGCCAAACCTCGCCGTGACAATCCACGCCGAACCGTAGACTTAGAAGTTTCTTCGCCTTCGTTCACTGCGCCATTGTCACCAGTTTTAGCGGTCGCTGCTTCATCGTTTGTTGCTGGCTCCAGCTGTAACTTCGCCTCTCGAAGCATTTTCTGGAATTGCGGCGACTGCTGTAGCGCTTCCCACACCTGGAGAAATGTCTGGGTAGTGCAGTTGTCAAGGAACACGTGCAAGATGGCGCTAGCGTCCTCCTCATTGGCTTGGCTTGCAATCTGGCAGAAAAATGCCAAGCGCTCCTCGTGAGGTAGCCCCCAAAAATCTAGCAGCAGCATGACCGTATTATCCTGCAGGAGACCCACGTCGCCCAAAATTCCTGCCATCACTCCCGGGCTGCGTGGCCTTCTGTGGGGAACTCGCCGACGCAGCAACTCCAGCTCATTTTCCAGCTGCTGACAATACAGGTAAAATGGCGTGCGATCTCTTGGCCGTTGTGCTAAAGCTGAACGCCGTGCGGAGTGAGGTGATGACCGCGCGTTTCCTCGTTTAGACTTAAAGTTCAAGCCAAATCCCAGGCCAATGCTCGAATCCAGGCCGCAATCGCTTTCTTCATCGCTGTCTCCATCAAAGCTTTCAGTTCCAGAATGTGCCGAGTGCTTAAAGAGGAGCGAGACCAGTAAGTCACGTAGTGAGTTGAGCGAATCAACATACCGTAAGAATGCCTTCGGACTGCTAGCACCTTCTGCATCACTCTCCGACACCACGAGCGGGAGGTTCGCGAAGAAGGTTTCCAGTACGCTCCAAAGCATTGTCCCATCGTCGTCTTCACCACTTGGAGGGGCGTCTCCTACTGCCTGTTTAGTTTTCAGGTAGCGTCGCCAGTGAGCGAAAAACTCCTTCAGCACGGCATCGCCGCGGTCACTTGTTAAAAGGTCCAATATACGACGGTCTCCAGAGAATCGCCCAGAACGTTGCCCATCAGCAGGTTGTCGTTGCTCCTGGTGACTGGACTCTATTGCATCCCGCAGCAATTGGTGAAACTGGAACAGCTCGTGACGGAATTTTGTCGCCACTTGATCGCGCATGGGAATCGCAATTGTGTACGGAGGGGACAGCTCCATCCGCTGCAGCTTTACCTGTCGAGGTGACATCCGCGATCGATGTGGCACCGGCACGTAAGGATAACCTGCCGACGCTCCAGGGGGTGGTGGTGCGTGGCTCATGTGCAACTGCGGCGGACCACGAGGGTGTAAGCGCGGCACCACTCCATTCCCCGCATGAGTCTTCCTTGGCGACGAGAGGGAGGACATCGCCAGCGCTCACACGCATTCGATGCGACTGCAGTGATGGAATGACTGGCATACAGCAACAAAACTAATAAATAGCAGCCTCGAAAGCCCGGAATAGCAACACACATCGCAACAAAAAATGGGAACCATGGATCAGTAAAAGCAGTTCTTACCGCGGATGAGCCAAGGCAAGATCTGCGTCATGCCCTTCAATTAGCTTAAGGAACGAAAACGCTTCCTATCCGTCGACTGCCTGGCAATTCGGCAGTCCAGTATATAGACACCGCTTCTTCCCTGAGGCCTGGATGTTAAGAAGAGGCTCTCCAGTTCAGTCCCCAAAAGAACTTGCAGTTAGCTTGGTCATTGCGTCGGTACCTTCTTCATGATTGCGTCTAGAACATGTTGAAACCCGCGCGGTCGTTCTTGCCGCGGGGCAGCTCGATCTTCTCCTGGTTCTTGGCGATCACGTCCGCCGTGACAGCATACTGGTCGCGCACGCCCTCCAGAGCGCGCACCAAGTTGAAGTACCACTTGACGTCGAGCTCCACGACGGCAGCGACGGCGTCCTCCGCCGCGTTGCTGCCGTTGTTGCACTGCTTCTCCACCTTGGCCGTGACGCTCTTCTCCTCGTCGCCGTCCTTGCCACCCTTCGAAGAGGTGACAGTGGTGGTCGTGCTCGTCTCCGAGCTGGCCTTGGCGTTGAGCTTCTCCACAGCCGAGGCACGCGCCGAGCTGTAGTCAGCCAGCGAGTCCCACGTCTTCTGCCACTTGTCCAGCGCGTCCTTGAGCTGCACGTACGCGTACTTCTGCACCTCCACGCCGAAGTTGTTGCCGTCCTCGACCTTGGGCACCTGCAGCTGGATCCAGAGCTGCAGCTGCGCGATGGCGCTTAGCAGCTGCGACACCTCGTCGCCCACGACCGCCAGCAGCGACTGCACGCCGCCGTTGGAGCCCACGGCGCTGGGCGCGGCCAGCACCGCCTGCGCGAACTTGGTGCGCACCGCCGAGGGCGAGCGCTCCGCGGCGTGCTGCTGCACCAGCGCCTGCACGTGCGCCACGCGCTGCGGCAGCTCCGAGAGCAGCGCCGCGCCCGCCGTCGTCACGCTCTTCTTGTACTCGTCCATGGCTGCGAGAGTGATTGTCACTTGGCTCTTTGCGATCTTTTTCGTTTGTGACGTGGAGGAAGGTGGGGAGGTCCAATCAGAAGAGCGATTGAGAAATCAGCGATACTATTAATACTACTTGTATTGTGGTTTGCAGATAAAATGTCGCCCCATTTTATGGCCTGGATCGAGGAAGGCCGGTCCACAAATCAGGGTACAAATCACAGGGGGTAGCATGGATGATCTCGATTTATTATACACTCCGCGCCAAGTTAATATGAACACCCACGTTTTGCCCTATAGCTCAGCCATTTTTACGAGTTTTGTCATGCTGTTTAGATATGTTGTTTGTGTCGCTCAAACAGACACGAGACTTGTTTTAACGTCCCCAATAGTAAAGTTTAAGATGGGGCTGCCATACAAGTGACCGTTTTGGACATTGCGACAAATATATGAACACCCCATCCCATATACAAAAATCAAGTGAAAAGGAATGATGGTGAACGGAAGGCTACATTAGTAGTGGGTCTTGTTACCGTGCTTCTTGATGCACTCCTTGCAGCGGCGAGGCATTGACTCGATCAGCGTCCGAAGTACCGACATGTCGATGGCATCCCAGGCCTCATAGAGTGCCGCCGTTAATTCGCTGACGCTGGTGAACTGCCTGCCGTTAGCGTACACGTGGCGGCTCATGATCAACCAGAGATTTTCGATCGGATTGAGGTCGGGCGAGCGCGCCGGCCATGGCAGCACCCGAACCTCTTGCTCCGCGAAGAACTCCTGCGTGCGCTTGGAGCGGTGGATCGAAGCGCCGTCCTGCTGGAAGGTAAAGTCCGTCCCGTAGTGCTGGTGGGCGTACGGCAGCATGAACTCGGACACAGTGTACACGTAGTCGTCCGAGTTCTGCTTGCCGTGCAGCACCGCCAGCTTCGTCTTGCCAGCAGCACTAAAGCCAGCCCACACCATCACGGAGCCTCCCCCCGCCTGACGACGCTTCGTTTGCCTGGCGGGACGGCGTAGATCACACCAGTAGGTCTGGAATCCGTCAGGCCCGTCGAGATTCCACTTCTTCTCATCGGAGAAGATAATGGTGTCCCAGGACCTGACGGGATCCTGGTTCATCAGCATCTCCCACGCCCAGGCCTCTCTCGCGCGCTTGTCCTCTGCCGACAGGGGCAGCGTGTTGTCCATCTTGGTATACACAAGCCAGTCGACACCGGCGAGCACTCGTTGGATTGTGCGCACCGATGTCGACAGCTTCAGCTCTTCCTTGAGCTGCTTGGCCGACAGCTGCCCCTTCGCGGCAGCGCGGACGAGGTAGCGCGTCTCGCGCTCCGACAGCGAGGTTGTGGGGCCCGGTGGCTTGCGCTCCGTCGGCGTCACGAACAGCACGCGGTTGATAGCGCCAACCGAGCGCTTCACTTGGCGCGAAATCTGCCGTAGGCCTAACCCGGCCTCGTGGAGCCCTTGGATCCGCCCTCGCTCGATGTCCGTCAGTGGTGCGCCCCTCCCCATCAAATGTGGAATGAGATCAGCTAGTTGGGAACCGCGGTGTGTGCTTGGCAAGATCGTTGGCTGCGGCAAGCTGCCTCCACACCTTGGACTAGTGGCTGTTATAAGTGTAGCCATCCGTTTACCATCATTCCTTTTCACTTGATTTTTGTATATGGGATGGGGTGTTCATATATTTGTCGCAATGTCCAAAACGGTCACTTGTATGGCAGCCCCATCTTAAACTTTACTATTGGGGACGTTAAAACAAGTCTCGTGTCTGTTTGAGCGACACAAACAACATATCTAAACAGCATGACAAAACTCGTAAAAATGGCTGAGCTAGAGGGCAAAACGTGGGTGTTCATATTAACTTGGCGCGGAGTGTAGATCGGCTCGAATTGCGCTTTTGAAAACGCAAAAGAGATCGATTTGCCGTAGATCGACCTCGTTCTGCTCAAATCTGCCAGGAGATCGACCTCGAGCCCTGATTTGGCTTGTCGTAGCTCGAGTTGTTGCCCGGCTTAAATAGATCGATCTGTCCCTTTCTTTGACCTCGTTTATTAAATCGACCTCGAGATACAGAAATCTGCCTAAATACCGAACGGGTATACAATACATAACCTCATATAACTAATACTTCAAGGTCCAACGACTGGTCGAACGGAGATGGGCAAAGGTACTGATGTAAAAATCCAGGATACCTTTGTTTGGCCAGAGGTACTAAGCTGTGCAGTTGAAAATTGGCGCGCTTTTGATTGCCTGTGCGGTCTTCTATACCTTTCCACTTTCACATTTTCAGTCAATGGACCATGGAATAATCAACTTCATCAAAAGGTATGTGCTTTTTGAAAAGATGATGCATGCACTAGATCAACTAGGAGAGGGAGCAGATAGTCCTTACAAATTAGAGCTACTAACCGCACTGATGTGGTGCGAACACGTTTGGTCAAAGGTCAGCGCTGAAACAATTCAGCACTTCTGGCTTCGCTTGGGCTTGATTAACAAAGCAAGCCTCAAAGTCCTTCTAAACTAAACTAATTCAGTACAGCCTTTTTTATGGTAACGCTGAGATCACTTTATAAACCTGGAGCCCTTATATATCAGGCGTTCGGTACTCAGGCAGAGTTCTGTATTATAAATCGAGGAGACCTCCAAGTCAAAACGACAAAACGTTTGCAAAGCACAATACATTCACTCTCGCTTGCAACTTCAACGGCAACAACTTGTTGCCTTTTTGATGAATGTTTCGCTGCAGGTTGACAGTGAACTGCATCGTGTTAACTTATCCATAAGCTAAGAGAATTTCATAATATCCATAAGTTTTTTTTTCCTAACCTAACGGCACAGAACACACGCTCGTCGCTTAGGTGGCCGCGGCCACCTCGGCCTCCTCGGCTGCTGCGGCGAGGCGGCTTTCGGGGGTCGAGAGGTGCGACCCAGCGACGGCGTTCAGCGCAGCGCTGTCGATGGGCTCCTTGAGGCCGAGCGCCTGGCGCGCCTCCGCCATGAGGAACACGCTGCCGCAGACCACGACCACCTCGTCGTTGGACGACGCGCGCGATGCGTCCAGCGCGGAGTCTACACCCTCCTTGATGCTCGAGATGCTGTCGTATCCGCGCTTCTGCTCGCCGTCGATGCAGCTGTTCGCAATGGCCAGGTTGATCTCCTCCAGCGAGGCACCACGAGGGTGGTCGGCCTTGACCAGGTGGATGCGCTCGTGCAGCTCCTCGTCGCTTTCGTCCGGGTGGGCCTCGCGGACGACGTCAGCGATCTTGTCCAGCACTTTGTTAATGGCCTTGTCCGCCGAGAAGCCACACACGAAGCGGAACTTCTTGTCGGGGAAACGCTTGTGCAGTAGCCCCACCAACCGGTCAATGGCCTGCGGGTTGTGCGCCACGTCCAGCACCACAGTGACCTTGCGCTCCTTGGAGTTCGGGCGCATCACGTGCAGCACTTGGAAGCGGCAGGGAGGCCGAGACTCCAGTGCCGCGTTCACACTCTTGTTTGTCAGGTCAACGCACAACTCCTTGGAGCTACGGGCACCGCCGGTCTGCAAGGCGTGCAGTGCATTGAGCTGCACGCAGGCCTCACGAGCAATGGCCGTGTTCTCGGCGTTGTAGTCTTCGTTGAATTCTGCCTGCAGCGGCACTCGAACCAGCGGAGCGTTATTCCGCACCGCAAACTCCATCATCACGTTCACGGGCGTGTTGGGTCCCACCACCACAGGCACGTTCGGTTTGATAATGCCTGCCTTCTCGCGTGCGATGGCCTCACGGGTGTTGCCCAGGATGAGCATGTGGTCCAAGCCAATGGAGGTGATCACCGACAACGCCGGATTCACGATGTTGGTCGAGTCCAGTCGACCGCCGAGCCCCGTTTCGAGCACCACGCAGTCCACGCCCTGCTTAGCGAAGTGCAGGAAGGCCAGCATGGTCGTGATCTCGAAGAACGTGGCGGGGATCCGCAGTTGCGCGCTGATGTTGAAGATCTCGGAAAGCGCCTCGCACACCTCGCTCTCCGAGATGAGCGTGCCATTGACCTGCACACGCTCGCGGAAGCACGCGACATGCGGAGACACGAACAATCCCGTCTTAAACCCGGAGCGCTCGAGCGCCTTGGCCACCTTGAAGGCCACCGAGCCCTTGCCGTTGGTGCCGGCCACGTGCACGATCTCAAACTGCGAGGCCGGGTCTCCGAACGCAGCGTTGAGCTTCTGCATGTTTTCGAGTCCGAGCTTCACGGCCGAGAAGCGGTTCACCTGGTACAATCGCTGCAGCAGCATCTCGTAGGTGGCGGAGGTGGCGGCGGCCTGCTTCTCGACGCTCTCCGTCATGACGTCGCCTCCGCTGCTGCTGCGGCGGCGCGCCGGCCGCTGGGACATGAAGCGCGCACTGTCCAGCAGCAGCGAGTTGGCGCCCGCGGGCGCCGTCAACACACCGGAATTCGAGAGCGAGAGCGGCTCGGAGCGTGCGAAGGCGGCGGGCGCCGGCGCCTGCCGGAACTGCGCGCGGGACAGCGCCGTGTACGAGCGCAGCAGCTGCCAGCGCGCGGCCTCGGAGCCTCGTGTGGACGCCTTGCGCAGCGCCATCTCCAGAAGTCTGCAAGTGCCTGAGCTGGGGACCTATCGCTTGCGTCCTCCGGCGCAAAATCACCAATAATGGGCCAGAGCAATCGAAGCAGCTGCAACCCTCGCCCTGGCACGTTGGGCTCAACGTGAGCGGCACTTCACTTGGAAAATGTATGGGGTGATGGGCAAGTAAACGGCCAGATTGGATGCTGGTGGAGTCCACTGTGGACTGCGACTCGAAACAGTGACATGCCGACGAATTAAGCCTACGTTTTAGCATTTTACTACATACTTGGTGATCGATGATGAAGCTCGATGTTGCCACGGGCACCGAGGACGCGGAACTCGAGCTCTCGCCGCTCTTCCTGCAGCGTGCGTCGAAGCGCATTACATTGAAGCAATATATATTGAAATAATACACTGAAAGTACCGCACTGCTTGAGCGCAGGTCTGCACGACGCGGGAGGCGCAGCAGTGGCCGACTTGCTGCAGAGGGCGGCCAGATCGGAGCCCGGTGCGCCGCTGGAGACGCTGTCCGCCGCAGCGTACGAGCGCAGCTGGGAGAAGCTGCACTGCGGCAGCTGGAAGAGCGTGCTGCCCGTGTGGCACCAGGCCTTCGGGCTCGCCAGCGTGCTGCAGGCGCGCTGTCTGCTGCGGCGCCACCAGTCCGCGGAATGCTTGGAGATGCTCGACATGGTGCGTTTTAATGCGAGCTTGCGTGCTTTTATGCCGGGATTTAGTGAGCAAGCGAAGCCGCTGAAATCTGTGACGTGTGCTAATCTGTTCCGCTGTTGCAGTGTCTTATGATGGCAGGGCCGCTCGCTCCACCGCAGACACACGCGCTCATTGCGCGCGTCGAGCAGCAGCTTCAAGGCGACGAGCTCGAGTCGGTGCGTTCGCCTCTAAATTTTACGCTGGGAATTGCGGTGGCTGAGGATGCCCTTCAGTGTGCCATTGCGTTTTCGGTGGTCCGATGCTAAACGAGCTTTGCGCTTCCTGGGATGACGTGCCATGTTCAAGCAGATCGAGTCGCGGCACTTCAAGGTGCGCGGACATCCAAGTGTACTGTTGAGAGTGCGGAGCTCATGCCGGTCTTGTGATTGTAGAGGCCGCGGCTGGCGGAGGCAGAGCACGTCCGCGATGAGGTGGTGGCGCCGGACCTGGCGTTCCCTGTGCGGAGGCTCGAGATGCCCACGCTCGACCAGTTCCGGCGCGACGTGATGCTGCAGAAGTGCGTTTGTTGCACTGCTGAGCATAATGGCTCGAGGCTTCTGACGACGATGGTTTCTTGTGTCCAGCGAGCCTGTGGTTATTACGGGCGCCATGGAGTTTTGGCCGGCCTTAGGACGCGCCGCAGGTCCCGACCGAGCCTGGAAGAATTTGCAGTACCTTCGGCGAGTCGCTGGAAGGCGTACAGTGCCAGTCGAGGTAAATATTGGCTTGTTTGATCGAGTGGTTAAAGCTAGCATTGAATTCACGTCCCGCGTTACCGTTGTGAGTGAAGATTGGCTCGAGCTACCTGGGGGACGATTGGGGGCAGGAGCTCATGACCTTGAACGAGTTCCTGGATCGACACATTATTGCTCCGTCGGACAAGGCTGCCGGTGAGAAGCCTGCAGCCTCCAAGAAGCTGGGATACCTGGCCCAGCACCGCCTTTTTGATCAGGTACGGTTGATTGATCTGCGTTCAACTTGGGCTTGTTGATTGACGCATTTGCTTCGTAAACATAGATCCCGGCATTGGGACGCGACATCGTTACCCCCGACTACTGCACCGTGCAGCGTGTTGAAGGCGCTGAAGATAATGATGAGGAGGATATTACGGTCAACAGTTGGTTCGGCCCCGGTGGCACCGTGTCGCCCCTGCATTTCGACCCCAAGGACAACGTGCTATGTCAAGTCGTCGGTGCCAAGTACCTCCGGCTGTACGCACCACAGGAGAGCGACAAGCTCTACCCTATCGACGGTTTGTTGTCCAACACGAGCCAAGTGCAAGTCGAGGATCCAGACTACGAACAGTTCCCCGAGTTCCGTCGCGCCAAATACGTTGAGTGCGTCCTGCGCGAGGGCGAGATGCTGTACATCCCTCCTAAGTACTGGCATTACGTCAGATCGCTCTCCACCAGCTTCTCCGTCAGCTTCTGGTGGTCGTAGGTAGACCAATAGAATCAATAGAGAACTTTAGAAGCTGGACTAAGTCGGCACTTTTGGAACAAATATTCGTACTTAGAGAAAAAGAAACTGTAAATGCAACCGACTTAGTCCAAAACGAAGTGGAAAAACGGAGGCCTTCGTAAGTCCAAAGGAGCATGTCCTGGAAGACCTCTATAAATAGATGACCTTCTGAATCCGTAAGCGATATCTAGCAGATCCAAGAGGTCTGCAAGTTGCCGTAGCATTCCGCAATCGCGCGCGCAACGCGCATCGGCGGCGGCAGGCAAGCGCGGCGGCGGCACGTGGAAGCGCCCAGGGCTCCTGCGATCGACCCCCATGGTACAAGTCGTGCAGCGAGCGCACCAGGACCGAGTTGCCATCCCCGTAGCGGCTGGAGACAGCGACCTATCCACCAGCAATGAAGACGACAAGCCTCCCACGCCAACCAGTTGTGGGCCTATTCTCGCAAAGACTTCGGCTGGAAACGATGGTAAGGGATACGCGGCCTCTCTGGGTTTGACTTCAACCTCGTGACATAACGATTGCTTACTTGCTTGCGGTAGATGAAGCTATAGACACACCTGCAAGGTCGATGGCCAAGTCGTGTCTGAAGGCGGTTCAAGCCTTAGAGAAGCCAAAGGCGGTTCAAGCCTTAGCGAAGCCAAAGGCTGTGACGAAGGAGCGAGTCAAGAAGAACACGTTGGTGACGAAGAAGCCGAAGTCGGCAAAGAAGAAGGCGTCGTCCAGGAAGCCGGTGTCGAGGGGCAACGACGCTGACAGCACTGCGGAGGACGGCGATTGCGAGGCCGATGGCGAAGCTGGCGAAACATCCACTACGCGCCAAAAGCGAATGGTTTATCGCGCCAAAGAGAACTGCTTGGTGATGCAAGAGGTCCTCGGGGACAATGGGATATTCAACCGCGGTAAAAAAGAATCCAAGGCAGACTGCTGGGTCAAGATCACCGAGCACTTGACAGAGGTGTTAAACAAGAAGATCAATCCGGATAGTCTTCGCAAGCACATCAACAAGCTGGAGAAGACATACAAGAAGGAAGCCAACGCTGACCGCGCCCGCTCAGGTACGTTAACGCCATGCCACCTGCGTCTACGTGTACAATTAAGGCTTTATTGTGGTATGCTATTTTAACAGGTCAAGAACCAGTAAAGGACGCTGATGAGCAGGAGCTTGAGCGACTGATGTGTCGCTATGTTGGTCTCAAAGACGCCGAGGACTCTGAAAAAGCGGAGCGTACTGAGAGCCGAAACAAGAAGGCCGAAGCAGATCGCATCGGTGGTGCTGCCATTCGGGATGCCGCTGTCAGTGTCGAGCGTCCGCACAAGAAAAAATCGTCTGCGTCAAAGCGGCTAGACCCACTGGCGTTTCTTAAAGCGCTGAAGGATGACATGAAAAGCGAGCGTGAGGAGGAGAATAGACGCCGCGACAATAACGAAGGGCAGACACAGCTGCGCCTTGCTCAAATGGAACAGAACAACGCGGCAATGATGCTTCAAGTGTCGAAGGTGTTTGAAGCGATTTTGACAAAGGCAGCGCCTACAGCGGCGCCAACCGCCTCCGATGATTAAGCATACCTGCGCCATGAGGATGGCTAATGCTGCAAGCACGTAACAGCTACGCTACACGTATGAAGTAACCATTGCCGCCGGCCCGAGATACCAAAGAAACCGTAGCATAGCCGAGTTATCATTTTTATTCTGAATTAACCGTAATCGAAACGTGACGTCTCACTAGGCATGGTTGTATCTCGCTAGTCCTCACGACCGACTTACGTTTCATTGCTTTCGACGTCGTTGATGTTACTTCAATTGTTGGCTTCGTCACTGCTCTCGTCAGCAACACTGGCATCTTCGAATTCGGCTTCATAGTTGATCTCGTCGCCGCTCCAGCCACTTTCGCTGTCTTCATCGCTTCCGTCCCAGCTAGAAAGATCCGATTCATCCTCGAAAAAGTTGATTTCCTCGTCGGAGATGTACTGCGCTTCATCAACCGGGCCTTCCGCAGTCAAATCAGCTAAGTAAATTGTCAGAGACGGCAATTGACACCGGAAGTACTTGCTAGCTTGGTTTCGGCGCCGAATACACGACAGGCAATTGACGAAAAAAGCTGCGACGACGTACATCGGCCCCAGCGGCGACTTGTAGACCTTCATGTTGCATCTCAACTCGAAGAACTTCCAGTAGCGCACCACCCACCCGAAAAACCTCTCTACAGCAATTCGAGCTCTACTCAAATCCCGATTAAAGCGAAGTTGCAGCGGTGTAGGGGCCGCACTAGCAAACGGTGTTATGAGCCAGCGGCGTAGTGGATAGCCTTGGTCGCCATATATCACGTAACCAGGGTAGCGAGTCATCTTCTGCTCCATTTCGCTCTTTTGTAGCATGTACGCGTCGTGGCGTCGCCCTTCAAACGGGCCGACTAACGAGACGATCAGTCCATTTGCAAGCGTGACGCTCTGGAACTTGATGCAGTGAGCCTTCTTGTGCCCGCTGTAGGCTTGCTCCTGGTACCAAGTTGGCCTGCAGATCGGACGAATGGTCCCATCAATGAAGCCGATGCAATTTGACAGCCGGCCAACCTTCTCGAAGATTGCATCTGCAGAACGAAGATGATACCGGTCAATGATGCGCTCGTCAAACTCCATCTTCAGCTTAATTTTTTCGTAAACCAGCAGGACGGTCAGGTTGATCGCCGAGCTCAGCACAGACTCCCGACGGCCAAACTCTTCCTCGAGATCCTTCAGTCGGCACGGATACGCGAGTCGACGCAGTAGAAGGCAGAGCGCTTCTTGCCGAGGTACATGACAGCCCTGGACTGTAGTGATGTATGGCGGCAGCTTGAGTGCTTCATCCAGCTGCTCAATTTCGTCAGGCAAGAAGCGAAAGCGGCGTCGGCACGTGGCAGGATCGATGTCGCCCAGTGTGAACGTTCTTGGTGTGAGCGGCGGGTTCTCTTCTAGCCATTTCGCGCAGACGTAGCACAGCAGATGTCGGACGGCTTGTAGGAGTGGAATCCCCGTCACCAGCATGGCTGCAAGCATGAACTTCAGCTCGCCTTCGGTAGCGTAGACTCGCATTTGTGCGAGAACCTCTATCTTCTTGTGGGTTGCGTCCGAAGCAGCCAGCTCGAGGTCCAATGGGTTCGTCCAGGCTGCTAAAGTTCTAAATCTGACTTTGGAATATATATTTTGGAACAAACGGAGATGTTCCAAAAGTGCCGACTTTCGTGCTCGACTCTTGGATGGACGCGTCTTTTCAATCGTGAACCATATCCAGATATCTCCGGAAGGCGAAGCGACGCAACAAAAGGAGAACTCAAGGGCTGAAGCATGTCGGGGTTGTCTCTATCGCAGGCGGAGCTGCTGAAAGTGGGGCCGATAGCGAGCCACCACTCGCTGCGACTGCTTCCGGTTAGCAAGAAGAAGAAGAAGGTTCGCCTCCTTAGCGTGTAGGATGTAGGATGCGTCGGGATCCCTGCTGACAGTGGTGATTTTGTGCTCTCGTTATCGACGAACTGCAGCAAAAATTCGTCATCGGGGACGAGTATGGCGTCGTCTCTAGCTACCAGATGAAGAAGGGTGAGCCTCAGAACGTGTACAAGTCGGTGACGCTAGGAGGGCCCGTGGCCTGCGTGACCATGGGTACCAGCAAGGGCACCGAGGACAAGGCGTTTATCGCCACTGGGCAGCACGTGCACGGCTTGAACAAGAAGGGCAAGGAGTTTTTCAAGTTCCAGAGCAACCTGGCGGAGCCGATGCGCAAGATCCACGCCTACGACAGCCAGCTCTGGACGACCACGGACTTCACCTTCAACCAGTACGACAATGGCTCCGACAAGCACTCGTACGTTAGCCCCGATCGCATCAATGATGCCCTTGTGGTGCCTATCAACCACGAGCAGGACTTCTACGGAGTGCTCGGATGTCAAGACCGCTACATCCGCGTTGCGAAGGATTCCAAGTCGGTGTCCAAGAAAGCTGTGGCGGCGCCAGTTACGGCACTGTGCCGGGTCCCTCCTGTGACGAGCAAAGGCACCGCCCCATCGGGTCCTGCGCAGATCCTGTACGGCACAGCCGCCGGAGGTTTCGGTCTCGTCACTTACAACGGGGACAAGCTCAAGATCAAGTGGAAAACATCGTCGGAGGCGTCTTTGTCCTCGAGTATGAGCAACAACGAGTCTGGGGGCAATGGAGATTCCGGTTTGCCTCCGTCTATGGCCACGATCAACTCCATCGCGTGCTTCGATATCAATCGTGACGATCACCCAGAGATCCTTGTGGGTCGCGATGATGGCCGTGTCGAGGTGTACTCGTTCAATGCAAACTCGGGGGATGTTGTGAAGCTCTTCGAGCACGCAAACAGCGATAGTATTCGCTGCGTTCAGGGTGGAATCGTGGCCACACCAGGGTTTGAGGAGCTGGTGGCCACCACGTTCTCGGGTCGTGTCCTCAGTTTCACCACCGAACCGCTGGATCAGCCCGATGACGATGACAACTACGGTCGATCACGCGGGACTGTGCAGCGCGAGACCCGCATCGTCAAGCTACGCAAGGAAGTGGCTGCCCTCGAGGACAAGATCGCGCGCTTGAGCTTACAACGGGGAGCCAAGGAAAAGGAGTATTTACCCGTGGCTGAAGACCTGGTGGTGAACAGCAAGTTCCAGCTGAATGCAGCGTTGGGCGCATACGATGTGTCACTTGAGATTCCCGTGAGTATCCAGATGATCGTGTTGCACTCAGCCGTCCCGTTGGATCTACTCGAGAATGAGAGCAACCTCGCTATCGTGAGCAAGTCCCCGTGTGACCCGGCAAATGGCACGCACTTCTTGGCCACGTACCGTTGCCTGGAGCCTACCCATCGACTGGAATTCCAAGTGCGCACCATTGAAGGCCAGTTTGGCAACGTTGAGGCTACGGTAGTGGCGAACACTCAGCCGCGTTCAGCGCAGACTATCAAGTTTTACGTGAAACCACTGTCCCTGCACCACCGCGTCAACGAGCTCACGGAGGCTGAAGAAGCGGAACTGCAGAAGCCAACCAACACCCTGCAGCTCAGTGGCGATTTCTCGCTTGTGCAGATACATGACTGGGTGTCGATGTGCCTGCCTGAGGTTCCTGGTCGTCTACAGAGCGATGAAGTCACGCTGCGCTATCGCAACACTTTCCTCGGCAGTCTGCTGGTATGTCGCTATAGCAAGGGGGAGGCCAGCTTTTCGACGCCGTCCGTATCGGTGATTGCCATTCTGAAGGAAATCATCACCAAGGAAGCTACCGCACGCAAGGCCACGCTCAACATTTCGCTGGACATCAAGAAGGAGAGCGTGCCGGTGATGCTGGGCTACCTACGCCCTCTGTTGGACGCCAAGCACGCGTTGGCTTCGCAGGTCAAGCTCATTGATGGCCTCAAGGAGCTGCAGCTACACGAGGAAGACTACACCGCCTGGATGGCGCCCGAATACCAGCACATCCTCGAGAACTCGGAGAAAATCCTGGCGGAGTTCAAGCTCAGCCCCAAGGCCCTCAACTACCTCGCTGGCATTCTTACCGATCTGTGTGTGGATCTTTGCAAGTTCCGTGGCACCAGTCCAAAGCAGAACCTACCGCGGCTTTATCAGTTGATCGAGCACTACCACTTCGACACACTCCTTGAGTTCTACATGAGGGAGTGAGCATGGGCAATAGCAGTGAAAAGTGGAGATGAGTCGCTGGACAGCATAGCAAATAAATCGTCAATATTCATTGGCTGGACTGTATCACGAGCGATACGAAATATATTCGGCGCAAGAAGATCTTGCTTGAAAGTACACTGTACAAGGCTAGCGCAACTGAAGCAGTGGTGGAAAAGTTCTAATTTCAGCAAGGCCTGTTCAACTTCTTGAGTTCGAAGCCGCCAGATATTGGTGAATCGATTAAGAGAAGGCGTCCTCGTTCCGATAAGGTGACGTATCGCTGGCGGGCTGGTCTCATGCCCAGAAGCGTTTATCGATTCTGTGAGAAGAAGCCGTCGCTGCATACAGCTTTGCAGCGAATAATGACAAGTTTTCTTCTTAAGCTCGTGGCCGAATGGGTTACCTTGAAAAAAAAATGGTGCCCTCAACTTGAAGCGTTCGCAGTACTTTTAACAAGGATCCTCACGAAATACGGGAACCAAACTATGAGTGGGAAACGCCGTCGTCCTCGGGTGCTGCGCGACGTGAACTAGATACAGTACTGTACACGCCCAGAGCAGGATAGAACTTCAAGGCTACGTGCATGTATTAGTTATCTACGCTCTTGAAAAGCTACGAACCAAGATGCAATTTCTTGGATACAATACAATACTGCATGTTTGGAGTACATCTAGGTACTCGAGTAGCCCCACTTCAGCGGGGCAAGCAGCAGCACATTGTTTGTCAAGTGACCATCACTCCTGAAAGGGCAACTTTCGGCGGGGTAGGGATAACTGAGCCCAAAACAACCTCGATCGGGTCTTTGTAGTGGAGATGCATCGGCCGCGTGTGGAAGCTGCTTGCAAATACCTTTGCGGAGCAATGGTCTCCGCTATAGAAATGGGCGCGTGCAGGTGCCCCCTTTTCTCGAGCTTCTCTCCCCCCCCCCTTGCAGCCTTCTTCAATCTAGCCCAAAATACGAGCCAACACGGGTCCCGCGTAACGTGATAACACTCCGCCGTCGCAAAAGTTCACTTATACTTCCGCGTCGTCACGACACTCGCATTCACTGCCTGGCATGTCCAACTTCATCCAATCTCACTGAAGAGTGCTTTGAACGGATCGTGACGAACAGCTCCTTTGAGCAGCTCCTGTCTTCCATTGTCAATGCCGCATTGGCCATTGTCTCTCATTGACAATGCGAATGGATTCCGCGGATCACCAGCCGTCTTAGCCTGAGTTGGCCTATTTTAGCAGCTGCGCGCATGCAGGCTAGGTTGCAGTTGCCAACTGCCAGCCGAGAGTTGATGCCATCATGACAAGGAAGACGGCCAAGCAGCCTTCACGCTATTGTTTTTGAGGGTGGCGTGTTATTTCTGTGAACGAATGGGAAGGCCGATGCTCCAACTTCTTTCGTTTTTGCCCTGCAACTCAGCGAGAAAAGCGTGTGAGCTGTGGATGCCGTTTGCATCTGTTTTCTTCGGATCGCCATACGAGCCGCTTCGATCCGTGTTCAACAAGCGATTTCTCTGGCGTTGTGCCTTTGGCCGCTCTGCGTGTTCAACTTGATCGCATTGTGGAGGTTCGCCGACGGCGTGTTAGTTTGGGCACCCGGTTTCGTTAATTTGGGCTCACCTGGCCCTATCGACGGACACAGACCAGCCCCTGCTCACTCTGGACTTCAAAAAGGCACACTTGGTGTACCAGTGCTATTGACGTCGTGTGGGGTCGGCCAGCCCGGTTGATATGGGTTTGCCTGCCGGGCCGAAACCATCCCATCGCATTCCTCAACATCCAGCGGCCAGCGAGAAGCGAGCAGCCCCTTCTCCTCCTCCGCCCGTCCCGCCCCTCAGCCCCCAGCGCCATGGAGACCCGATCCTCGCCGTCCATGGGCGAGCTGCGCGCCGTCGCGCACGAGCGCGGCCTCAAGTACTACAGGCACCTGTCCAAGCCCGAGCTCTTCTCGCTGCTGCAGCGCAAGGAAGGCGGCGGCTCGTCTAAGCCCGCGGCTGCGACGCCCGCGGAGGACGCCAAGGAAGACGTCGTGCGCCGCGTGGAGACGGCGGCTACGCGCTCCAGCGAGCGCCTCTCGAGCCGCCAGCAGAAGCGCAAGACGCGCGAGGACGACAAGCTGGACGCGCCGCAAGGCAAGAAGAAAGCCAAGATCGTGATCAACACTCTCGACCCCATCATGCTCACGGAATTGGGCCCGCACACGGTGCGTACGCGCAGGATGCTAGGTGCTGAGGCTTGATGAGAAGTGCTGACTCGATTATTTGCGGGAATTATGCCGTGCATGTGCGCAGTTTGAGTTCACACGGAGGAATGGGTCCGTGGTCGTGTACAATGTAGAATCGCTCGTGCAGTATATCCTCGCGACGGGGGACTTCTCCGAGCCGGAGACGCGGATCCCGTTCTCGGATGAGGACCTGCGCAGGATTGATTTAGAGGTAGCAAATGTGTTCTGTGCTCCTCTGGTCAGATGATGAGAGGATTAAAAAAATCTTCTTGATCTCTTGCCAGGCGAGCAAGGCAAAGTTAAGTGAGAACAGTGTCGTAGACGCAAAGAAGAACAAACACAAGTTCGAGGAGCAGAAGGTCAAGCGCGATGGCATCTTGGGTGGGTGAACATGATCTAGAGATGGAGAGGTTGGTAATATCGCGGCTAACGATGAGGTTATATATTCCAGGTCTGGAGCGCTGCGCTTCAGAGTATGTGAACAAGATGCTGGACATCGTCGAAAGCGACGATCCGGAGGAGGGCGAGATGCTGCTCATCATGAGCGTATTCCCATCGTTCTCGGACATTTTTGAGCAGATCCGGAGGAGCGATTCGGAGTATGCCAAGCACAGCATGGGCCACTTCATCCAGTACATGAAGGGCCCCAAGAACCGCCCCACCGAAGACCACAGCGGCCTGTTGCCGGTCATTTTGGGCTTCCTCGAGGACGTCGCCAAGGGCAACCAAGGCGCGAGCGCCTTTGGGTTTTGAAACTGCAGCGTATGTCGCCCGCGTCTACACCACCCGTCGTTGCCGGGTCCGTTGCAGTCGTCGTCCCCAATGAAGTTCCTTGTAGTATTAGTCTTGAAGTCATGCGTAAGTAGGGTAGTCGTAGGTTGACAAGTAGCGAGCAGTAGGAATAGCATAGGTTAAGCAGGAAATAGCTTCGTGTCCCCCAGTCTTGCAAATCACTCCACTGCTTCCCGCACGTTCTCAGATCCCGCCACTCGCCGCACGAACGCTAAGGCGCCACGTATCTCATCGAGCGCCTCATTCATTGCCGTCAAGCTGCTGGTACATATCAACCGGTTCCAACCTGTACGTAATACATGGTAAAATGCCAAGTGACCATCGCTGCTGGACGCTCAGAACAACTTAAACTTCGATGTGCGTCACATCACACATCATCCTTATACAGGAAGATTCATGTTCTACTATAGAGATGTTGAAGCGCGCCAAAAACATTCACTCCTGAAACCGCCCTCATGGGAGGACACCCGCAACGGCAGGTTGGCGCACAATAGTCGCCGTCGCGCCGGTAACGCTGGAGACAGCAGCACAGTCATGGATGGTGCGCGCCCGGCCCCATTGACACCGCAGGCCAAGAAGCCTCCGGTGTCGCTGCGTCAGCAGCCGCGTGCAGTGTCCGTGAGGGCGCCAAAGCCCCGTCCGCTGAGTGGGAAACTGCAGATCAACGTTAACGAGCAGGCGCAGGGGCATGAACAGGAGCAAAAGCAGGAGGAGGCGACCACTCCAGGCGCAGGACCGAAGCGGAGGGAGCGCTCTGGGTCCATGAAGGCCAGGCCTCGGCCATTTGGCGGTACGTTGAAGATCGACGTAGACGCGGCGGAGATGGCGGCGCCTCCGATCATCGGCTCTCCACTGGGCTACTTCCCGTCCAAGAAGCTGCCGTCCATTACGCACGAAGACCACCCAGTGTCGATGTTTGCAGCTGCTGAGAGCCACGCCGGGAATGGGTTGCTGTCCACGGCATCGCCGTTCTTGGAGTACGGCATGGTGGTGAGTCTGGTGTGTGATGACAGAGGGGGACTGGTGGCGGCAGAAGGGTTCGCGTCGCGCGATGTGAGGCTGGAGAAATTAAGTTACGGAGCTGAAGCACCGGTGGCAAGGCTTGGCTTGGGAAGAATGGAGGAGCGCAGACTGTTCGCAGAGGGAGGGTTTCGACTGTTGCCGTGCCCATTTCGTGACTGTTTGTTCGAGGTGGTGCCAAAGATGACGTATGATGCGACGATAGCACTGCGCTCGTTGATCGGTGAAGCAGGACATTCTCCAAGGCGGCCTAGTAACCAGCACACACTGGATAACTTGCGGTTTAAAAGCGAGGCGGAAACTCGATTGAATGCGATGATGTACAAGAAGCTGAAAGGCACCCAAGTGATTTATGGCCAGGTGCGATTCTGGACAAGGTTGCAAATTATGTTGGTGGGTCATTGATTTTTGTTGCTGCTGTTGTTGTTGTTGTTGTTGTTCAGACAATTCAACTGCGGCACACAAAAAGTGGCAAGTATGTGTCGTTGGATCCTTCACCAATTTCCTTTCGCGGATCGGAATACGCCCCGGTACGCACAGTAAAAAGGATACTTGTACTTTACTGAACCTAACTGTGGTTTAGGTATTCCTAGACAGCGGCGGGCCTAGCTCCCATTTCAGCGTGTTGCCGCGGTTTAAGCTGCGATCTAAAGGTGCACCTGTCCAGCTCACAGATCAAGTACGCGAATACCAGTCACAATATGCAACGTGTCATACAGTGGGTCTTTACTGATACGTGTTCTATTTGCTGTGTTAGATGATTTTGACCGGAGGAACCGAAGCACAGCCATTTAACTTATTTGTTTCGAACCGAAACGCTTCTGATGCCGCGTCAACTGGGGTGGTTGGCTCAAGTGTGCATTCGTCACAATGGAGAGCAGTTCATTACGATAGTCTCGATGGTGAGAGTGTTGTCACAAGTGGTGATGCCAGCTTACTTTTCAGGAACGATGGCGGTCTTCGTGCTGGGTCCTGTATCCGTCTTTTTCACTTGGAGTCTAGTTCCTGGCTTGGATTTAATGGGGCAGAAGCCCGAGATTCGCCAGGGGGTCCAGTGACTCTACAATACAGCGATGAAAGCGAGCAAGAAGATGGCACCAACAAGGCGCTATCCTCCGATTCATTGTGGGAAGTCGAGCGCGTGTCCGTGTACGAGGGTGGTCAGATTAAGTGGAAGGAGACAATCACACTCCGTCACCTTCTTACAGGAAAGTACTTAGCTGTGATACAGCAACACTCGCCCCGTGCTACGACTCGTTCAGGTGCACCCACCCGGCTATCGTCCCACATATGCGCTCAAGCCATGGCTCAACAACAGCCTCAAGTATTTCGATTTGTGCCTACTGCTATTGCCGATGAAGAGTAAGCTGTATTTTCTTCTTGTTTGTTATCCTTGGTCATGTAGATTAACTTACCTGGCGTTTGACTTTATCAGTACTCAGATTGAAAATGGAGATGTGGTGTTGATTCAGCACCAAAAGACAAGCAGCTTCATTCACTCGATTGATACGCATGCTTCCACTATGACGGACATTCGGTTGTCGTCAAAGCCACTCGCGCACAGTTTCAGCTCCGGAAAAAGCACCATCAATGCAGGGGGTGCTTCGTTTGCTGTCGTGACACTGCACGGCGCACGAGATGAAGATGCCTTCAAGATTATTACAGTGCCTCACAAAGAAGTGAGTGATACTCTTTTGCTGGTGTCGTATAAGCAGGCGTTGAACCTGTTCTTGGATCAATTTGGCCGTGGAATTCACAGCGACGAACATTTTTTTCGATTTGAACGTGAGAACACCGTGGCCGTGTTCAGGCGAATCGAAGGCGTCCTTACCGAGCTCATTAATTTTTGTGTATGCGCCGAGGATGATTCTGTGGAGCAATTACGATGCCGCCAAAGCCTGTTTCGGACCTACCAGTACATTGAGTTACTGATTCAAATGATTAAGGCACCATTTCAATGCTACGGTGGGCCATTTTCCATCGAGGAAGTCTGCTCGTACAATGATGAGTACATGAACTCGTCGCGAGATCCAGGCGAGGACAACGACGAACTCGAGATGAGAGGGTCACCAGTTCGCCGACGAACGGATTCAGGGGCTGGTGTGTGGTCTGGAAATTTATCGCCTAATACCAGGGGGCTGATTTCTCCGAGGCGATCAATCCAGGATAACCAGCCACGACGCAAAACCACTTTCGGTGGTACGACAACGGCGTCTCGCCAAGAAACGCATGCTGCAGCAATGCAAAGCCTCAATCGTATTATACCTGCAATCAATGTCCTGCTGCTTCACATATCTTGGGCGAACCGGGCAAATGAGCTCTATGTGGTGAAAGTCGCGATGCCAGTGCTAATGGAGCTGCTCGGAAATGGGTTCCAGACATCGCTGCCACTCTCATATTTGCTGCGGGAAAATCGCAATCTGGTGGAATCAATCACTGGCTATTCGAGCATCATCCGTAATTTCTTCGAACTGATTGCCACTCGAGGAAAGTCAATCCGCTATATGCAGTTTTTGGTAGCCTTGTGTACGTCACGAGGCAAAGGAGTACCGAAAACGCAAGAAGCTATTTGCGAGTTGCTTTTCAATCCAGCTAATGGGTATCGGGACGACGTAATTATACCAATTCGTCCATCTGATACTGGGTTTGAGATCTGTATGTCGAGCCACCTCAACTCGTCGGAACTCAACCAGGATATTGAAGTGATGTTCAACCGATCGGCGAAGATAAAACAAGCGGATTTCAGCAGCGGAACGTGGATGTCACTCGCCAAATTCTATGAGGAATACTACGTGAAAGCCAAGCACCGCGCGCTTGGTCAATACTGCTACGGGCTTTTTCGTCTATATGCTTCGTTGTGTTTGGATCGCAACTACGTCAGCATCGAGTATATCCAGACGGCGTTTCCACGGGAAAATATTTTGAGATGTGTGATGGACCCTGCATTGGCACGTTCACTGCGCTCTGTGATGATGGACCTGTTGCGTGTTGCCTACGTCGATTGTGAACCTCAAAAGACGATGTCTTGCCCGAACTATACTCGCATTTGGACGGATATTGGTGCGAATGCAGCTAAATCGCTACCTGGCTTATCTTACACGGCGTATTCCCCAGAAGATCTTGCCTTTTTCTCGACTTTGAAAGGGTATTGCTTCTCGTATCTTGACCGATTGCAAGGAGCGATTGTGATCGACGAAATTCCTGAAAACGAGCTGACGCTCGCCATTCTTCGCGTTTCTCGAAAGATGGCTGAGTTTGGGATGTATTCTACCGAGGACGAGTTATCTCGTTTTGTTGTCCAGTTGTTTGATCTCCTAGATGAACGAACTGATTTCGTGCGCGAACCTCCAGACGGCGTTAATGATGTGATTGAACTTAAGAAGAAAGGATACAATTCGCCAGTGTCGTCGACGCTACACCTACGACAGAAATCTGGCCCGATAAATTCGCATACATCGTCCACCATGAAGCAGCGAATGACTCCCCATGTGTCTGGGAACAATGATCGACGATCGGGGTGGGGAGCTGCCTCGCAACCCTCAACCCATTTGAAAAATGCGGTGCTTTTTGACGGTGCAGGAGCTATGTCAAGTATTCGCATTACGAAGGAGCGTGATGCTTTGAGGCAGTACAATACTTCCGGTCGAGATGCATTCCGCACTTCAACTGGTGATACGAGTGGTACTACAGCAAGTGCAGGAGTGAGCCCACATCGGCATTTGAACAAACTATTGATGCACAAAGCTGATCTACACGTTGGACATTCCGTTGATGTTCACGAGATGAATGAACCTAATCGGGTCGTTATGGAGATAAAGGACGAGATTTGTGCGATTTTCCTCCTTGTCGACCAAATTCGAGTAGATTTTCTGATCTCAACATTGTTGGCATCCTTCCAAGCCCGTCATGGAGGCCCGCCATCAAGTTCTCCTACCCGCATTCGTGATCCCGACGTAATTCACACAGCACTGTTCGATGACGCCATAGTAAGAGAAACCGTGTCTGGTGCGTTTGCAGTGCCACCCCGAGCATTGGATCTCTTACCTCATGGACACCATCCCGACAAAATATCCCCGCTTGCAGTCTATCTCTTCGGATCCAAGTCGATGGAATGCAAGCTCTCTCTGACTAGATTGGGACGGAGGACTGTGGCAACTGTTTTTATGCAGATGCTCATGTATGAGTACCCGCCACTTGTGTCAAAGGCCTTGGAGCTGTTGCTACAGCAGTACAACCAGCACGACCAGTTTTTGAAAGAGCTGCAAAACGTGCAGCTGCTCGTCTCTGAGGAAACTATTACCATTTACAACAAGTTGAAGGGTGACGTGGACGAACTTCGCAGACTGGCCGAGACAACAGAAGTTTGGATGGATCTGACGTCGAGATCGGATTTTGAGCGAGCATCTGCGGTCTGCCAGTTACTGCAATCGTTGGTAAGGGTCATTGAGCAAACCAAGACAGAGGGCGCAATGGGTAATGATGAAACTCGGCTAGGTAGAGTTCGTCGCCAGCTGAAGTTGCAACCCTCCGGAATGTCGACGAGTGAGGATGAGTCTACTGAAGACGACGTGAACTCGGATGCAGACCTACTTGCGACAAATTCAAAATGCACCCCCAAACAAATGATATTGCCAGAGAGAGATACTCGGAAACCTGTGGAGCGCATCAGCATCGAGAAACAGCCTCCAAACCGGAAGATGAACCGCCAGACTGAAAGATACGTATTGAGTCCAGCCATCGGCCGCGTAAGTCAGCACTCCAGTAGCCACGAAGTGATTCCCCCTTTTTGCGCTTCCGCGGCTATTGCTGCAAACGATGACAAGACTATCGCGATGGAGGCACGACGTCTTTTGCGCAATCTGCGGGCGGCTCAATTTGTACTGAACATGCTGGTTGATGGCGCTCACTTCTACGAAGGGCATTTATCGCTTGACAATGATGATCAACATTCTCCGGGATCCCCGACAACACGATCAAGAACGAAGCTCCAGAATCGACAAAGAGATCAAATTCGAGGCGTTTTTGGGAAGGGAATGCAGTTCTTGCGCGTCTTTTGCATGGGTGACGTTGAGAATCAGATGCTGGTGGCGCCTTACGCGACGATGATAGCGGAGTATGTTCACGACCTCCCGATTGCCCAAGAGCTTCTAGTGGCAATATTTGCGGACAATTTCCCACTATACAACGCAGTACCCACTGAGCTGATCAACATTTTCGTCGGCCGTTTGATTCAAGATGGCCCAGATCCGAGGTATCTTTTGTTTTTGGAAACGCTGGTGCTTTGCAATGAACAGCCCATTGTTGAGAACCAGTTGCTGGTACTTTTTCAGTTGGTTAAGAGTTTCGAGAATGCCAAGGTGCTTCAAATGTTTGACGATGCAACACAAACCGTTGGGTTGCTTGGTGATTTACTGGAAAGGAGTGCAAGCGTTTCAAAAGGAAACGCGGATGCTGGTAAGCATTTCAAGGCTTCCGAGACTATCAGACCCTCAGCTGAAATCGATGAAATGCCAGGCGCTGATGAGACCATCGACGTAGTAGCCGACCGTCAGTGTGACAGCATTGCTGATATTGGCAAAACTTTGGAGTATCACGTGCGGCTTCTTCATCTTTTCGCTGCGTGTGCTACCGGGAAGAACACCAGGGTGCAAGAGATTTGTCAGCAGATTCTACCTCTTTCAAGTGTGCTCAATCTTTTGTGCCACGATGATTGTACCGAAGGATTTCACCTAGCGCTGTTGCGCTTTTTGGACCAAGTGTTCTTAGCCGCTGACGACATTGAGACCCCAGGAGCTGATGATCTTGTGCAAATTATGATCGCGCTTACCCAAGTCTGCGAGAGGCAAGTTGCAAAGTACCTGGTATATATTCAAGTGAAGGATTTGAACCGTCAAGCGGCTTTGTCACTCCGAAAGAACAAGTCCAAAGCGGGAAAAATGGTGGGCTTGTCTGCGCAGAAACCTCTCGAGTCGGCTCCCTTGTACTTGATGATCCATTCTGTCGTTCCGACACTGTACTCATTTATTCAGCAGTTCTCTGGTTTCGTTGACAACAACGACGAGGCCCAATACTACCTGTTTCGGATGCACAGCTGCGTGGCGCTATTGCTGCTTGTTTGCGCAACGAGCAAGTGGCAGTTACCCGAGGACAGCAGCTTCGAGGAGTTCGTGTATGTCGTCGACAAAACAATTCGCCCAAGCTTATTACAGTATCAAGCTCCTGTCCAAACATCGCTAGAGCAACTGTGGTCAATGTCTCTCAAGTATCGCGAACGACTCGACTGCTCTGGACTGAACTGTGAGCAAGAAGTGCTGGATATGCTGCTGTGGGCGCTTGACATGCGTGACAAAGAACTCAAAAGTGACTCATCGCTAGGGTCAATAGGCAGCAAAAGCCCGGGTGAATTGCCGGGTTCCTCGCTTAGTGACACCAAGGATGACAGTCCCCTCGGCCAAGCTGTCCGCGACAGCATCTCGAATGGGAACAAGCTCAACGACTTCAATTGTGTGGACCGTACGGATACCCGTGCGAAGGTAACTTCGTCTTACAAGCTAGACTGTCTTAGCAAGACTACGCCAGTGGCATGGGGAGATGCAGGGACAAAGCAAGAAGCGTCGCCAACGCTTTCGAATCGCGTGGTGAAATCTGAAGGTACTCTGGAGGCTATTGAAGCGAAGAACAATGGTCGACTTCTGCATCGTCTCTCACCAAGACGGTATTACAAAGGACTTCGAGCTGGGAAAAGCGGACTGCGGTACGTGAGTCCGAAGAAGAAGAACGCGCCACTTTTCAATTTAGCGTTGTCTGAGCGCCGAACTTCGAACGCCTCTGTTGGACCAAGCGAGCAAACAGAGGAGATAAACTTTATCGTGCGCCAGCATCAAGAGTTCAGCGAGTTGGATCAGTTTATATCGTGGCTGCAAGCCAACCCAAGAGTTCACAGCGCCATGAGAGACGAGCTTAATCAAATGGTGCAAGGCATTCTGGGTATTGAAACCTCGATGAAAGAGGAGTACAATCCCCATGTACACTTCAGAAATGTGGTGCTTTCGTTTGACCTTGTGGTTGCTAGGCTTGTCGAACATGTAGAAGCTCTACAAAACTCAAGCTACCTCAAGACGAATCTGACCCTTCTCAATGTGTTCTGCCGGATGATTTACGCTGCTGGGGATTCAGAAGAGCGACACAAGATGCAGATAAAGCTGAACCAGCTTGGCGTAACGCGGTTAGTAGTGCAGCTTATTGCATCACGTGATAGCGATGCGCTATTTGCGAGCAGTATCGAAGTTGGCGTTGCATTGCTTGATGGTATGAATGCTGAAGTGCAAGAAAGCTTCTACAGTTATTGGAGTGAGCCGGCCAACGAGAAGTTTTTCGAGCGGATCCAAGACCGAATTGAAAAAGCCTGCAAACTAATTCACAGTATCGATCGAGCTAGTATCGGTGCGCTATCACTTACGCGCGGGGACTCGACTGCCGAGGATGTATTGGAGAACGTGGCGGATGCTAATGATCTGAAGATGCTACATCACCGGCATTCCATGTTTGGGTTTAATGTTGACCCGACAGGAGATAAAGTGCCCGGACCGGCGGATAAAGGGGGATCAAAACGACTGGGTGCACCAATCACCTCGATTTTCCGGTTTCTACAGCTTCTGTGCGAAGGGCATTATTTGAATGCACAACGCGCTCTAATCGCTCAGCCGCATACTACAGTTTCGGCCAATTTAGTGGAGTCAACGACATCATTTCTCTTGGATACGTACTTGGCTCTCACGGATATGGATATGGGTCTTATCACACAACTGTTCGAGACAATCACCGAATACTGCCAGGGTCCATGTGTGGAAGCCCAGGAAACCGTGGCGAACTACAAATTTATCAGCGCAGTGAATGCCCTGCTGACGCACTCGTTCGACCTACGGTCAGAGCAGGCTGTACACCAGTTGCGTGCAGCTATTGTGGTGACGCTGCTGAGCCTCCTAGAGGGTCGAAGTGACCGTGTTCTACACACCCAGCTCGTGCAAGAGTTAAACTTCGAGGCCTTGAAGATGAACTTGGTGGAAGTGTACATGCACTTCCTTCATAATCACGGTACCTACGCGGGCAACTCAAAGTGCAGTAAAGATTTCTACCTGACGATGGGATTCAACATCTACATTTTGTTACAGCAGCTAGCGGATCAATATCCGGAACAAGCGTGGTGGATCCCTGTGGCCGACAGCGAGGAGGTTCTAGGCACATACGCCTGGCAGCCACCGCTATCATCTCAGAGTAAGGTGCATTCGGGGATGGCGACAGATAGTCGCGATTCGTCCCCGGAGTATCGTGAAGCATTTCAATTTTTCCAGTCCAAGTGCGCTAAAGTTGAAGTTGTTTGGGACCACTGTCGCTCATCAGATACGCACTCGCCAGGTCGTGTCAGTGCGAAAAATGGCGGTCGAGGTGGGGAAAAGGTGGAAGGTTCACTTGTCGTCAGCCTTGGTGAAGCCAAGCTGCCATTCGATCAGAGTCAAAGCACTCAAACGGGGGCGTTAATCCCGTTCTACTTTCCCATCCACCCGATTTGCTTCTGCCTCACGAATAAGTCCAAGAAAAAACTTGTATGGGATGTTTCCAGAGGAGCTGATAAACTGTCGGACTTCTACGCACGCTCGGACAAGCTTGTGGATGAAATGACTCACCAGAGTCACTTGTTGCACCACGGACACATTTCGTGGATCGCGAGGAAGTCGGAGCAGATCAAGCGCTTATCGTTTGCATGCGCTGTCATTATCAACCTCGTAGTTCTATTGTTTTATCGAGCCGCTGGGATTAATTCACGGCCGTTTGCAGCGAGCGAAGTCACCTTTATTCACACATGGGGGAGATCAGTAGAACCACCAAGACCTTCCTTGTGGATCGATGCTGCGTTGTCGATGGCGGGCACAGTTTTGATTATCCTGTACAGCCTCGTGCTGATGTGCTACCTGCTCAACTCAGCACCATTACTGATCAAAAAGGGATGGAAGCGTCGTCATCGGAAGGAACAAGCCAAACGCTCCAAGCGATCCGCTAGTAGTTCCACTCATCGCCATGCTGACAGCAAACAACGCGAGTCCTTCCAAGACACGGAGCAGTTGTTGCGGTCGCTGCGTGAACGAGAAGAAGAGTACAACTATTTGTTCCTGCCACCTTCTGTTCGAAAGCGCTCTAGTCCGACGAAATCCGACCCTGTATCAACTCGTGTCGCCTCGGTGGAGACCAAAGCGCCAAGTACCGGTGGGATGCAGTATGGGCCTCCACGTAGCCGACTTCGCGCTCGGCTCGAGATACTGGCCATCTCGCTTTACTTTCTCATCCGAAGCCCCCGAGTGATCTATTCGCTGTTGCAGATCTTCATTTCGATTCTGGGTTCGTACGTCAACAAGCTCTACTTCGCTTTCCTCCTGCTTGATGTCGTGGAGCGTTACAAGGAGCTGAACAACGTGCTACGATCCATCTCACGACCAGCGAAGGCACTTGGAGTGACAACGCTGCTGTACTTAATTGTAGTGTACGTGTTCGCTGTCGTGGGCTTCTTCTTCTTCAGGGAAGACTACACGCCTGATGCCAAGGATTTAACCCAAGCCCAGCGTGATGGCCGGGCACCATACACGTGCCAACGGTTGTTCCAATGCTTTCTCGTGAGTCTCGACCAAGGACTGAAAAGCGATGGAGGGCTGGGTTCCTATCTTCGACAGCTCCCGCTAGGCTCAACCGCGCACTCCTACGGCCGTCTGGCATTCGACGTGCTGTACAACATCCTCCTCGTCGTGCTACTTTTGAACCTGGTTTTCGGTGTTATCATCGACACGTTTGCTTCCCTGCGATCGGATGACCAGGAGAAAATGCTGGACATGCATGGGCGGTGCTTCATCTGCTCGATTGACGCATACACGTTCGACCGAGCCACGAAGCGAGGTTTCCACGATCATATCTCGCGTGATCACAATATGTGGCACTACCTGTACCTGTTCGTGCACATTCGCAAGAAGAATATTACCGAGTACAACGGGTTGGAGCTGTTCCTAGCCATGCGAATGGCCAAGAAGGACGTGTCGTTCTTTCCTACTCATCGAGCTTTATCCCTCACGAAGCGTGGAGATCTGGAGGAGAGCCATGAAGCCGAGCTATCCGTCGAGGATGAGCGCTTCTACGCAGCAAGTTCATCCTTCGGGCCAAGACGTTATGCGGCAGCGCCATTCTCACCTTCGAGGAATTCGTCGTTAATCTCCAGATCAACCTCATCGCACAGTAGTTCGGAGCAACGAGCACGCAGCAAGAGAAGCAGTAGTGTCAGCTTCCACTCGACATCAGCGTCCCGTTCAGTTGGATATCTCGATTCCCCAGTAGCGCTAAGTGTGAGTTCAGCTGATCGCGCGACCCTGGGAAAGCTGGAGAAGATCGAGTCAACAATTAGCAGCCTAGCAAACGCCCAGGCCGAGATTAAAGAAGCCCAGCAGCGAGCAGAACAACGACACGCAGAGCTTCTGAGTGCCATCTCGGGTTGGCAGCAGCAGCAGCAACATTCACCTTCAGGTGAGTCTCCCATCATGACGAGTCGGAGCATGCCAACCCTGTCGATGGATGAGTCACCGCCCGCAGTTTCGCGCCGCCCTTCGACGCGTACGCCAGGCTCTGTCACCCCGAGGATTTTCAACTTCGAATCCGTGACGAGCGACTTGGATGAAGAGACGATGGCGGACTTGAGACCTCGAGATACAAGGCAGACTTCGAACGCTTCGTCGCTGGAGGTCAACATCCCAAGTCCTACACCGTCGAGTATCTCGCGCACGTTGGATTCGATCACGTCTCGCACCCTGAACATTGAAACTCTTGCGAACGCTTCGGAAGGAGAGGAAGACGACGGCCATGAGTTTTCCGAGGAAGCGCAAGATTGGTTCTCAGCTTCACCGGAGCCTCGCGGGCCACAGCCTCCTTCCCCGCCGAAGTCCTCTCGACGTCACATCGGAACCTCGTCGCTCAGCTACGATCTCTCCTCGGCTTCAGAAGACATGGTCGCGGAGTATTCTGCCTCGCCAGATCTGTTGACGCTGGCACACAGCGCTTCAGATAGCAGACTGCAGCGACCGCCCTCGTCTCGAAAGGTGGCACCGCGAGTTTTCAGCTTCGAGTTTGTTTCAGACGAGGAGGAGGAGGAGGAGCAGAAGGAGGATGAAAGCCCAAGGCCGAAGCCTCGACGGCGGTAAGAACACAGCGTACAGAGTTCATGAAGAGCAATTAAAAGCCAAATGCAGCGTGCTACGGAGTCAGCTCGTCGCTTTATCTATACTGCTTGTATGCTTGGTGCCACCTTCTGCAGCCTACTCCGACACGCTGGGGCCCGTCACGAACGAGTGCAGCGCGAACAGGACGAAGAGGACGCCGCCCACAAGCGTCACAGTCCGCTCCGAGATGCGCGTGGCCAGGAACTTGCCGCCAATGACAGCGATGCCCGTGCACATCGAGTGGCCGAGGATCGCGCCCAGCGTGACGCCGAACGCGTCCTTGGTCGCCGACAGCGTCACCGTCGCGATCTGCGAGCGGTCCCCCCACTCCGCCAGGAACGTCATGAGGAACGTCTGCGAGAAGACCTTGATCATGCCGTCCGTCGCACTCTCCGCCTTGCCCAGGCCTTCCTCCACGTGTCTGTATCAACGCAATACAATAAAGTAAAAAAAATATCAGCACAACTTGCACCTCCCCAACATAATTTCCATCAACAGCTCCGTACTCGGACTGGACAGCGTCCTCATCCTTCTTGCCCATAAGCTCCTCCTCCACCTCCGTCAACTCGTCCGAAGGGCCACTGGAACGCAACAAACAATAAAAATTATTAGCCCCAACATACCCAGGAATAATCCATGAACCTAGGTGCGTCGGTCCTTACGCGGCGTTCATCTCGCGTGCGTCGTACAACATCTTGACGCCGAACACCACGAACTACAGCAACACAAACAACAAGCATCAGTAAGATACTCTCACTCTACCTTCCTCCCCCACATCACTCATTATATTCTACTCCGTTCTACTCACCAGGACGCCTCCCAGGTAGTGCGTCAGACTCGGGGGCAGGAACTTTGTAGCCACGACGCCCATGACCACGGACAGCACCGTCATGACAATGAGCGCGCCGATGGCGCCCGCGAACACCACGACGCGGTCCTTCTTCATGCTCAGGATGGCGGCGATGAAGAACGTCTTGTCGCCGATCTCCGTGGCCCAGATCGTCAGGATGCCGCTCACGAAGCCTGACCAGAACTTGTGCGGGTTGCCCCCGGCGCGCAGCTTGGGGCGCGCGCCTCCGGGGCCCCACGCGGCGGCGGCCGCGCCAGCTTCGGACGGCAGCGCGCCCAGGAACGGGCCCAGCGCCTGCTTGAGCGAGTCCGTGAAGGCCGCGAACTCCTGCGCGTCCACGAGGCCGTTGTGGTCGGCGTCCGCGCGCTCGAAGGCCACGGCCGCGTTCGGGTTCGGGTTAGCCAGGGGTGCCGGCGTGGCGGCAGCCTCGCCGTCGGCCTGCGCGCCGTGCAGCGGCTCGGGCGGGGACTGCGCCAGCGCCAGCGCGACGAGCAGCGCGAGGGCCGCTAGCTGCAGGAAGAGGCGCGGCATCATCGCGGCGGTGATATGTAGCGGTTTGTTTGGTGTGATGCCACGTAAGGGAAGAGGGTCTTGTGTTGCGCAACGTAAAGAGTGAGTGCAGAGAAAGGGACGCTAAGCAATCACAACAACAACGGCGACCGGTTCTTGGTCTAACGTCTGAGAACAGGCGTCTCCAACGCGGCGCCAAATACTTTGACGCTCTGGACACCGCGCTGAGAGCATCGTGGAGGGGGCTTCTGTGCTGTAGGTAGTAAGGTACGGTAGTAAGCGCTGCAGCGTAGTGTTCGTGCCGTCGGCTTCAACGTTGAAGCTATCTAGCCAGGATGTGAAGAAGCACGCTGGACAGAGGAGGACGGATCGCGAGCTATTAGAGTTTTTCTGGTTGAATGCAGACGAGGACGGGCACGTGCTACATGTTGCCTGGTGAGAGTCGAGTGTGGTAGACAGAGAGCAATGACGGCCTGCCGCGAGTTTTGGTCGGTCGAGCAAAACTGTTGCTACACGTACACGTACCCAGACAACGGCACCCTCCCATCGACTATGCGGCAACGCTGCTCAGTCGCAGCCATAGCGACGTCGATGCTGTTGTGTGTGTGGCTGGTCCTCACCACGCAGCAATAATTGCTGGCTGCGGTCAATATTTGCATGTAGCCATGTCACTTCAAGGTGAAACGGCCGTCCAAATGTCGCTCACGCAACACTCACGCAACATAGAAACGTCAGATTCCATAATACGATGTCGTTTCCAAGCACCGGGTCCACGTCGCTTTTCATGAATCTGCGCGTCTGTTCGTTGAATTTTGCGTTGCCGACCAGCACCACAAGGTTTTCCATCGATGGGCGTTCTACTAAGTAACCAGCAGTGCGTGTCTTTGATGCGCTCGAGCACCGGCCCCAATGCAGAACTGTGGCTCTCAGAACTGTGGCTCCTCGCAGGCCTCGCTTCGCGCAGAGCTCAGAGCGCCACAAGCAGACGAGCGCTAAGACTGACGCAGAGCAGAACGAGCATGGATCTCCTCAACGCGGTGTGGCGCTTCTCGGTCGGCGGCAACAAGGACCTCGCGGCGGGCCAGCAGGCGCTCGAGCGCATCCAGCAGCTCCTGGTCACGGCCATCGCCAAGTACGACGGCGAGCCGCACGCGCTCACGCGCGAAGAGATCGCCCCCATCAAGGCCATCTGCGACCAGCTCTTCCCAGCCAATTGTACGCTGCTACATGGGCTAGATACCCTGGCGGCGGAGAGATGCTAACAGTGCTCCATCTATGTGTGTGCTACAGTCCAACTCAAGGTGCCAGGATCCGACGACGACGGCGCGCCGGAGCGCCCCAAGCGCGTGCACTACCAGCACGTCTATGAGGACGAGACGTTCTCCATCGGGTACGAAGCTGAAGCTTGAGCGTGCAGTAGATGGTGAGACGCTGACACCTGTGTGCACTGTGTGATAAAGTATCTTTATCTTGCCGCCCGGCGTGTCGATTCCTCTGCACGACCACCCGGGCATGACGGTGGTCTCTCGCATGCTCTACGGTTCGCTGCACATCAAGTCGTACGACCTCGTGAAGGACGGCACAAATACTGCTGCCATTGGCAAGAAGGTGACGGCGCGTCTCCAAGCGGACGAGGTGCTCACGGCCCCGCACACGACGGAGCTGCTCCCCGACTGCGGCAACCTGCACCACCTCGTGGGCGGCGACGACATCGGCTGCGCGTTCCTCGACATCATCACGCCGCCCTACGACTCGAACGACGGGCGCGACTGCACCTACTTCCGCGTGATCAACTCATCTGAGACTGAGACCCACGAGAACAACAGCGAGGGGAAGCTCGTCACGCTCGAGACGTTCAATCCAGTGGACTTTGACGTCCTCACAGAGCCGTACCTCGGCCCCCGCCTCCAGCGCTACGTAAGCTAAAGAGGACACCCGTCAACCCCACTTACTCACTCACTCCAAGTATCCCTCCCGTCTAGCAAAACTTCTTCATCAAGTGCTGTAGTCACATCAATTTCACCACCTTACAGTACTACTACCTCCACAGAGCCATAACAAAGTAATTGAAGCAGAGAACAAAGACAAAATTGGTGGAGCCTCAAAGGAATGTCATTCAACTAAGAGCTGTTAAAGAGTCGCTTACTCCTGGGCACGCAGGATGTCCGAGTCACCGGCGTCCAGGATGCACATGCACGACACACGGAAGTACTTGCCGCAAGCCGTACCGAGGTCGTTGTTGTTGCCCGTGAAGTGGTGCACGCCCGTCTTGGCCAGCATCGAGTAGTACTCGACCTCCGACTTGCGGAGAGGGGGCGTGTTGTTGGCCAGGATCACGAGCTTGGCCTTGCCGCTGCGCAGGTTCTTGAGCGTCTGCTTGTAGCCCAGAGCGACCTTACCGGAGCGCATCACCAGCTGCAGGCGCGAGTTGATGTTGTCCGCGGACTTCTTCTGCTCATTGTCAACAGATAAATACAATAATTAATACCTACGCAGGTTTTTTCCTCCATCGAACAAGCGAGAGAGCGGGCGCTCTTCCCCATCCGTTCGACTTCGCAGGAGAGTCCGGTCGTCAGGCTGGATAGCTCTGTAGTAGACTCCACAGCGTCCGCTCGCCCACTCGACCGTTGGTTGGTTTGCCACAGGAGCGGGTGGCGGCGCAACGCGATGCGACGCGGACGATGGAAGAAGAACCTCGTCCACCGGATGGAAAAGAACAGCGAGCCCTCTCTCTCTCCTTTAGAGAATAGTAAGAGCTCAGGTCCATACCGACTTCTTAGAGGCAACCATCTTGATCTTGATTCGGGTCTGAAGCTCCACAGATGAAATGAATGAACTGGTGGAGGTCGGTGTGATGGTGCCGGACGCCTCTCCACCAATAGTTGAAAGTGGTGGGGTCCACATGAGAGAGCGGCGATTGGTCGAGGGAATTACATGTACTCGACGCTGATTTGTGGAAATTTACGCTTGCGATCACCGAAAAGTTGACGTTGAAGTGCATGGCAACACTTCCGGCAGCATTTTCCGCAGCGAGCAAGGGCAAACGTCTGCATTAGTTCATTACACTCCTTCACTGCGCGCATGTGCGCGCGTTCACGGCTTAGCGTGCCAACTCGAGAAAGTTGTTCAGCCACTGCAGATCGATGATGACGGGGCGGGTTTCGTGGCCGGCGATCGCATCAGGCAGGTTGCTGCCATGCAAGAGCTTCCCTACCGGGAAGGACAGCGGTTCAGCTGGTGGCTCAATGCCCGCGTCGAAGGCTGCCTCTTGCTCGACGACTTGGTTGCTGGCGTCACGCTGCACGAGGAAGACGCGCTGGCCTTCTTGGCGTCAGGAATCTTAATGCCGACTGTCACCTGGATGCCTAGGCACTTCACGTAGTTGCAGAGCTTCTGGCGTAAGGCAACTTCCAGCACGAGAGTCGATAAAGCATTTAGATAATCAATAGGTGGCAGCGATCTGGTAAGGATCGGAAGTGTTATTTCAGGAGTTACGGTGGTCTATTTACTGAAGCAATAGCCCCCAATGAAAACTTTTAGAGACATTAAGCATACAATTTTTTATAGAAAGCCTTAAATTTATCGCCACGACTACATTACTGCCCCGTCCGAACACCGGGGAGTCGAACGCTTTCGCGCCACGGCTGCTACGGACGGCAAAATTACAGCTGGGAGGGAGTACTGTATACGGCGGGATATTGACTATTTAGAGGTCGTGGCCTGCAGATAATTTCAGCGTTAAAAAATGACAAGGCAATACGAAAGTACTACACCGTTCACCCTAATTAGTCGTGTGACCGGTTTTAAAAAAGATTTTCATTTTCACCTAACATCGAGAAAAGAGACCGGAATTGTGTTGATCTCGGCAAGTCGAATCGCGTTGTGCATTTAGTTTTTGGTAGATTGGGCTCGTTCTCTTTGAAACTGAAATTCAAAATAGGGTGAGCTACTCTTCAGGTCGTACACGCTAAATAGTCATGGCACGACTAATTAGGGTGAACGGTGTACATGTACAGTGACTACTGTCCTTCACGGCATGGAGAATTCCGACATCTCCAATAAATCGGCATCCGTCAACACGCTTAGGTGATCAGCGAAGATGGAGTGGCTCCGCCTCGCTAAATCGTTCTTCACTCGCTCTTTAACGTCCCACCACGCGGAGTTAGCGATCGTACCCAGGTATTTTGCCACGTTCGCTGACAAGAACGGCCACGGAGTAGAGCCAGAAGCAGCATTTCCTTGTGACGGCAGACACACGCCTTGAAGAGAAAGCATGTAACCTGCATCTTTGGGAAATAACGCGGTTGACGTCTTGGCTTTTTTTCTGGCGGGTTCTGCTACAGCATCATCCAAGGACTTTGTGTTCGATAGGCTCCTTATCCGCGCTTGAGGTTGGTCTTTTGTCGCTTCCTCCGGTTCTTCTCCACGATTACCGGTGTCTGGAGGCGTCATATCAAAATACACCTGAGCATGCTCGGACACCTTGTCAAGAGTTATCTCAACTCGGACCATGTTGTGAGGCTCTATCTTCGACAGATAACAGTCATTCTCGAATACACAAGTCGCCAGCGTCTGAACAGCGTCGTCGTCCGTAAAATTCTTCACCTGAACCAAGATACACGACACATCGTGGCCGGAGAAAATCGGAATCACCAAATCGGATCCTCGTTGGCCTCGACGATGCAACCCGGCAGATCGACGGCCCAGCATTTGCCACAGCGTCTCCTCCGTTGGCTCCCCGGCAAGATCCTCGAATTGAACGAAACCCACTTGCCAGGTCTTCCATTTCTCCAGCCACTTCGTATGTTGGGTCCGTTGCTCTGGCATGACTTCATCCAACCAATGCATTCTTAACGTGTCAGTCGAATTGCTCAGCATATCGAGAAACACTCTGACCGAGCAAAACTGGCCAGTGAAGATAAAGTCCTCTTGGGTCTTCGATTCCTGGTTGTGCAAAAGCATCGTAGTTGCATCCATCGCCAGTAATAGGAAGATGCGCGCAGCGACCTCACCAGTGTCGCCTGTGTCCACCATTCCTTGCATTAGCATTCCTTGGAAGCGTGGCAAGATATGTTTCTCCAATGATTTCGATTGAAGCTGGTACCACAAACGCGCCGCACCAAACGCGAGAGCAGGCTCTGACGGGTAGCCCGTGATGTGACTATCGTTCGTGAAAGACACGTAGCTGAGAACGGCCATGAAATCTGCCACTGTCCGCGTCGCTATCGGGGCGCTTGAATGCGGACGCAGCCCAAGCCGGCAGAACAGTGCCGCCGTGCCTTGCATTGTGCTCGCGTTGTAGCTTTTGTCGAGGCTTACGGGTTGGCCCATCAACAACTTGGAAGCCGCCAGGTCCGAGATGGCCTTCTGCTGGAATGCCAGCGTGGCATGTTCATCGATGAATGTCTTCCACAGCGGACGCCCCATCGAAACAAGGGCGTTCCAATGCGCTCCCGGGTCATCGCAGGTGACGCTGGCCCTGTAGTCGAATGCAGCAGTTTCTCTGTCTAACGCAGGTAACTTTTCCTCGGCTTGGCTATTGGTTGCCTGTGCCTCTCGACCTCGAAGAAACACATCCATGTTGTGTGTCATCACGAACGGCGGGAAAGGTGCCATTGCCTCCTTGTGTTTAATTGCTCGCGATGACGCATCATTCTCCTTGAGAGGTACAAAGTCATGGACTTTTGAACTCGTATCCACAAGAACCGAGAATATGCCGCCACAGTTGCTGTTTTGCTTGAAGAGGGTATCGTTCGCCATAGTCAAAGCTTTCTGAAAGTGCACGTAGGACGTTGTTCCATCGACTTCGCTTCCATCAAAGAGTGACCTCGCTTCGTCGACAACGAGCACAAGCAATCGGTTGCGGTCGCCACCGTCCTTGTTTAGTTGAGCTGGACCTCTCTTCGACATAGCTTGGATAGCGTCTGCAACAGCTTTGTCAGCGTCTTGCTCCGAAAACAACTTAAGCCAGTCCTTGCCCACGTCGCTCCAGTGCTCTTGTGCGTATTGCCACGTGTTGAGCAGTCTTGAAGTGATACTATCCACCTTTGGTCGGTTGCCGAAGAACAGTTTCGTAAGCTCGGGGGTTGCCAACGGAAAGCCCGACGACTTCTTCTCGTCTCGAGTGCAAATGTACAGCACCCGCATGCTAACGGGGTCCGCTTCTGTGGGCTGGATGCTTGAGTCATCTGCCGTGATGCGGGCAACTTCGCGCAGCATTCGACTCTTACCAAACCCCGAGCTCTGGACCAGAGCTGCTAGCGGAGACAAATACTTGCCCGGGTTAATCTTGTAGGCCTTCCAGCACCGCACCAGGAATGCCTGGAACTTCACGTGTGCGTCTCCCTCGTAGCGTTCGCTGAATGCTATCTGAAGCTGTCGCAGGAGCTCCGCATCGAGTAAGGCCGTTTCTGGGGAAGCCAGCAACTCTTCTGCGTACTCGCTCGCACTCTGTGCGACGGCCACGACGGTACTAATATCACCAACTCCGCCAAGCGAGTACTCGCCGACAATGAACGCGGCCAGATCTTGCACAAGCTTATTCATGTCGTCCACGTCGTCCTCGTCGGTCTTCAGCATCTTCATGCCAACGTTCTCCACCTCGGGTCGAGCTTCAGCGAGTTTCTCGAACAAGAACTGGGACAACTTGTACGTGAAGCTCGACTCCAACGCACCCACGTCCTCCATGTCCACGTCGTGCCCGCGCGCCGTGTCTTTCTCCTCGATTTCCATTGTCAAGTGCGCGTTCCTTTTCCATCGCGCATTCTTACAGGTGTAGCCAAGTGTCCGCACGTCTTGGTTTTTGTATGTCCGTCTTTACACCAAAATTCTCGTCTTGGATTGGCTAATCTGGGGCTAAAATTACCCTGTCGTCTTCGTCGCCCCCTCGATCTTGCCCTTTGTATTGCAGTCGCGTTTCCGCCTTCAGGTCCCTATAGACAGGAGGAGGCATCGAAGCCGACTGCGCAGCCCTCTCTCTCTCTAAACCCCGGGGCCCGCTGCCGACCACGAAGGTGCGCACCGAGTCGTCAGTGCAGTGCAGTGCATGGCCGTGGGCGTTTCTGGTGCTAACGACGACGTGCAGCCGCCCGCGGAGACCTCCAGGAGCGGGCGAGACGACGCGCCCGAGTTCATCCCCGCGCCCCCAGCCAAGAAGAGGAAGCGGCGCGACGACATGCCGCGCATCTGGCTCCGTCTCGAGCTGTTCGAGCTCGGGCTCGTGCCGCTGCCGTCCAAGTACGCGGCCACGCTCACGCTCGGCAACGTCAAGAAGGCGCTGGACGCGCTGCACGGCAAGCTACAACAGGCCAACAGCGGCGCAGAGGCTGCAGGAGATGACGCAGTGATGGCAGACGCAGAAGCCGCCGCCGCCTCGTCCTCCTTCGTGGAGAGCGACAACCTGAGCGCCGTCACGTTCGCGGTCTGGAAGGACGCGGTGCACGCCATCTTCCAGTGGCGAGAGCAGGACTACAAGGCCTTCTGGCTGCTGCTGGTACAGTTCCACCGCATGATCCCCGTCCGCAACGAGACTGTGGACGCGACGACCCCGCTGGACGCGGAGCAGTGTCTCGAGAGGGAGGAGGTGCCCGTGTTCAAGATGGTCATCTACCTCTTCATCCAGACGGTCAAGCCCCACTCGTGGAGGACCAAGTACTCGCTCGACTCGTTCAACGCAGTGTGGTACCGAGAACACGCAGAGAGTTTGGCGGCCGCTGCGGCGCTGGAGACGGCCGGGGTGGTGGCTGCGGCCACGGCCCCCAAGTCCCCCATCATGGGCGCCGTTGGATCCCCACTCATGCGCGGTAGTGCCAGCCCGCCGCCGCCACAGTCCCCGCACACAGTGGGCATGGCGGACCGCTCGACCGCCGACTCGTACTACCTTTCCTTTGTGCGCGAGAAGCTGGAGGACCTCTTCGGACTGCTCTACCCTTCGGTGGACCTCAAGGACGAGTCGCAGACCGTTGTAAGCGCGGACCAGATCGACCTGCTCGGCTTCCTGCTGTGTCTCGGTGACATCAGCCTCGTGGACAGGAACGTCAAGCTCAGCTCGTGCTACCCGACGTGGGAACAACCCGACGGAGGCGACGCCATGGCCGAGGACGAAGCAGCTCCGGAGTTCGTGCAGCGCGTGGAGAACGGAGCCAAGGTCTGTCGCTTCTACAAGACCCACCTGTCGCTGAACGAGAAGATGTACCCGCCGGTGGGGTTTTCGGTGCCATCGACCTCGAACGGACTGAACAACTTGTCGGTGCCTTCGCCTCCAGCCTTTTCTCTCAACGGTTTGTTGCTCCTGGCTGCGTTATTGATGTCCGCGCTCGCTCTGTACTGACAATGTGAGTTTTCGTGGCTTTTGATTGCTCTTTATAGACGATTTCTCACTGGATGGAAGTGCAGACGCTGCTCCGGTGCAAGAGGAGACGGCGGGCCGCCCCACCATCCTCTCACATCTTGTGAAGACGACCGTGATCAAGCGCGCGGATGAGCTTGCAGCGCCTGGAGAGGGCGGTCAGCTCTCGGATGTCATCATCTTCTCGTGCCAGGACTCCTACATCTACATCCTGGGACCTGTTCGATATCCTTTACACCCTCCACTGTTGCATGCGTGTGCCTGAAGTGCATGTTCGATTTACCCTGCTGATTGCAACTGAAGTTCTCCTTAACCTGTATTTGTTCCGTTTAACACGAATGTGACGATCTCAGCCTGCAAGAACTGCCGGATTATCCTGGCACCGAACACGGGGATTTTGTCCATGGAGCGATGTGAAAACGTTCAGCTCACCTCGCTCTCGGGCCTCGTTCGCGTCAGGTACGATGTGATGGCAGCTTGAACGTTTGTAAACACCACTGACCAATGTTTTTCCTTCTTCCTGTTGCAGCAACTGCTTGGACACGCGACTAAACGTCTACACATTATCTCCAGTTATTGTCAGTGGCGAGAACGTGGGCGTCATTCTGGGGCCGTACAACACGAAGTATGCCGGCCTGAAGCAGCAGTTGGCCACGGTGCCGTTCCTGTGCAATCCGGAATCTCAAGGCTCGTGGAATATTTTCCTGGATGTCGACAGCGACAAAGGTACGCGGGCTACTCGTGTCGACTAGTGTTTGTATACTGTAGCTACAGCTACTCACTCGCCATGCGTTACGGTTTTCAGACAGCATGGCCGATACGGACAAACCCCCGGTTTCTATCCAAGTACCCGAGACCTTCCGCGATGTGTGTGTCCCCGTGAAACCAGCGGCGGGTTCGGGCCCTGCTGAGCGGCCATTCCCGATTCCTCCCGAGTACATGGCTGCTGTGAGGAAGCAGTACGACACGGTGGAGTCGCTGCGGCAGCTGGTGACTAGCGACGAGTTTGACCTGACGAAGAAGCGCACGATGGAGGTGGTGATCCAGCTCAAATTCAAGGAGTGGCTGTCGTCGACGAGCAACGTGCGGCAGATCCTGGACCTGGTACACCTGGACCGCGCCAACGGAGGCGGCGACAAGGAATCGTAAGTCAAAAAGATAGCAGACCTTACAGTAAACGCGTGGACACGTGACGACTATACTAGATAGAGATCCTTCCGATCGCCGCACACACACACATACACACGACAAAACGAACGGTGGGGGGCCCCAGAGCCTCTCATCGACCTATTGGCGAAATCAAATGCTGCGTTTTGCGTTGACTTTGTCCGCTTGGTTCAATACAGAACTTAGAAAAAAAATCCCCTCGCTCGTCATGGCGTCGGGGACCCACTTTTTATTCCTAGTTGAGGGTATTCCTGTCGTAGGGTGTACCATGGGGTGGTACATTGGACTGTACCACATATATGGTACGTATTGGTGCAGTCTTTTGGTTACATAGACCTAAAAAGGCTGCTCAAATCGATGAGCGGACATGAATGGAATTCGTGCAGATATCGATATATACCTCGGTAACACCGAAAAAAAAGGATAAAAGTATATTTAATATCATGCCGTCAGGCATGTGGGGCATGATGTAGGTAATGATACTGATGTGCAAAATAAGTTGCCACGATAGTATTGAGCCCCATTTCACTCATGTTGGCAAGCACCCAATCTCCATTCTATTCAAAGGAACGGTACTAGCAGGTATGAAAGCCAGCTCCGAATGCTAATGCAAGCATTAAATATGAAATCCGGTACGAAAAATGGACAATAGGAGCTGGTATCCTGGTTAGACTACTGCAGACGTCATGTACAGAATGGACTTTTCCTATAGTTAAGCACCCCAACACATTCATAATCCGTGATTTTTTATTCCTTATGACGATTGAGGGGTGAGGGGGAATATTTACTTGGCTTTGTATGTGACGGTCATTCAGAAACCGTTGGGACCCACCTTTATATTCCTGATGAGCGGGTATTCCTATCCTAGGGATTACTACCGAGGGGATCGTCTGTAGTACGTACTGTACAGTACTGTAGTGCAGACATTGGTGGCCTTCCAAACATGACCTAAAGGGGGTACCAAGTGATTTGATTGGTACGGGTTTGGTTCATGGACAGTTCGGCTTTGGTTCCCAACTGTTTCAATGCGGCGTACAAAAATGTACTAAACTATACCGCTTTCAGCCTCTCTTGCGACCGCAAATTCCATTCCAACTGCTTGCAGCCACTAACTCGACCTTGGCAGCGATGCCTCCCTTTGCCTCCCGTTCGGCAATACTTGCTGTTGTTATCGCTCGGCACGCTCAGCAGAGACGCAGGCGACGGCTGTACAAGCTTCTAACACTGTGGCGAGCTCGGATGTCGCTTCGAGAACGCAACTACATCACGTCCAAGTCTCTCATCCACCCGAGTAAATGCGCCTTGACGGTCATGTACAGGGTACGGTCTCGAAAGTCGTTTATCAACACAGTGTCTATTGCACCGAGCGATTTTGACCGCTTGTTGATGGCATTCTCCCGACACTACATCGTCAAGTCGGGCCCTGGTAAACGCGGCCGCCCTCCTCGAATGGTGTCAAAGAACAATGTGCTGGCGTGTCTTCTACACTATTATACAGCCAAGGTAGAAGCAAAGACGCTGTGCAAACTCTTTGGTGTACCACCGCCAACACTGAGTCGAGTTCTAAACAACGCTGAATCTGCGCTTTCTAAAGCGTTGGAGGAACTGCCAGAGGCTTCGGTGCGATGGCCAACGAAGGAGCAGCAGCATCAGTGGGCCGCAGCTGTGGAGGCCCGCGAACCTTTGATTCGTGGCTGCTTCTGTGTTGCTGATGGCAAAAACTACAATGTCCAAAGCCCAACTGAAAGTGATACGCAGAACGCCTACTACAACGGTAAACACCTTTTAATCTACTCACATATATGCTCTTGCTAACGAAATATTTAATTTGCGCAGGATGGCTGCACGGTGTCAAGGTGACGGGGGTTCTCTGTTACGGGTTTGATGGTACTCTCATTTGGGGAAAACATAATTGTCCAGGCTCGTGGAACGATGGAGAAATGAGCTATCAGCTTCAACAGCGATTGAGCGATCCGGCAAAGACAATTGAGGGAGGGCGATGCGCTACCGATTCTGCGTTTCCTGTAAGTGCAGCGATGTCAAACCGAATCATTACGCCTCTCAAAGATGGAGATTTGGAGAGAGCAAGCTCGGAATGCAGGGCAGGACTGTTGGCAATGAGTTCTGCCATCACTTCGATCCGGCAAGCTGCCGAATGGGGTATGGGCAGTGTCTCGAAGTGCTACAGACAACTCCTGTTGCCGCTGCCACACAATCCAGATACGCGCACTTTACGACTTAAGAACATTTATCGTCTCTACAACTTTCGGGTACGAACTACAGGTATTAATCAGATTCGATCTGCTTTTATGAGTTAAGAAAAGCAAAATATATTTTACTCATGACATGGTGCTTGTTCGAAAATACGTATGCAAGTACTAGAAGTGTGTTATTGCGCTAAGAAAAGCAAAATACATTTTACTCATGACATGGTGCTTGTTCAAATATACGTATGCAAGTACTAGAAGTGTGTTATTGCGCTAACGACAGTCCGAAACAACATCACCAACAAGTTAATTGTTGTTTCGGTCGCCCATCAACTTTGTCATGAGCATCATCATCAGTTGTTGCGACTGCTGGTCCCGCACATCTCTTTCCGCTGCTCGTTTCTCCTCGCGCTCGGCCTGCTCGCGCTCTCTTTCGTCCTTTCGGCGTTGATACTCAGCATTGCGGGCGGCTTGACGCTCTTCCATCATGAACATCATGGCCACTACCGTGCTTGAGAACTCGCTGGAGTTGTCCATGCTCATTTCGCTGGACGCCTTGTCGATAGCGGCGTCAATCCGACGACGGCGTTGAGCGGTTTGACTGAGTATACCGGCACTGGAGGCATTGCGCTTGAGCTGGCTTTGAGCCAATCGCTTTGATAGCGCTGCCAGCTCCGATGGAGCCATACCAGCGCGGGCTGTAGCCACTAGCACTGGAGCTGCCACACTCGCGGCTTGGTGCACCGCTTGTGGCATTGGTGACGCGCTGTTGGTGATCGGCGGCGAGTTGGTGGGGGATGGCGGCATGTTGTCGGGGGCCAGCGGCATCTCGTTGGGGGATGACTGCGGGTTGTTTGTGGATGGCGGCGAGTCGTGGGTGGACGGCGTGGTGAACGACGACGTGTCAATGGGGGTCAGTGGCGTCCTGTTAAGGGTCTCTTCAGGGCTGCGCAGTGGCTGGCCTTCCTCTGCCGCGTGATCCACCATAGCATCGTCCGACCCGCTGGCATCAGCGGTGTCCAGCTCGTCCTCGCTGTTGTCCTCGGCAACATCATCAGAATGAAGCGTTGCCACTGCAATTGAAGATTCAATCATACGCTTAAGACGCTTCGACCTCTCAATATGAGGAGGGCACGTCCCGTTACCACTAGGTTTTGGAACTTTGTAGAGTTTCTTGAACTTGCGGCTCAGGCTATCACCGTCACGCTCGGCATGTCCGCTTGGTATGTGCGCATTGTAACAGGCAGCAAGGTTTTCCCACTGCTCACTGCCGAAGGGCAGCATCTGCTCCACCAAGTCGAGCATCTCTACAATAATTTTAACGTTGGTGGTTAAAGCATAGAAGGAGAAAGCATGCACTTTGTACAGCATCAGCATTAGACGTACTGTTCAGCTCGCTCAGCGTATAGTTCTTTCCCTTTTTCTTGCGTGGCGTGGGTGCCATTATGTCCGATGCGTGCAGGAAGGAGTGCGAGTTGTGCTTCTCCCGTAGAAATCGCTTATGAACGATAAGACTGAAAGACGACCAGTAGTTCTCTCTAGAACTGTATTTTACGGTGGACCAAGGACTAAAGTTTGGTGAGACGTTTTCTGCGTCTTACCAACAGTTGGTCCATGCTTGGTACGCACTTGGTACAATTTTAGGCTTTAGGGATATGCAAATATGGGCCATTTTTGGAAGGCCATCATTTGTAAAAGCGGATGGCAAATGGATTTTCGTTTGTGTGTAGTGAATCAGCATGCCTGGGGGGAGTTGACAAAGCAGTAGCCGGACAGACAATAGTTGGATACTCGATCACTTGCATTGGTATGTAACGGGTCAAGCACTCAGCTCTCACCCATGCCTCAGCGCATTCCATACCAATCAATCGTGAAGACATTCACCACTATTGCACCGCCTGCATCGCCTCAACGATCTTCGAGGACAAGTGATTCTTGCAAGTTCGAGAACCTGTGCGACTCGGTTTCGGGATGAGCAAGGTGCGCTGGTTGCCACTGTAGTCGCTCTACTGTAGTTGGCCTCGTACCCGTATCGACTATCCTATCCTATCTACTAGTATCCTCCACGACTAACGTCGGCATTGAGCAGGAAGAAGTTCGACGTAGCAAGTTGAAGGTAACTCGAGCATTGCGCGCTTCAAGCACCGACCAAAGATGGCAGGCCGAACAAACAGCCAACTCCAACCGACACTGAGAGATCCACTATCAGGAAGGCCCTCTCTCGGAGAGATCGCTCGAGCACGCTTGGACCAGAGGGAGCGTCTCCGTCAACTTGACGGTGTCGAGATTCCATGACCAGCGGCAATATCCTAAGGTGTACATGCCCGTGCTCTGGCGAGTTTCCTGCTGACAGGTGTGTCTGCACGGTGCCACCTTGGCCGATCAAATCTGCGTAATTAATCCCATGTGTCTGGGTGCATCGATCCCCGCTTGACCGAGGGATAACGTTCACGCTTCCGTCGCCGTGGAGTTCCACCCCCAAAGCTCATTCAGTACACACCTCAAAGCCCCGCCACCACCTCTTCATCCGCGTCATTAAACTCCAGCAGCACAAAGCTCCGGTGTCGCCCAGCGATTCATATGGGGGCGGTGGTGCCGACATGTGCTTGCTTCGAGAGTGGCTGGCTGGAGAAACGCTGGCCCCCTCACTCTACCTCTCTCACGCTGACACCCTCCGCCCTGTTGTTGTCCTGGTCCGCACGAGGCCTTACTTCTACCGATCCTGCTGTTTCGTACACTCGTTGCCCCCCGTGAGTCACGAGTGTAGCGAGCAGCGTGGCGGGGCCCGAGTCATTTCCGCTTTCGCCGCGCTCCGGCCAAACCATTGCTGGAAGTATAAAACCATGGGTATCAGGAGAGCAATGGTGTCGGCTCTGTCGTGTGTGCTTATCATCACCCAGGTGGTGCACGCGTCCACTTCGAACAGCACGAAGACGACAACAGAGACCCCGACGGTGACAACGGCAGCGCCCACAGTATCGACCTCCTCCTCGCAGAACACTGAAGTATCAACCAACACCCCGGCCGGGACCGTCGCGGCCGCAAGCCCAACGACAACCACTACAACCACAACTACTGCGACTGCGTCTTCGGTGGACACGGCGTACATTTGCAGTGGCGATGAAGTAGCCCGGCTCACCAAGCTCAACGCGAACAACGCGTACCTGCAGTCCGCATGCACCGACGCGGCCGGCATCAGCTCGTACGAGTTCCCGTTCAACGGCGAGCTCAGCTACGCGCAGATCGTGGCCATGAGCGCCGTGAGCCAGTGCGAGTTCTACTTCCGTGCGGTGCTGCTGGTGCAGCTCCAGGAGTGCGTGGACGCCAACGTCTACGTCCGCACAACGGCCGAGACCATCCTGCAGCTCGGGGCCACCTCGGGGAGTGCGCCGACTGAAGCTGACGTCAACGCGGCGATGGCGGTCCGGAAGGCCTACAACTTGGCTCTGCGGGACGGAGGCGGCTCCGCCTCCTACTCGGCCATGAGCGGGGCGTCCGCGCTGACCTGGAACATCGAGGGCGACACCATCGACACGACGGCCACGGCCACCAAGACCGGGCAGTTGGTGCTGAGCACGGACTTGCACGTCATCGGCACGTACTACGCCTCGTCGGGCTCGTCCTCCGCCTCCACTACGTCCACCATCGAAGACTCGCGGACAACAGGAGACAGCACGACCAGCTCTAGCGCTGTTCGAAGAGAAAGCTCTGCGTGGCTCGCAGCAGTCGTGATAGTTGCGTCCACTGCCTTGTTGTTGAACGTTAGCTAGGAACCGATTCAATCCACAAAACTTATCTATCCGAACCACACTCACATCCGATTCTGGTTGGAAGATGCTTCTCAGACACCAAACAAACAATCAACAAGCAAATCTAGCGATACATTTCCTCCTCAAACTGACTAAAGCTCAAAATGCTCAACATGAATGCTAGAAGCTCGCAATACAAAAGACACAAGTTTGCAACCGTGAAAACCAAACTCTTAATTTTTCTGATCATCCAAGGTGGCGAGACATCCTGCTACTATGGTCTCGGCAGCTTGGCCATGCCTGCACTGAGTGCTGAGGACATGTCGAGTGAGCGAAGACGCTGGGTGCTACCCCAACGGTCTTGGCGCACAATTCATCGATAAAAAACGCAGAGTGAGCTTCTTGGTCTTCACGTGTGAGTCAGTGAGTGGGGGGAGGCGGCAACGCTTACAGCGTAGCGCGCACCTCGCAAGTGGCGTCCACCATGTTGCGCAGGGCAGCGATGGTCTCGGGCCACTTGCGGGTCTTGAGGCCGCAGTCCGGGTTCACCACGACCTGCTCGGCCGGCAGGAGGTTCAGGAAGCTCGTGAGCTTCTTAACGATCTCCTCCTTGGGCGGCACCACGGGCGAGTGGATGTCGTACGTGCCCGGGCCCAGGTCGCGCTTGTAGCCGATGGCCTTGAACGAGCGGATGGTCTCGTCGTCCGAGCGGGCGTTCTCGATCGAGTTGACGTCCGCGTCGATGGCGTCGATGGCGTGCATGCAGTCCGAGAACTCGCAGTAGCACATGTGCGTGTGGATCGACGTCTCGTTCTTGGCCACGGCGGTCGACAGGCGGAAGGCGTCCACGGCCCAGTTCAGGTACTCGTCCTTCTTGGCGGGCTTGAGCGGCATGCCCTCACGCAGAGCGGGCTCGTCCACCTGGATGACGGCGCACTTGGCGGCCTCAAGGTCGGCCACCTCGTCGCGCAGGCACAGAGCGAGCTGGAAGGCCTGGTCCTTGCGGCTGATGTCCTTGCGCGGGAACGACCAGTTCAGGATGGTCACGGGGCCCGTGAGCATACCCTTGACCGGCTTGGACGTGAAGGACTGGGCCACCACGAACTCGCGCACGGTCATGTCGGCCGGACGCTCCAGGTCGGCGAAGATGATCGGGGGACGCACGCAACGCGAGCCGTAGCTCTGCACCCAGCCGTTCTGCGTGAAGGCGAAGCCGTTCAGCTTCTCGGCGAAGTACTCGACCATGTCGGTACGCTCGGGCTCACCGTGGACCAGGATGTCCAGGCCCAGGGCCTCCTGGATGCCAATGTTGTACGCGATCTGCTCGTCAATCTTGGCCCGGTAGGCCTCGAGCGTGATCTCACCGGCCTTGAGCTTGCGGCGCAGAGCGCGGATAGCGGCGGTCTGCGGGAACGAGCCGATGGTGGTGGTGGGCAGCACCGGCAGGCCCTTGAGCTGCTCCGGGCGGCGCTCGGCGAACGGCGAAGGGCGCTTGAAGTCGGCCTCCGTCACGGCGGACAGACGCGACTGCACAGCGGCCTTGGCCGGGTTCTTCTCGTAGTACACAGCCCAGTTCTTCTTGGCGGCGTCGATCTCGGCCTTGGCGGCGTCCTCGCCGATCTCGGCGATCTTCTTGACCACCTCCAGCTCGACCAGCTTCTCGTACGCGAAGCTGAGCACGCCCAGAAGACCGTCGGTCTCGCCAGCGTTCAGGGCCTTCTCGCACTCCGTCGTGTACGGCACGTGCTGCAGCGACGAGCTCGTCTGGATGGTCAGCTCCGTGTTCTCCGAGTTGGCCAGCACCTTCTTGATCTCGGCCACCTGGGACAGGATCGTGTCCGGGTTGAACTTCCACACGCTGCGGCCGTCGATCAGACCGGCACCGAGGCGCTTGCCGGCCGGGAAGCCGAACTTCTGGATCACCGACAGGTTGTCGCCGCGGGTGAAGTCGAGCGAGATGGCCGACACGGGCGAGGTGGCGAACCACTGGTACACGTCGTGGTTGATCTCCTCGAAGTACGTGGCCAGGTTGATGGCCACGTTCTCGTGCTGAATTGCGCCCTTCTGGCCCTTGGAGCCGTACACCGTCGGCAGGTGCTTGGCGAGCTGCTCGGCGCTGGCGCCGACGAGCGACGGCTCGTGCACCTGCACCTCCTGCACGCCCAGGCCGGCCAGCTCGTCAATGAGCGCCGTGTAGAGCGGCAGCACCTTGACCAACAGCTCGTCGAGGGTGGCACCGTCGTACTTGCTGAGGGCCAGGTAGGTGAGCGGGCCGAGGATGATCGGCACGGTCTTGTTGGGGCCGACGACGGCCAGGGCACGCTTGATGCTGCTCAGGTACGAGCTGAAATTGGCCTTGGGCGTGGACTTGGCGTTGAGCTCGGGCACCTCGTAGTGGTAGTTGGAGTCGAACCACTTGGTCATGTCGAGGGCCGGGATGCCGTCGACGCCGCGGGCCATGGCGAAGTACTGGGCCAGGCCGGCGGGCACCTTGGCGAAGCGCTCAGGGGCCAGGCCCAGGTAGAAGGTCCAGTCCAGCACGTGGTCGTAGAGCGAGAAGAGGCCGACGCCCACGCGGCTCACGCCGGCGTCGAGCTGCTTGTTCCAGTTGGCCTCCTCGACGGCGTTGGCCACCTTGAAGAGCTCCTCCTCGCTGATCTTGTTGCGCCAGAACTTCTCGAGGGCGAACTTGAGCTCGCGGTTGGGGCCCATGCGGGGGAATCCGAGCGTAGCGCTGTCAACGGCGACCATCTTGATGTATTGGGGGGGGGGATTGAGTTTACTTGACTGGGACGGACTTGTAGCGGAGTGCGCGCCAGCGAGCAAATGTAGGAATGAGCTGAGAGGTGGTGACGTCTGTAGGCACTCAACGAGCACCGTGGGGCGGAAAGCTGCGGCTCAACGAATGCGGAATCGCCCCGATGGATGGCTACGGCGTCCGGGGCGGGATGACCTCGACGCGGGCCATAGCGCTTTTGGTTGTCGCCCATCCCACGGTATCCGCGGACTGCACCAGAACGTGCCGCACATGCCTTGAAGCGTTCTGATTCGCTGGAACCAGCCAATCACGATTGAGCTCACTTCAACTTGTCAAAACACGAGATCCTCAACTTCAGAAATAGACAGATGCTTGTCAACGCAAAACGCAGCCATTTGGTTTCGCTTGGATAACCTTGACGTCGGGCATCTTGATGCCAATGGGCACCTGGATGTCCGGGTGCTCCATGTAGTGGTGCATCTTCAGGTCCAAGTGCTCCGTCGCCTCAGAGTAGGCGACTTCAAGCACCAGAGTTGGGAGAGCGTCAGGAGCAGCACCAACGGGGCTCAGTGATCCTACCGGCGCGTATCGAAAATGCGCAAACTTCAGCGTGCAGCGGATGGCTCTCACCAGCGGCAGTGCCTGGTTGCGTTTGCCGTCGAACTGGATCGTCCGGAGGAGTTGAGCTGCCACCACTGCATGGATGCAGCCGATGAAAAGGTGGTGGGCCAGGGCGCGGCCAGCTCGGTGTTACCGGTAGTGGGAAAGTTGACACAACAGCTATCTGTCCTGAATAGATGTTCATTATTTACTATGGTGCGCTACTCGCTCTGCTGACTGTACACGGATCCGTCGGAGCCCTGCCCGCCCCTGCGGTTGTTGCGCTGGAAGACCGAGTGCGCGACGAGGGATTGTTCTTTTGTGAGGTGGAACGTCGCCTCCGCCTGGTTTGAAACCTGCAGCAGCCTCGCGAACAGTGAGTTCCGGTACTGTTCTGCCTCCTCCTCGTCGTGGTACTGCGAGGATGACGCCGTGGACGCCGTCGAGCGCACGCTGCGGCGCGAGGTGTCCGCTGCAGGCACGAGCTGGTGACTCTTCTTTCCAATCGAGTTGAGCACGTCTCGGCCCTCGCCCATCAGCGCGTCGTCGTCGTCGTCGTCTTCGTCCTCCGAGATGGACACCTTCTCCATGGACGACAAGTTGGAGATGCGGATGTCGCTGCGGCTGCTGAGGTCCTGCAGCTGGGCCGAGATCTTGAGCGTGAAGGCCGTCAGAGAGCGGTCACTGCCCGGGACGTCCACTTGCTCCGGTTCCTCGTCCGCTTCACAGAACGCGGCGTTCATTCCCGCCGTGCGGACGCTGAAGCCTCCGGCCTCGGCCCGGAGCTGGTCGATGGACGTCGAGTCCATCTTGGAGATGCACACGCGACAGAACTCCGCGCGCAGCAGATGCGTGCTTGAACTCGAGTCGCGCGCGAGCACGTTCTCCTTGAGCCGGCACTTCTTACAGACGTACTTGAAGTTGCAGCCCGCGCACTCCTGCAGGCTTTCGAAGAACGAGGTGGTGCCTCGGCACACGTCGCAGCATCGGCGTGAAGACCTCCGTCGGAATCGGCCCGGAGGCGCCACCGCCATCATCTCGGCCAGCTTCTTGGCCCGCGCGCACTCGAGCGCGTTGGTCACGGCCAGCAACAAGTCCGACACGGCGGGCGTGGAGAAGTAGGACAGCGCGGCGTGGTCCATCTCGCCCTGCATGTAGACGGCCACCATGTCGTCCTCCAGCTCCTCGAACACGTAGCACAGCGACGCCTGCACCCGCTTGTGCATGGCCTTGTGCGGCAGCTCGGGCAGATCCACGGACTGCATGACGTGGTAGGCCATACGCTTGCCCGACGTCTGGCGGACCAGCCCCATCTTGTCGAAGTAGCACAAGTCGCGGTTGCTCGCGACGGACAGTTTGATGGTCGTCCACTTGATGCCCGTGAAGGCGAAGGGCTCGCACAGCGTTTGGCGCTGTACGGCGTACAGCACGGCGCTCTCTGCTAGACGGGGGCACTTGATGGCGTTCATGAGCAGCATCTCCTCCGTGCTCTGGCAGTAGACGCCCTCCATGATGTCGTCGAAGCTGCCGCGCAGGGCCCCCACACAGAGCAGCGGCGTGCGGCCAGCAGTGGTGGGGTACCGGCCGCGAAAGAGGCGGACGCCGTGCCGCGCGCGCAGGCATTTCCACCGCGCAGCGTCGACGTCTTGGCCCAGTTGGCCATAGGCAGCGATGGTCTCCGTCAACGCCTTCTCGGCTCGGTCGTGGTAGCGGTCGAGCTGTGGCAGACCGAGCGTGACGCTGTGGTGCTCCGCGCGCCGACTGCGCAGCGACATGGAGAGCGCGGGCACTGCGAGACGGCGCGTGGAGCGCTGCGAGGCTCGGGATCGACTGAAGCTCGGCGTCTGCTGCGCCATGACGATGGGGAAATGGATAATGAAGGACAAGGCGGAACGGAGGAGGATGCGATTTCGTTTGTGGTGGATCGGATGAGAGTGCCACTGCGGTGGATAGTGCCATCCGGTAAGACACAGTGTCGAGGCAGACGGAACGCGAGCGCCGCCCCCGCCGGCCACACGCTGAGCTGAGCTGGGCTCTGCTACGCTCACTCGGCCGAGGGGTCCTTCCTCCGCACAGAGCGGGTGGCCGGATCGGAATTCGACTTGGCCACGATAGCAGCAGGTGGAGATCCGCATGAATTCAATTCAACCAGGCCGCATTTCCGTCACTAGATTGTTGCGAGGATGACTGCGTCCTAGCACTCTCCTAACTTGATGGCTTTGGTGGCTTTGATGCTGGTGCTGCCATCGCGGCGAGCATTGCATTGCATTTGCGTGGGCTGTGCGGCCATCTTATTCGTCGCTTCACTTTGGACTGCATCTTAGCGGTGGAGCCAGATGGATTCGCTTCAACGTACACTTGCCGAAGATGAGGCCGCGCGCAGCTCGGTAACGTGGCACAGCGAATGGATGGCCCGGGGTCGAGGGTAGAAGAGTAGCCGCGAACTGTATGGGGTTCTTGTCTTGCCTCCTTGGCCGTCGTCTTGCCCACCAAAGCCTTTCATCCGGAGGTTTCTGCTAGGAACAACAACAACGCCTTCTCCGAGAGAGAGGATGCTCAACCAGGGGACAGTTGCATCGAGTCTTTCGTGACGAACTGCCCCAGGGCAATATGCAGACGCGAAATATATCTCATCCCCGAATCGATATCAGAGCCTTGCCCGGTTTCCCTTAAACCTTTCACTTCAACATGTATCTTTCCCCGTATGCCATTCGAACACAGACCCACGGGATTCATTCAATCGAAGCGATGTTAAACAGCGCGATCATCGCGGCCACTTTGCAAAAGGAATCGGAATGGACGCACAGCCGCCCGTGTTCTCCGGGACACTCAAAGTCCACGCTTGCCACGTTCTCTGGTGCGTAGAGGGCGCTGCACTTGCATTGCATTGCAGTCCACGTCATGTCTAACGTCTAACTATTACCTGCAGGTCCAAGACGCCCGTGCAGCTGACGTACCACCGGCAGGACTACCGACACGCGCTGCCGGTGCTGCTCATCCGTCGGCCGGGCCTCCTCGGCGGCGAGTTCCGCGTGCCGCTCGACCCGTGCATCCACCCAGTGCGGCTGCTGCCCGTGTCGAGGAAGATGGCGGCCAAGCTGGAGTTCGCGCTCGAGTACGGCTGGCACACGAGGCAAGTCCGTCTTCGAGCGCCCGACGCCACCACGTACCGACAGTGGACGAGTCTCGTGTCGGCCGCGCTCGAGTCGGGACGGAGGCCGCTGGCCAGCTGTACCAGCACCACCATCGGCCCGACCCAGGACCTCGAGTGCTCCAGCCTCGCGTCCACTCTCAATAGCAGCAACAACAGCAGCAACGCAAGATTCACCACCACCACCACTCTACGACGAAGAGTGCCCCAGGAAGAAGAAGAGGAAGAACGAAACCCCTTCGATCTCCGCCGGCCGATGCCCAGCGACTTCTTCGTGCTGCGCGAAGGCGACTCCCACCCGGACCCTCTAATCCAGGACGACTTCAACCGGCCGAGTTGGGCCCTCGATTCGCCCAGCAGCGCAGCCATCGGAAGCTGCAGCTGCCTCGGAGTCCGCCGATGTCCGTGGCCGGTACTCCGCATCCACGTCGACTCGGCCGCCGTCATCCACGAGCTCTTCCTGCAAACCAGACCCTGGTTCATGCTGCTGTGAGTGAGTCACAGCTCGTGCAAGCAGAGGTTACGGCAACCTCTGTAGCCATATCGACATGGACAGGGGGATACACTGGTACATGGCTACACATGTTACTATTCAGGGGATAAGGCCACTCGCCACTCATCGGCATATTGGCACCGGAGCCCATGGAGCTGCTGGAGGCGCGTGTGCAGTTCGTGCGCGCGGGTGCGCGCTCGGCCCGCACCGTGTCGAAGGTGTACTTGAACCCGAATGACATGGTGCAGTTTGGCCTCGAATCGGGCGCCTACTTGACGCTCCACACGTCCGACAAGGCGAATGACACACCTTCGTTGCTGCTGTGTGGCCTGGCGTGGCCGATGGACAAGATCAAGCGGCGCGGCGTCGGCCTCAGCTCCATGTGGGAGGCGGCGGTGGCCGTGCAGCAAGCGGAGACGGTGACGGTGCAGATTCTACAGCAGTCGAGTGCCGTAGCCAAGAGTGTGGCGCTGAGACTGGTGTCCAGGGCGTCGACGCACAAGCAGAAGCTGTCGGAGAAGGAACGCACGCTGCTGACGCGCTGCATCTCCGCTATGATCGACGGTGCATTGGTGCACAGTGGAGCGTTGATTTCGTTGCCGCTGCATGGTGTGAACTCGGTTTTCCGAGTCGAGAAGGTTGATGGAGACAGTGGAGATGACCAGAACATTGTGAGTATTGCTGCGGCCAAGACGGCGCTTACGGTGGCGTGGGAGGAGAAACAGGAGGAACTCGTGGTGGAGAAGAAGAGTGTGGATATGAATGAGGGTTCAGGGAAGGCCAAACAGGGCGGCTTTTCGGCGATTGGAGGTCTGCACGAGGAATTGAAGGCCATCCGCGAGGTGGTGGAGCAGCCATTGACGAACCCCGAGATGTTCGAGAGATTTGGCCTGCCGGCGCCGAAGGGCGTTCTTCTGTTTGGGCCGCCTGGAACGGGTAAGACGTTGATTGCACGGACGCTGGCCCAAGAGCTGAACGCGCGCGTGTTCACTATCAACGGACCGGAGGTTGTGAGTAAGTTTGTCGGCGAGAGTGAGGCAAACCTGCGCGCTGTGTTCGCGCAGGCTGCGCGCGAGGCGCCGTCGCTCGTGTTCATTGACGAACTGGACGCTATCTGTCCGAAGCGCGACTCTCGGGTGGGCGACATGGAGCGTCGACTGGTGGCCACGCTGCTCACGCTGATGGACGGCCTGAGCGCGTCGCGGCAAGTTGTCGTGCTCGCGGCGACCAACCGACCAAATGCTCTCGACCCTGCGGTGAGAAGACCTGGCCGATTTGATCGTGAAGTGGAGATCGGCATCCCAAGGGCCAAAGACCGACTGGCCATTCTTCGAGTGGCCCTGCGTCGCCTGCCGCACAAGCTCACGAACTCGGAATTGCAGGAGCTGAGCTCGAGTGCCCACGGCTACGTGGGAGCCGACCTCAGCGCACTATGCAAGGAGGCCGCGCTACTAGCGCTTCATCGCGCGTTCGCGGACAACGCTCAATCTACTGGCGCTGTGTTGGCCAGCTCGGACTCGCTACCGGCCTTTAAGGTGACGCTGAGCGACCTGAAGCTGGCAATGCGAGGCATTCGGCCAAGCGCTTTGCGTGAGATTTCAGTGGATGTGCCTCGCGTGCTGTGGAACGACATCGGCGGCCAAGACGCGCTTAAACAGGCCCTTCGCGAGGCGGTGGAGTGGCCGCTGCAACATCCAGAGGCCTTCACGCGCATGGGCATTCGGCCTCCCAAGGGTGTACTGCTGTACGGGCCTCCCGGTTGCAGTAAGACACTTGCAGCCAAGGCCCTGGCCACAGAGAGCGGCATGAACTTTATTGCTATCAAGGGCCCCGAGCTGTTCAGCAAGTGGGTGGGCGAGTCCGAGCAGCAAGTGCGTGAGGTGTTCCGCAAGGCCCGTGCTGCTTCACCGACCGTGGTGTTTTTCGATGAGATCGATGCACTCGCGAGTACGCGTGGATCGGGCGGTGGCAGTGGCGCTTCGGACCGAGTCCTCAGTCAGCTGCTGACTGAGCTGGACGGACTCGAGCCGCTGAAGCGCGTCTTGGTCGTGGCTGCCACGAACCGGCCGGACTTGTTAGACCCCGCCCTGATGCGGCCTGGCCGCATTGACCGCGCGCTGTACGTGTCCCCGCCTGACATCCCAGCGCGCGAACAAATCCTGCAAATCCACACGCGGAAGACGCCGTTGGCATCGGACGTGAGCCTGGCTGAGCTGGCCATCGCCACCGCTCGGTTCTCGGGCGCAGAGCTCCAAGCGCTCTGTCGTGAAGCCGCCTTGCACGCAGTCGAAGAAGATCGCGCGGCCGTCAACGTGGCAAAAAGGCATTTCGTCCGTGCGTTGTCTATCGTAACGCCACAGATCGACGACCGGATGCTAGCGTTCTTCGAGCGCTTCCGAGACGGACAAAGAAGATAGATAGGTAGACAGGCTCTGGCTGATTGCATGCTAAGTACACTGTAAGAACAAGTATTGAGGCGATGAAGTCCTTTTTCCATGTTGAAGACGCCATTTTCTGGGGCCTCCCAGCCAAAGCATCAGAGCTTGCCCCAGAGCGTAGAGGGGCTGTTAAGACACACCAGTCCACTTCCTTGCCTTTGGTATTAATAACAAATTCAACGCCCATATAAGTTATCTACAAACCAAGGTGTTGGTTGCTGTATCCGGTCACTTCAACTTCAACATGTACATGCATACCTCGCCAGAAGATCCCTTGGCCCGCGATGGCCCTCCTTTGCGTGGCCCAACTCGGCGTATCGAACGTGAAATGCTCACGCCTGAGGGTGCACCATGCAACGTGTATCCCACGAGGTCTGCAGCAGATGTAAAGCAGGCAAGATGATCCTGAAGCAAATTGTACAGGAAGCTATTACAAGGATTTGTCCAGAATGAAGGTATGAACGAACGTGTTTCAGTATTTCCATCCGCTACAAGGTGGTCGTGTGCACTAGGTATGAATAACAACACGAGTATGGAGATGGCAAAGTTACCAACACAATACTTTGTGATGATCAATCGGTCTTCAGCATTACTTGGTACATGTACAGGTTCCTGAAATGTATCCCACCCCACCGAAATCGTCGCCTATCAGCCAAGCACTCGCATGGCGTGCTCGAGGTCGCGCTGCTCCTCCATAGGGGAGGTGATACCGACAGCGCGCCTTTCGCTATTGGCAGCGCGTTCAAACTTGTGCATAGTACAAGCAAACCGCAAATTACCAAAAGTTGTTGCAACCGAGTTGAAAATCATCGGATGGTTCACAACGGTGATCAGAGCCCCTGTCTGATCAGGGCCCCCGTCTGACAACCACACATTACATGTACTTCAGAACAGCACTACAAGCCGGGCTTCAACGCTCCTGCAGCCGTGCTTGAAGCAATGCAAGCAGCACGTCGCGTTACAAGTATCTCCACATCAGAAGCTTTAACATCATGGCCTGCATCATCAACTCGGCCTGTGTTCGCAGCCCAATGGGCTTCGCGTATGACACCGCCACTGCTGCCTCAACTCCCGGCACTGGTGCAGCCTGCGACCAGGCATCGGCTGCTACACTATAGCACGCTGGAAGAGGCGTTGTGGCGGCTTCAACTACGGCAAGCTACCGTTTCGGACGCTGCTACTTCTCTTCAGACAAGCTACCAAGACGCTGCAAGCGCCGGTTTGAGCGACCCGCTGCCACCGTTACTAAGTGTGTCGGCTATTATGGCGGATGAGCGACAGGATTCTGCCAGAGAAGACAATTTTGAAGAGCCAGCTATTAGACAGCAGGCAGCAGGAGCGCAATTGTGGCACATGCCTTGCTTGGCGGAGCGAATGTTCCGAACCCCAGTGGAAGCTCAACGCGTGCTGAACGCTTTTGCGCGTCCCCATGGCTATGCCATTGTGTACAAAGGGACTAGCTATGACAAGCGTCACCAGAAGCGGCTCATCCGCTACGGCTGTGATAGGCACGGCGTTCCACGGAGCCAACGCGAGCACTCCAACCCGCCTAAGCGGCTAAATGTAAGCAGCCGAAAGTGTGGGTGCCCCATGGAGGTCTACCTCGTGCGTACGACTGGTAGTCACGGCGATATCGGCTGGCTGCTTCAACATCGCGGTCGGGCTGGCCAACATAATCATCCACCATCCTCGCACGCAGCTTCGCACCCGATGCATCGTCGAGCGTCACATACAGAAGCCGCACGACTCGCGATTGCATTGGATGGAGAAACTGGCGCTACCGCGAGACAGACTATCGCACGTCTACTGGTAGAAGACCCGGGGCTTCTTCTAGTACCTCGCGACGTGTACAATGAAAGAGCTCGTGCAACTCGCGCTGCGCTCGGAGGGCTGTCAAGGATTGAGCGGCTACTACAGAAGCTACAAGATGGACCATTTCAAGTGAACTATCAGTACGACGAGCACCATCACTTGACCCATCTATTTTTCGCTCACAACGACGCCATTGACATCTTCCGAACCAACTACGACGTTATCATCATGGACTGCACGTACCGTACGAATCGGTTCAACATGCCCCTATTCAACATTGTGGGGGTGACAGGAATGAATACGACGATTCACATCGCCCAAGTATTTCTGATCGGGGAAGAGGAGCATGATTTCCGGTGGGCTTTACGGCAGCTGGAGCATCTTTTATCACGGCACAGAATTCCACCACCCCAAGTGTTTCTGACTGTAATGAGCCTACCTTGGCTCACTACGACAGCTTACACGTGTGTGCACGTGTATGAGGAAGCGTAGATTTCTTTTACTTGAGTTAAGTATACTCGAGGTCCACGAGTATACTTTAAACAAGATAAAGACTCTTAGTAGCTGATTTTGGTAAAGATGAGAACTGCTATTTTTGTTTTATGTTTTCTGACTTCCTCTAAATGTAATATTCTAAGTTAGGAATCTGCCAACGGCTGGTTGGCAGAATTCCACTGCTATGCATGTCGCTCACTGGTTAAAAGATGCTGCTTTCAACCAATAGGAATCCTAAATGTCTATGGGCCACCCGTCGTGGTGACCGTAAATGAATGTGGCCCTTGATGTAACGTACATCAAGGCCGAGGAAGTGTTTAAACCTTTAACAGACATCGCGTCTGTTAAAGTTACAAGTGGCTGTAGCCACTTGTGCGTGTAACCCCGTTACACCATCCCCCCGTCAAGGTTAGACGTGCCGGCCTCGGCACGTCAACCACCATTGACTGTTTGGTCAATGCATGACGTTTGAAAGGAGCGTGCTCGTGATGGAACGAGCACGTCGAAGTTGAAGACCTTTGGCGCAGCAGCAGAGAGGCTCTCTGCTGCTGAGTATCTTGCGCGGCAACGTGCACAGCGCGTCGCTGCCACGGGGGCAGGTACCACAGCCTGCCCTCGAAGTGTCTTCGGGCGCTGTTGTTAGCAACAGCGTTCGCATTACTTGCCAGTGTGTAGCGCATGATGGGCTTCGTACGCCTTCACCATGTCCGGAACGTCTTGGAGCAAGACGTTCCGCGGCTCCCATGTATCTTGGTTGGGAGGAAAACCTCTCCAACGAATGCGAAAACGAACTGGTTCTCTGTTCGTTCTCGGGATACTGTGGTCAACAATCTGCTCAACTATCCATCGAGTTGAGCCGTGTGCGTCTCGAATTGGTGGCGGCGGTGGTGGAAACACGCCCCGTGTGTGGTCAACCTGGTGTTGACTCCGATCTCGCTTCTTCCCACGACCGAGTTCCGGTCGTGGGGTAGCTACAGAGCGCTGCGCTCGGCGCTCTTGAGTATCCTTACTTTGCGACGGTCTCCTAGACCGCCTCGATCGTCCCGGCCGGGCTGGATCTCCAGCTCGACCTGCTGCTCCAGCGCGAAGTCGCGCTGGAGAGGATGATGGCTTCCGCCGAGTCTTCTGCTTCGGTTCAGCCGAGCTAGGTAGCTCGTGCTGCAGGTATGGCTTCAACCGTCCGACGTAGAACGTCGGATGGAGGCGCATGCTAGACGGGATGTCTAGCGTGTAAGCGTTGCCATGCCGTGCCAACACTGTGAACGGCCCGATGAAGCGCGGAGCAAGCTTGCTTGCCCCGAAGTCGGAAACTGCATGTTTAGGCAAGTTTTGAGTAGCTAACAAGACTAATGAACCCTTCTTGAATTCATTAGTGTTGCCCCTGCCAACATTGTCTGCGTTCAGCTTCTGTCGGTCGACAGAAGCTGCAATTGCGTCCTGGACAAACCGAATGACGGCTTGTCTGCGCTGCACGAAGTTGATTGCATCCGAGCTGAATTCGTTCAGCTCGCTTTCAGCAGTAGGCCCAGCCTCTGCGTCTGTCATCGCGGTGTCTGTGCCCCGCACAGACACGTTGTAATTGTTGCGCTCCTTCGTGTGTGCGTCTGTGCTCCGCACAGGCGCGTTGTTCTTCGCCTTCTTGTTGGCGTCTGTGCCCTGCACAGACGCGCTCTTCTTCTTGCGCACGATCGCAGCTGACACTGTGCACGTGTCAGCGGCATTCTGCGGCTGCTGCGTTGCGGCCGTAGATCCTCCCCCACTGAAGGAAGGAGTCACCACCCCGAGCATGCTCGGAAGGCGTGGGTGCCGCATGGCATTCACGTAGAACGGTGTATGCCCGGTCGAGGCATGCACCGAGTTGTTAATGGCGAACTCTGCCATCGACAGGCACTCGCTCCAATGTTGGAACGAGTGAGCGTAGCTCTTGAGTATGTCGACGAGCACGCGATTCACGCGCTCGGTCTGCCCATCCGTCTGCGGATGGTCCGCAGTCGACATCGAAAGTTGGCTCCCAAGTAGTGTAAACACTTCTTGCCACAGGTGCGCTGTGAAACGCGGGTCCCGATCCGACACAATGTCGGTCGGCATGCCATGGTGTTTGAACACCATGTCAACGAACAGACGTGCAGTCTGCTTCGCAGTGACTTCAGCGGGTACCGCAGCAAGATGTACCATCTTGCTGAAGCGGTCAACAAAGACCACAACGCCCGTGTTCCCCTGGCTGTCCGGGGGAAGACCGAACACGAAGTCCAATGACATGGACTGCCAACACTCCGACGGAGTCGGTAGTGATTGCAAGGGAGCCTGCGCAAAAGGCGCAGGCTTCACGCGTTGACAAACCTCGCAAGCACGGACGTACTTGCGCACCCATTTTATACTGGTGGGCCCAGTAGAAGTTTCGCGTGAGAAGAAGGTATGTCTTCTCACGGCCCGGATGCCCCGCAGTCGGTGCATCGTGATACTCATACATGATCCTGAGGCGCAGGTCATGATCGTTGGGCACGACAACGCGGTCCGCGTTGTCGTCGTCTGCACTGTACAGTAACAACTCGTCGTGCACCCGATAACGGTGTGCACGAGCACGAAGATGTTTCGGCAGCTTCTGACGAGCGTTGTCAGAAGGTGCTGAGCCGTAGGCCAGCAGGAGCTTCGCGTCCGCTTCGTGCGCGTACGCGGTCTTCACGTCGTCCAACAGCGACGACGTGGGAGTGCTCGATTGCATGGCGTCAATGGCATTGACGTCGGCATCAGCTGAAGCGTAGTCAGGTCGACGCGATAACGCGTCGGCCACCACATTGAGTCTTCCGGGTTTGTATTCGACCCGGAAGTTATACTCCGCGAAGAAGGATAACCATCTCGCCATCCTTTGCGAGATGTGCGGCGACTTCACAGCCGTCCGCAGTGACGCGTGGTCCGTATAGACCACGAACGGTTTGCTTCCGAGTAGGTACACTCGGAACTTCGCGAGTGCATACTTCATGGCAAGGAGTTCCTTGTCATGCACCGGGTAGTTGCGTTCAGCTGGCTTCAGCTGACGCGATTGGTAGTAGACGACGCGATCACGGCCTTCGTGATCGTGCTGCATCAACGCACATCCGATTGCGAAATCGGATGCATCGCACACTACGTGGAATGGGCGATCTTGGTCGGCTACCGCCAAGATCGGCGCCTCAATCAAGCCCCGCTTGACTGCATCGAAGGCCTGCTGACACTCAGCAGACCAAACCCACTCGGCATCCTTCTTTAGGAGCTGTGACAGCGGGCGTATCGTGCCCGCATAGTCCTTCACGTACTTGCACAAGTACGTGGCCAAGCCAAGGAACTGCCGCAGTTCCTTGACGTTCGACGGTGTCGGCCACTCGTTGATCACTCTGACCTTTTCAGGGTCAGGGCGGACACCATTCTTCCCTACGAGACACCCGAGCACGGGTATCTCGCTCGCCCCGAAGATGCACTTCTTCAGGTTCGCGTAGAGCTTGTGCTTGCGCATCAGCGCAAGCAGCTTCCGGAGATGCACCTTGTGCATCTCAACGTCGCACATCCCGTCCGCAGCACGGCTGTGGACGAACACGTCATCGAAGTAGCTCGGTGCGAAGTCGCGCACCGAGCGCAACAAGTGCGTCACGCACCTGTTGAAGGTCGCAGGGGCGTTCTTCAGACCCTGCGGCATAACTAGCCACTCCCAGAGCATACCGCTTGGCGTGCTCACAGCCGTGAGAGGGATATCACTCTCACGCATAAGGATCTGATAGAACCCGTCGCGCAGATCAAGAGCACTGTAGATGGTGCTCCTGGCCATCGAATCGATGATAACATCTTTTCGCGGTATCGGTGTCTGAGCCGGTATCATCGCATCGTTCAGCTTGTTGTAGGCATGAACGATGCGCCAGCCGCCCTGTGGCTTCTTGACACAGAACGTCGGAGCACTGTGCGGGGACTTCGATTCCCGCACTTGTCCAGCTTTGCGACGACTCTCAAAGAAGTCGTCGATCGCCTTGACTTGTTCTCGCGGCAGTGGCCACTGCCGCGTGACACAATACTTAGTGCCCGGCACGAGATCGATCTCGTGCTGAATGCCCTTGTCCTGCGGAAGCTCCGCAGGGATCTCTTCCGGAAGTACGTCAGCGTACTCCCGTAGGATCTCGTAGTAGGGACTCGACTTCAGCGAGTCCCAGCTCTGTTCCTCAAAGCGTTCCTTCTTCGTCTTGGCACTGAGAGTGTCTTCACTCTCAGTGGTGCTCTCCATGAAGAACTGCCTCAGTTCCTCATTCTCGCTCTTCGTTCTCTCGGCGTCCGAGAGAATGCATATTTGCTCGATGCGTCCATCGTGCAAGTCACGCGCGAAGCGCTTCCAGTTCATGACTGGAAGCGAAGTCAACTCCGACGCTTGCGTCGGAGGATTAGCGAGAGTCATCTCCCTGTACCGGAATCCGGCACAGGTACGCGTCAAGACGTTCAACGTCTCGACGTCCGGCTTCTCTGCCTCCGTCTGCCCGGCAGACATCTCTTGTAGCGTCTCGGCCCCTGGCCGAGACTTGCGCAGCGACCTTCGCATGCGCCGTCTTCTCGTCTTGCGGAGCCCGGCTCCGCTAGACCCTTGCCCTCGTCCAGGCCCAGCCGTGGACGGGTGTTCTTCGTTAATACCGCCGGCGGGTCCATCCCGCGGGCGAGCGACTTCAAGCCCGGCTTGGTCGCCCGGCGCTTCGTCGTGCAGCCCAGCTGCACGACAGCATGCAAGTTTTTCCGGTGCGGGACGTTTGCAACCGTCCGCACCGCCTGCAGCGTCGGCTCCCGGAGCCGACACGCCATCTTCACCTCGACGCCTGTTATTGGCGGAGCCCTTCGTTACAAAGGGTGCGTCGACTCCCAGAGTCAACGCGGAATTTCTTCTCGCAGCGTCGATTCCCGGAACCGACGTGACTTCAACACCTCGACGCCTTCCATTGGCGGAGACCCCCATTACGGAGGGTGCGTCGGCTCCCAGAGCCGACGAATCGAATTCACTCATGCCATCGACTCCCAGAGTCGACGGCATTCCCTCTCCCTGGCCAATGTTGTTGGCCAGGTCTGACCCAATCAGGTTCGCGTCGGCCTCTTCGGCCGATGCGTGTGACCCGCTTTCGTCATCCGCGCCGCTTGAGGCCGGAGACTGTCCTTGATTCGCTGAAAAGCGAGTGTCGACCTCCGAGGTCAACACTTTTCCTTCGCTAGCCGTCGGCGGCAACGCCGACGCTATGTGTTCCTGCGCGCGCGCTTGCGCGCGTCCAGGGTGCTCCGGGACAGCAGCGTTAGGTGCTGTCTCGAGTGGGGAATCGCGCGCACCGGTTGGTGCGTGCGGGGCGGCAACAGGGCCATCGCTCTCTGTTCCGCTTTCGCGACCGAAGCGCACAAGAGTGCGCTTCTCCCAATCGATTACCGGATCATGCCGTGCGAGCCACGGCATGCCCAATACCATGTCGAACTTATCGTCCAGGTCCAGGACGATAAAGGTTTCGACAAACACTCGACCTTTGTACGTGAAGCGCACGCGTACCATGCGCTTCTCGGTCTTGACGACGACACCTGTCGCCAGGCGTACCTCCAACATACTTCGAGGTATCTTTAAATCCTCGAAGTCAAGCATTGATGGACCTCGCAGTCGAACAAAGTTCTTCGACGCGCCGGAATCTACCAAAGCACGACGAGAGCCGCTTGCTCTCATCGACTTCACATTCAGGATGACAAGGTCAGGCTTGTCATCGTGGTTCTTGCAGTGAGAATGAACCTCACTGGGGGCTGCAGTCCTCAGTGTCGCGTGTCCAAGGTTGACGCGCGGAACCGCATTACCAGTAGGGCGCCCCGCGCCTACTGGCGTCCAGCGTTTTTTGTTAGTTCGCGACGATGCCCGGCATTGTCACGTCGATCACCATCTCGGTGCACGGGTGCCGTGCACTCTCGGGCATAGTGACCGATCCTTCCGCAACGGAAGCATTGCACATTGCTCCCTTGTTGCTGTTGATAACCAGCAGCCGTTGCATTCGAGAGGTCCATTGGTTCCGGACCTCCCGCCATCGCTACCGGAGGCAGTTGCAGCCTCGGTGCATTCGCATGTAGTTTAGCCTGTCGCAGGCTAAACTCCTCCTGCATGGCAAGAGTGATCGCAGCTTCGAGAGTACTTGGGTACTCACGGAAGAGATAGGTCTTCACAGGCCCATCTCTCAGCCCCTTCATGAACGTGACGACCTTAGTCGCCTCGTCAATCGGGTTGGTCACGATGTTCGAGACCAAGTACCGTGCTCTCTGCGCGTAAGCATGAACATCATGCTTACCCTGCTGCAGGTCGAGGAACTCCGCCCTCGACCGGAACTCATTCTGCGGGGGCTCAAACGCTTGTCTGAGCTCCTCCTTGAACACCTCGTACGTGCTGAAGCACGTAGGGTCTGAGAGTCGGCGTCCGTACGCCCAACTCCTCGCACGTCCGCCAAGACATGACATGGCGAACGCAACCTTCGACAACGGGTCGACGATACGTCGAGCCGCAATGGCAGTGTCGAGTTCGACAAGCCAACGGAGGAGAGGTTCACCCTCTCTTCCAACATAATTACTTACGTTGAGTTTCAGCGTTTGCTCTCGCGATGTCGTCCCCGACGACATCGTAACAGAGGAAGCAGCATCACGCTGCTCCTTCATCATGAACCCCAGAGCAACACCGTGTTGCTCCGTCGGTGATAGCGTGCGCAACATCGCAGCTACGGCAGCCTCTCCAATGACTGTTGACAGTCGTTGGAGTGCCTCCCACTCTGGGTCCGACAGGTGGAGACAGTCAGCGCGTGCAACATGAGTTGCAGGCGTAGTGGAGCTTTCCATGGGCACCTCCGCGCTCATGAAAAGGTTCTCGGCTCCCCGTCCGTGTAGCTTTCTACACGAACGCTAAGGTAGTCGGTCGTTGGACGGACTACAAAGTGCTACCAGGTGTAATGGGCCTACCTTGGCTCACTACGACAGCTTACACGTGTGCGCACGTGTATGAGGAAGCGTAGATTTCTTTTACTTGAGTTAAGTATACTCGAGGTCCACGAGTATACTTTAAACAAGATAAAGACTCTTAGTAGCTGATTTTGGTAAAGATGAGAACTGCTATTTTTGTTTTTATGTTTTCTGAGTCCCTCTAAATGTAATATTCTAAGTTAGGAATCTGCCAACGGCTGGTTGGCAGAATTCCACTGCTATGCATGTCGCTCATTGGTTAAAAGATGCTGCTTTCAACCAATAGGAATCCTAAATGTCTATGGGCCACCCGTCGTGGTGACCGTAAATGAATGTGGCCCTTGATGTAACGTACATCAAGGCCGAGGAAGTGTTTAAACCTTTAACAGACATCGCGTCTGTTAAAGTTACAAGTGGCTGTAGCCACTTGTGCGTGTAACCCCGTTACACTGACGGACCGGGATTTGGCGCTGTTGAACGCGCTAGAACAAGTTTTCCCAGACACGCCTGCGTTGCTGTGTCTTTGGCACATCATGAAAGACGTTCAGACCCATGCTCGCAGGGTATCCTTCCCCAGAGAATTTAACCCTGATATATCGCTACTCGAGGACTCGGGAGATCACCAGACATTTTGCGAAGCATTTCTGCGTGTAGTGTACGCGCCAACGGAGGAGGACTATCACTTCCGTCGACATGAGCTACATTTGCTATCTGCTGTTGAAGCAACATATATCGACGACGTGTGGCTCGACATGTGAGATCGGGAAATGGCCGTGGCCGGGCGAGTTCCGACCGAGGCCTAACTGTCTTGAACCTTCGAATGATGGCTAGCCGAGGACTCTGATTGGCCGGACACATTCCCCGCGTTTGAGTGCCACGGAGATTGATGGAGACTACGGAGTGACAGGGGAGCCTCGGCGGGTCATAATAAACTGCCGGCCGGGGCCTCCGAAGTTTCATAGTGGGTACATTTATGCCCAGTAGGAGTTCGGATTTAGGGCGAGGTATCGTCCAGTTGTGAGATCAGCTCGAAAGCTCGGTCCACACTTGATATTTGTATAGACATTAGGGATTAGTTATAGGGGAGGCCTCACGGCCTCTAACATTAAACAGAGAGCAGAATTTTCCCCCGAAGCCACACAAGGGTCAAGTCCGTCTACCGGTAAGTCTTCGCTTAGCTGTAGAGTCTGGATACGCTCGGCCGACACGGGGTATGTCTGCCGGTGAGCATAAGGTACATTGACCGAGTGTTCATCCTGGTAAGGCCAAGAGTGAGTAGGTGGCCGAGTGTTAAGAGGTAGTAGAGACCTCTGTGTACAGTTGTACGTTTGGCTGGGCGTGAGGCGAGGACCCCCCAGTATATTTGACTTCTAGCCGAGGCTTCGCCCCGGCGCCCCTGTAAGAGGCTTCGATTGGCCAGGTACCCTTCCTTTCTGAGGGACCACAGAGGTTTAGTGCGAAAGCACGCATTGCACATTGCATCCTAGCCGTAGCTCGTGGCTAAGGGTGCTCTTATATTTGAATCAAAGGGTAACCTACCTGACCCGCAACACACAGGGAGGCACATTCCAGCCCGTATAAGGGATCGGACCTGGTCTTCAGGTTTTATCATCCCGACATATCCGCCGACCTTTCGGGGTAGGCGTGTGTTGTTGGTAGGGCTCGTCCTAAAGACTTCGGTCGATAGGGCGGGGACTCGTAAACTCGTGTTTTCCTACACGACAACTGGTGCCGCGACCCGGGACTGGTGTGACCGATTGGGTGTTGTGGTCTGTGTAGGTTTGCCCTAACGAGCATTGAGGAGAGAAGAAGAAGAAGTGAAGAGAACAAGAAACAAGAAGAACAAGATGGCGAAAGGATCCAAGTCAGCGGTACCAGCTACGCCGGTGAAGTCGGGGCGGGGATTGGCCGAGGGTTCGTCAACGATCGCGAGTGACCTAACGTCTCGGTTGTCGACGATCTCCGAGAGGTCAGTCAGCTTCGAAGAGTCGGTCGACGAGGATTCGGACGCCAAGGATGACATGATGATGGACTATGAAGATCTGGAGGAGAAGACTCCAGCGCCGACGCAGGAGTTTGGTGATGAGGAGGGTGCGATGCTGTCCGCGGGGCGTAGCGGAGGCACGCGCTCCCTGTCGCGGAACCTCGTCGCGGAATTTGATGAAGTGGCGAAACCCGACCACGCGGACGATGACTTTGAGGACGGCACCGAGACCTTGGACTCGAGAGCTCTGGTGCAGGCTACTAAGGGTCCTCACGAACCCCGTGGAAGTCGGCCCGCAATGAACAGCAGCACTCCAGCTGCGAACAAGGTGCTCGGCCGAATGCTTGAGCAGATGATGGAGTCGAGCGAGTGGATCTGGCAATTCAACCCGGAGATGACGCGTCAAGCGACATGGGTTGAGCTGAAAGAGGAGTTACAGCACCCCGTTGAGTCAACCTCGGTCACCCAGGTGGCCGAGGATACGGTGTCCCTCCTCCGAGCGATGGGATGCGAACCGATGGCTCGACCTTCCGAGGTCTCGATCAAGAGTTGGACGCCGGACTTGGCCGGCAAGGAATTGCACAAGTGGAAGAGGAAGCTCCGTCTGAGCTTTGGAGAAACGGACCTGACCTTGGGACGCCCGCCGAGCGCTCGCCCTGCGAAGGAACAAGTCGATCCGTCGAAGATTCCACTGCCGCAGACTCCAAAGAAGTCAGCCGAGCGCTCAAACCGCAGCCAAGCAACGGAAGGAGTGTTTTCTGCCAAGACTGAGGGCACACCATACTTCCAGGACTCGCACATGGTGACTCCTAGGTCGGCAAGTCGTGCCGAACGTATTGCACGCGAGACCGAAAGCTCGCGACGCGGAACGAGCACACAACGAAGTTCCATGCGACGCTCAAGCCGTAGGTTCACGCCGCGTGACGACTCTTCGTCGGACGGTGAAGATGAGGACGCTACCGATTACGAGGACGGGTTTGACAGCCCAAGCGACGAGCTGGCTCGACAAGTGCGGGAGGTGAGCGAGATGGAGAGGCTGAGTTCGACTCCTCGACTCGAGATCGCCACGCACCGACCGCTCGCGCAGATCAAGAACTTTTCAGGGGCCCGCAACCGGAGTGAAAACTCTATGCAGTGGCTCCGAGCCTTCGTCTATGAGATGAAGGGGACGCACACTCCGCCAAATGAGTGGTGCATGGCTTTCGAGCTGAGCCTTCGGGACGGTGCCCTTCACTGGTACCGTCAACTCCCGAAGAAAACCAAACGCCATTGGAAGAAGCTCAGCGACGCGTTCATCAAGTATTACTGCTCGCAGTTCAGCCAGTCTGCGAAGGCTCGCTACTACTCTGCGAAGCGGGAGTCCTCCGAACACCTATGTGACTACCTCAATCGACTGAACGGCTACGCTCGTAACGCTGGCCTCCAGTTTGAGAGTGGTGGTCGCGATGCGAAGGATCATGTGCAGCGCTTCCTTGAGACGTGCGGTGACCGAAGCCTCGAACGCCGGCTTTGCCACGTTCGAGTGAAGGACATTCACGAGCTCGAGGACATGATCAACGACATCCTGAAGTCTGAGGAGCGCGGACAGTCCCGAGAGACCACGTCTCACCACCCACGTGGCCGAGACCAACCGCGCCGTCGTGATGACCGTCGCCACGAAGCTTCGCGCGATAGTTACCGTCGCGACCGTGACCGCAGTTATGAGCGCCGACGTGACGACTCGCGTCGTCGTGATGACTCGCGCCATGTTCCGCGCATTTCGCTAGCTGAAGCCTCGCTGTCTGATCTGGTTGCCGAACTACAAGTCCGCGGTACCAAGGGTGATAGAGCCGAGCGCTCTCCGCCACGCCGTGGCTCATGCAACGACAGCGACAGTGACGCCAGTGATTACTATTATCCTGAGAGTGATCCGAGTGATGGTGGCTACAGTGACGCCACCAGCTCCGGAGATGAAGGAGCTCACGTTGCCGCTGCCAATGAGCGTGAACGCCGACAAGCAGCAGAAGGGACGTACGCCCGACCTGACCAACGTCAGCGCAGGGGTGGCGAACCTGGTCGAGGTTTCGACCGGAACAACCGCCACTCTGGCCGAGACCACCGGGATGGCCGGCCGCGTCAGTACGGACCTTGCGCAGCGTGCGGAGGGGCAGGACATTCTGCCCACTACTGCTACCGTCGATGCCGACTGTGCCAACAAGTGCACGATGTCGGCAAGTGCGAAGCTCTGCAAGCCCTCACTTCGTTCATCAAAACGAAGGCCGACAAGAAGGACCTCTCGCCCGAGCTCCAAAGCCTAGTCTTCGGTGGCAATTTAAACTAGGCAGCCCGCCAACTGAAACTGGGTTGGTCCCAATCGGGCTGCCACAGTTAGCTGAGCCCGCAATAGACGCAGACTGCGTCTACGCATTTGTGGGCGAATGCAAACGGCCGAACGACAAGGACGAGGAATGTGTGAAGACGATGGAAAATGAAGAGGAGAGAGGGGCAACCCTCGGTGGAGGTGTAACAAGTGGAATGAATGATGATGATGATGGAGATGAAGATGGTGCCGAAGCTTGGGTCTCAAGCGCGGTGCAGGAAGGACGCCCTGGCCGAACGCCCAGTGGGATGACGAAGTTACTCCCGGGTGAGAGGTTGGGGTGGTGGTCTGCGCAGAAGTTTGACAAGAGGGCTCGGATGAGGGCTCTGGTCAAGGGCGCAGTGAATGATGCGCGAACGAGGATCCTATTGGACACTGGAGCGAATGTCAGTGTGGTCTCCGAGAGGTTCGCGAAGCAGTTGCGGCTACGTGATATCCAAGGGCACGGACGCTGCATGGAGGTCAAAGGGTTTACGAAAGGAACCATGACGACCGAGCGGCGAGCCCTCGTGAAAGTGACTCTTGGCTGGAGCAGAGTGTACGAGTTCGAGTTGTGGATCATGGACCACGGTGCTGGTGTGGACGTGGTCCTCGGTACCGACTTCATGATTCCCGCAGGAGTGCGATTGGACTTGTTCCATGCAACAGCAAGGTTGCCGGACGAGGTAAGCATCCCGCTCATTAAGACGCTGAATATGCTGAACGATCACGGTGAAGGCCCACATGTCAACGGCGGTCCGTCCGAGGACCTGACCATCGAAAGCCGAGAGTTCGCGGAGTACAGAGTGCCGAGACGACAACCACCTCCGGATACACACGAGGTGTGGGTCCGTCGCACGAAGTCTCTGCTGCCTACGGTGACGAAGTTTCGACGAGGCAGGGTCGACAGGGTGCGGTTGACGAACGTGTCAAAGCGTTTCACAGTTTGCCGTGCTCACTCGCCCATGCTGATGTGGGTGCCCATCGGCGATCTACCGAAGTCTGAAGGCTACGTTCGGCTCAGTTCAGAACGATACGAGGACTGGCAGAAACTAGCCTACGACGGAAGTCGAGATGAAACGGTGTTCAAGCGTGAGTGTGATGCGTATGCCGATTGGTTGGCCTCTCAACCTTCGGCCGTCGATCGACCGGAGTATGTGTCGCCGGCCGGAGTGTTACATCGGCCACCCGAGACCTCGCGAACGCAAGGTCGACAATTGAGTTGTGCTGAACAATGGGAACGTGCAATCGCGAAGCGTGAGGAGCAGGAGCAACTCGTCGCCGACGGCTCACCGGTGGGTGATGATCCGGCGGCGCTCCCTCCCGTGCATGCGGAAACTGATAGCACTAGTACAGAAGCTTCGGTGGAGGCCGAGAGTGATGGAGATTCGGGTGTCGGAGTCGACGCGGATGTTGGAGACCGAGGAATAACTGGGAGTCAGCACCTCGCCGAACTCTCGGACGAACCGGAAGGCAGTTCGGACTGGGGTGACGGTGAACAGTTCCCCGAGCTCGGAGGCTCGGTCCAAGACGAGGATTCGGTAGCCGTGCTGACTAGAACCTACCTGTTGGCCGCCGCTGCAGTCGATGCAGAGGGTGACGAACCGGACACCCAGGCCACCAGTGATCGAGCAACGCATCTGCCAAATGAGATCAACTTGGAGGATTACGCTCATGAGCTAGCCTTCTTGCCCGACCTTACGGAAGCTTCGGTCACAGAGTTGGACTACTCGGCCGAGAATGTTCGGCACCCAGAGCTGAGCCGAGGACGGCAGGACCGTGTGGTGAGTATTCTGAAGAAGCATGAGAACATCATGATCTCGAGTGGAAATGCTCTGCCACCGCCGGCGTATGGTGTCGTGTGCGATATTGATGTGCAAGGCCATGCTCCGATCAAGCAACGAGCACGGAGGATTCCCCTCCGACACCTCAAGCAGTTGTACGAACTTCTGCGAGGTTTGCTCAAAGCCGGTCTGATCGCGTTCTCCAACAGCCCATGGTCGTCACCGATTGTGATCGTACTGAAGAAGAATGGCGTGGATATCAGACTATGCATCGACTACAAGATGGTGAACGCAGTCACTGCAATCATGGAGTATGCGATGTGATGGTGAATGATTTGCTCACAGACTTGGAGAAATATCTGTGGTACTGTTCGCTTGATGCGGCAAGTGGATTTTGGGCAATCATGATGACCCAGAGGGCTCGCCAGATCTCGGCATTTGTGTGTGCACTGGGTCATTTCGAGTGGCTCAGAATGCCTTTTGGGTTAAAGAATGCACCTATGATCTACCAACGAATGCTCGACAACGCTCTGTGGGGTTTTGTTCAGCCGAAGGGCGGATGGAAAAACTACAAGCGTTTGATGGAAGAAGCAGAAGCGCGTGACCGAGAACTCATCCGCACCTCGACCGGACAAGCTCCCGAACAGTCACTCGACTCAGGGCAGTCGCCTACGAAGTTTGAGGCGTCGCTTGGCGTAGAGTCAGAAGAGAGCTCGGTCTCGAAGCTGATCAACGGCCCTATCGCAGACATGTTTGCGAATGGAGAGCCTGACGAGTCTTCGTTGGTGCCAGCATTTGAGCGACGATCGTTCGTGGACGATATCTGCTTCGGAGGCGAATCCTTCGACGAGTGCCTGGCAACGCTAGATCGACTCCTCGCTCGCTTTGAGGAATGTCGGATCAGTGTCAGCTTCACGAAGAGCATTTTCGTGCAGCCCAAGGTGGACTTTCTGTCTCATGAAGTGTCACGGAGTGGTATCAGGGCAGACCCGAAGAAGTTGAAGGCTATCACTGAGCTCTCCTTCCCACGGTCCAAGAAGGGAGTGCAAGCTTTCCTTGGCGCGTTGAACTACTACAGTCGCTTCATACAGGACTTTGCGGTCTACGGAGCTGCACTCTACCAGCTACGAGACGAGGACTTCGCGCCAGGGGGTGACCTCTCGGTGGCCAGACGAAGCTTCACAGCATTGCAACGAAAGGTCGCTGAGGCGCCGGTCCTCCGACACTTTGACCGTGACCGAGAGGTCCATGTGACGCTGTTTGCGAACGAGTGGGCAGTGAGCACCACGCTCATGCAAGAGCACGATGGCTTGATGCACCCTGTTCGGTTTTGCGGCCGAGTGCTCAAGGACGCCGAGATGAACTACCACCCGGCGGAGAAAGAAGTCTTGGCTCTGTTACAGCTGTTGAAGGTGTGTTACACCCAGCTGGCAGGTCGGACCATCCACGTCTACACGCGATTTTCGACGCTCGACTGGGTCCACAAATCGAAGACACTCTTTGGACGTGCAACACAATTTGCCGTCTTACTGTCTCCGTGGAGTCTAGTGGTGCAACGAGTCAAAGAGAAGGACTGTGCCTTCGCTCAGCTGCTGCAGTCGACGATCACAAGCTTCGTTGATCTCGAAGACTCGCTGGCACCGGTGACCCCACCGACCAAAGGCTCGCCGAATGTTCGGATGGACCCGCACTTGCTGTATGCACGGTTGCCACGCACCTACAGCGGCTACGTACTTTCGTTCGACGGCTCGGCGAAGACTGAGAAGCATGGTGGCTACGGCAGTTGCGCCTGGATACTATGGCGACTTCCCGAATGGAGTGTAGTGATCGCTGCGAGTGCGTATCTCGAGGCTACGACAGTAAACCTCGCTGAGTACACCGGTATGAATAACGGAGTCTTGACAGCCCTAGAACATGGGGCCGAGGACTTAGTCATCGTCGGAGACTCGAGACTCGCAATCCAGCAATCCCTAGGGGTGATCGCTTGCCGTAAGGAGTCGCTAATGGCACAACTGAACAAGCACAAGGAACTCACAGCGAAACTTCGTTCAGTGAAGTATCTTCATGCCATACGAGAGTTCAATGCAGCCGCAGACTCTCTGGCGAGCGAGACCTTGGAGAAGAAGGTGTCGATGACGGTGACCAGTGAAGATCGGAAACGAGAGTTGGTGGAATTGAATCGGATCCAAGAAGTACTATATGAACGGTCAGCTGAAGCTTCTGAAGAGATGATCACGCGTCATGTGAACTCGATACGTGTGATAGACACGCGTGACAGTGACCGTGGTAAGATTTTTTTCGATTTTGTACGGGATACTGGACATGTAGCCGCGGTAACGAGGCAACAATCCCGAGCGCGTGCGAAGCGTGTACGTTTTGCTGAAGAGACTTCGGGTGATGGTCCAGAGGAAAGAACCGAAGAGAATGAATCGAACGATGTCAACCGCGAGGAGTCAGGCGAACTTCCGGACCCACCGAGGCCTGATGCAACAGTGGCCCGTGAACCGAGTGCTGACGACATCGACCCGCTGGTTGTGCAGGAGGAACGACGAAGACGCATTGGCACAGCCCAAGACGAAGAACTCCGATGGTCAAATCTCAAGACGGTGCTAAAGGGAGAAGAAGCGAACCTTGCCTACAAAGCCGCACGCGAAGCCTGGAAAATGGCTGATAAGTTTGTGCTAAGCGAAGATGGCTTGCTGTACTTCCTTGGTGCGAACCGTCGGTGGGGGCGTGACCGAACCGAGGAGACGACATTACGCCTAGTGGTGCCAACAACGATGGTTCAAGAGGTCCTACAGAACTGCCATGATTCGTTGGAGGGCGGTCACCAAGGTATCGTCCGAACTTATCACCGTGTGAAGGCAGACTACTATTGGATCGGACTGTTCGCCGATGTGGAAAAGCATGTGCGCTCCTGCCCAGATTGTAGCTCAAGCAAGAGTCGTCCACAACTGCGCGGATACTCGCCAGGCAACATCCTTGCCGAACGACCGCTGCAAATTGTCTCGATGGATTTTGTGATACCCCTACCGAAGACTCGGCGGGGCAACACCGCACTGTTACTGTTTCAGTGTGCGTTCACTGGATTCGTCATGGGCAAAGCGATGGCGGACACGTCTGCACTATGCGTTGCGCAAGCGTTCGAGGAGTGCGTGTACCGAAGGTTCGGAGCGCCGTCTCTGATAAGACATGACCGAGACCCGCGCTTCATGAGCGAGGTCTTCCAAACCTTCGCTGAGATGATGCAGTCGCGATCTAGAGCAACGTTGAGCTATCGGCCGCAGGCTAACGGCCAACAGGAACGCTCGGTCAAGACCGTAATGCAATCCGTGCGAGTGTACGCTGAAGATCCGCTACAACAAGATTGGGATGAGATTGTGGAGAAGTTGATCTTTGCGATTAACAACTCACAAGATGCCACGAGGAAGGACACGCCCTTCTACTTGGTGCACGGATGGGACGCAAGGTCCACCCTCAGAGCTATGTCTTCCTCATTGAAGCGAGGCTTTGGGCGACAGTCGGACGCGTTAGCATGGCGCCGGGAAGTCAACAGGCAGCAGGAAGTGGCGCTAGAGATGGCAAAGGAATACCAAGCGGTCGAGAAGGCTCGGAGAGCTGCGAGGCACAACGAGACTTTGGGTCGAGCGGAACGTGCTGCGCTTCCACCTTCTGCGACTAGTGAAACCGCGGAGGACGAGCCGGCAGGTACAGATGGTGATGACGATTCACCAGACCCAGCACCGAAGTCTCTCTTCCAGCCAGGAGATCGCGCATGGCTTTACATGGAACGTGTCAAGCCTGGATTGACCAAGAAATTAGCTCATCGGTGGCATGGACCCTTCCGCATCAAGCAGAAGGTTGACGAGTATGCGTACGAGTTGGATCTACCCGACAAGAGCGGCTATCGGTTCTACCCGGTCGTGCATGTGTCTCGACTGAAGGCCGTGAACGAGTTTGGAGACCGGCCGAAGACCCGATTAGCAGCTGAGGTGACCGAGGAGACGCGACTAGACTTCGACGAGGAGTTGCTCCCGGAGGATAGTTGGGAACCCGACCACCTCGCTGGTGAATATGAGGTAGAGGCCATTCTGGATGACCGTATTCCCCTCTCGACGAGCACTGAACGAGCCGTCCGAGAGTTCAAGGTGAAGTGGGTTGGATACGACGAACCCTCGTGGGAACCTGCATCTAATTTGTCGTGCGGTGGTCTGCTGTACGACTACTTACGCGAGAAGCGCCGCGACCGAAGGTTGCAAATGGTCCAAGTCGCTGACGAAGACTAGGTGCATCCCTCTCGCAATGATGAACTGCCGGCGGGGCCACGCAGCCCGCCCCAGCAGACGAAAGAAGATACTGCGGACGAAGATTGTATATTTGTATGTTGAAGTGGACAAGACTTTACGATGTGGCGATTATGACTGGAGAATCATGGAGAACTACTGAAGAAGGACGAGTGGTTACTGAATTGCATGGGCGAGCTAGTTATGCTACGAACGAAGTCTGATTACCCTGATCTAGCTCGACTTGGACATGGTGAAGAACTGGAACGAAGCCTAGGAATCCGAAGACGACGCGACCTTGGCCAAAACGCGGAGGCGCGCAGCAGGAGAAGGCTCGCCCTGTGGGGCCGCTTGGTCAGCGACACTTGGAAGCGAACTTGGCTCTTCGGGAGAAACTTCGCCGGCCGACGCCTTCTCAACAGAGGCCTCTGAAGTCGGGGCGCGCTCTGGGGCCGAAGGTTGCGTATCTGCCGCTGCAACTTGAGCGTCGTGGGTCGGTGTACCTTCGCCAGCTGGAGCTTGGTCATCGCCAGCATTACCGGAGATGCTTGGCTCCTCCTCAGAAGACTCGATCTCCTCGATGACCTCTTCAACCTCCTCTTCTTCCGAGACCTCGTCTCCGTCTTCTTGTTGCACGTCCCCTTGTAGACTGGTCGGCGGCCCGTGAAAGCTTGTGAATTCGCGTACCGACGGAGCTGTAACACGACGAGGATCCAGCACGGGGTTCACAGTGATGGCGGACGCAACCTCACGGGTAGTCATGCCGCGCGGGACGAAGAGTGGAACCGCAGGATTGCAGGGAGCGAAAGTGGTGTTATACGGGTGCTCGGACGGCACATCCACCCAACAATTACGCCACGGCTGGTGCCCGTCCAATTCCAAACACTCGGAAACCCAGTCGTCCGACTGAGGAGCCCACACCAAGTTCTCAAACGAATACTGCAGGACCGAAGGTTCGAGTATGGTTTCGGTCTCACACGAGACGTGACCAGCGAAGTCTGGGAAGCACCAGTGCCACCAGCGCTTGGGAATCTGCAGGCGCAAGCGGTCTGCACGGTTGTTACGCTCCCGGTTATACTTGTTCCATTCAGCCAGAATTGACTGATACTCCGACGAGTCTTCACCGAGCGCTTGAGCCAATGCCTGGAGCCAGCGTTCCACTGCAGTCGTTGAGATCCAGTGACCACGCTCAAACAGCGAGAAGCCGAGGTCATTCTTCTCCGTGCGACCAACAGATCTGCCTGTGAACTGACGCCAAAGCTTCACCAGCAGCGACCGAACGTCCGCACGAATTGAGATAGGGACGTCAGGCATGAACGCATCGACGTCGAACAGGCAAGGTTCGGCCGGCATGCTGGCGAGAAACCTCTGGAAGGGGTGATTCGGGTTCTCCCAATCAGCCCACGTCTCTATGCCTTCAGCCGAGCACTCCACCATCACGTCACTAGCAATTGGCGTAGGCATCCGAACGTTCTGGATAATGCACCAACAGGGCTTGGCCCCGTACGCTCGGAACGGAGGGTCGAGAAACGGCGTCGCGGTGTCCGGCAGCTTGCGAGACACGCGAACCAGAGGCTGTTCCCCTCGAACTGGGGCCGGCGGTGTCGAAGTCCGAGCGAAACTTGACATCTCGGCCGTACTTGCCGCCGAGAGGGTGGCCACGACCTGGGTGCGAGAGTTACGACGATGAGGCCTGCGAGGTGCTGCTTGAGACCGCGGGGTAGTGGCGGAAGCTGATGCCGAGGCCTCACTTGCACGGGACGTCTCAGTGTCGCCGATAACTGCGTCATCAGGCGCATTCTCGCGCTCAACATCAACCATGGAGCGGAGTGCCGATGTCGTAGACGCAGGACGCACAGGACGGCCGTCTCGGCGAGGAGGAACCACGACCGAAGCATCAAGAGGCGAGCTTTCAACAGGGCGCTTCTCTTCAAGCTCTTCGTCGCGGTCCGAAGTTTCAAACTCAACCTCAGCCTCAGAGGCGTCGGAGAACAGAGCGGTTGAAGCTTCGGATGGAGTCGGAGAAGGAGGACGACTGGCCGGAGCTGCCGTAGACTCAGCAACCGAAGCCTGTGACTCACCCTGGCGGGCGACTGCAACCGGAGGAGGCGAAGGTCGCGACTTCGACTTGGCTCGAGCTCTCTCTTGAAGGTTGACCGAAGGGCGGCCGAGTCGCGTGGCGCGTTTGGCAGGGGCACATGTCCGTGACGACACACGCACCCGGGCAGGTGGTGAAGTCTCTGCAGACGGCGGGTGAGCATTCTTGGGCCGCTTGGTGGGACGAGAATCAGAAGCCTCGGGGCCCGAGGCGTCATCCGAGCCGTCATGATCCATTGAGACATCATCTTGAGCGCCATCCGACGCACCAGCCCGACGGCGAACAGTACCGGAGTGAGCCGAAGTCTCTCGAGAACGCGAAGCAGGAGCCTCTGCAGAGGAGGCAGCCGAAGAGTCGAGCACACCCAGGAAAGCTTCGAAAGCGCGAGGCAAGATGTTCTCATCCATACGCCGGACGAGGTCTTGAGTCTCCGGTTGGCCGCGCGCCTGGTCGACGAGGAGAGCTCGGAGCTGCCGCATGTTGCGGTTGTACTCGACGAGACCCGACTTGAACAGCTCACGATCCTTCGCCAAGAGCGAGTCAGAAGCCTTGAGAGAAGCCTCGTACCGCTCACACTGGGACTTCAGCAGAGCGATCGTCTCGTCGTTCGTTGCCATGGCGGAGTTGGACTTCCTCAATTGACGCGAGACTTCGTCGCGCTCATGGCGAAGCGACTTGACGACCTCGAAGAGCTCGTTACGCTCGAACGAAGCTCGGTGACACAGGATCTGAGCTTGATTCTTGAGGTCGGTCTCTTTGTTGAGCAGCGACTCGAAGTGTCGGGCGCGATTTTCATGGTACTTGACGTCGAGCTGGAGCTGTCGCATCTCTTCATCCCAACCCATGGGAGGCGAACAAGGGTCCGGGTTGAGCGCTTGGACGACCTCTCCGAGGCTGCGAGCCCGCTCAAGCCGCTGGTCGAGTTCGTAGTCGACCCGAAGCGGAGGGTGACGCACCAAGCCTATCATCAGGTGGGCGAGGTCTGTGAAACGTCGCTCCGTCATTGCGCGAAGGTCACCCACAGCGCTTGAAACCTCTGCGTGAACTATGTCTTCAACCGCAAACCATTGCGCCGAAGGGAGCTGAGCGGGACGCGAAGCCTCGTGCGGAGCAGCGGGCAGAGGGTCACCAGTGCGACAGAAGTGTGCGGCGTTCGACGAAGCCTCGCGCAGAGGACTTGAGTCAGGCGAGGACCGAGGGATCAGCTGAGTGGACTCAGGGTTCGACGAAGCCCCGCTAGCAGATTGCAAAGCGGAAGTTGGCAACGCCGAAGCCGCTGCACTCGAAGCCGAAACCTCTCCAGCGCGGACAACCGAAGCTTGACCAGAAGCGAACTGAGGCGCAGCCTGGAGACTGCTCGCCACCCCGCGTGCACCTGCAGAGGCGGGAGCTGGTGACGGAGCAGCCCCGGCGCTGCCAGCAGTGCCAGATAACGATGCAGACGGCGCGGAGACAGCATCCGAAGCCTGGGGCCGTCGGGGCACCCCGCTTGCTGACGCAGAGGCGGGAGTTGGCACCGCCGAAGCCTCCGAGGTCGGAGCCGATGTGTCGATGGGATGGCCCATGGGTCCGAGGAGCTGAGCGCTCTGCAGCAAGATGAATCAAGTTGAAGACGGTTAGACGATGAAGCGAGTCAGAACAACAAGCAAGTACGCCACACGAAGACTCACCTGCGAGACTGGACCGAGGTCCGGGAAGGTGAAGGGCGGCGCGCTTCCAGGGCCACCAGACGACAGCATGACGACGACGCGCGGAAGGGAGCGAAGGCAACACGGCACTCACCACTTGGGACGGCTCGGGCCGAGTTGGGGGCCGCTGTGAGATCGGGAAATGGCCGTGGCCGGGCGAGTTCCGACCGAGGCCTAACCGTCTTGAACCTTCGAATGATGGCTAGCCGAGGACTCTGATTGGCCGGACACATTCCCCGCGTTTGAGTGCCACGGAGATTGATGGAGACTACGGAGTGACAGGGGAGCCTCGGCGGGTCATAATAAACTGCCGGCCGGGGCCTCCGAAGTTTCATAGTGGGTACATTTATGCCCAGTAGGAGTTCGGATTTAGGGCGAGGTATCGTCCAGTTGTGAGATCAGCTCGAAAGCTCGGTCCACACTTGATATTTGTATAGACATTAGGGATTAGTTATAGGGGAGGCCTCACGGCCTCTAACATTAAACAGAGAGCAGAATTTTCCCCCGAAGCCACACAAGGGTCAAGTCCGTCTACCGGTAAGTCTTCGCTTAGCTGTAGAGTCTGGATACGCTCGGCCGACACGGGGTATGTCTGCCGGTGAGCATAAGGTACATTGACCGAGTGTTCATCCTGGTAAGGCCAAGAGTGAGTTGGTGGCCGAGTGTTAAGAGGTAGTAGAGACCTCTGTGTACAGTTGTACGTTTGGCTGGGCGTGAGGCGAGGACCCCCCAGTATATTTGACTTCTAGCCGAGGCTTCGCCCCGGCGCCCCTGTAAGAGGCTTCGATTGGCCAGGTACCCTTCCTTTCTGAGGGACCACAGAGGTTTAGTGCGAAAGCACGCATTGCACATTGCATCCTAGCCGTAGCTCGTGGCTAAGGGTGCTCTTATATTTGAATCAAAGGGTAACCTACCTGACCCGCAACACACAGGGAGGCACATTCCAGCCCGTATAAGGGATCGGACCTGGTCTTCAGGTTTTATCATCCCGACATATCCGCCGACCTTTCGGGGTAGGCGTGTGTTGTTGGTAGGGCTCGTCCTAAAGACTTCGGTCGATAGGGCGGGGACTCGTAAACTCGTGTTTTCCTACACGACAGACATTTGGAAGCGGAGAATTGTTCGTTGTTGGACTGATCAAGTGCTGCATTTCGGGATGCACGCCACATCACGTGTGGAGGGCTATCATGCTACACTAAAGAGTTGGCTGGGGGCATCCAGCGGCGACTTGCTGACAGTACACACGCGCATGGAACATTGGTGGAGACAGTCGATTGAGCGGCACTGGGTGCTTCACTCCAATGCGGAAGTATACGTGCCCATAAGACTGCGCGACAATTTTTTCGCTGACGTCATCCGAGTTATTCACACACACGCGTTGCTGCGCTGCGTGGACTCTCTTCAGCGCATGGAAACCCTCCTTAAACCCTGCACCGGTTCGTATGAAAGGACCTGGGGCATTCCGTGCGCGCACTCGCTACATCAGAGAGTGGCTACAGTCGTCGGACTGCGGCCTACCGATTTTCATCCGCACTGGTGGATTCGCCGGCACCAAGCACCGCTCGAACTCCCGGCTAGAATCCTTGAGCCGGAAAGAATTGAAGATCGCCGAGCTCGCCGAGCTCTGGAACGCCGCGCTCGTCGGCATGCAGCTGGCAATGGCCCGCGAGGTACTCGACGCATTCCATCTAACTTTGAAGTGTACAGCAACGAGTAAAAGCTAATCGCCTTTGCGTGCCCACGTGTACGAGCGAAACGTGATATGCGTCCGTGTAAACGTCAATACACTCTTGAGATTTCATACTCCGATCTTTGACTATGTCACATCACTTATGACCATGTTCCATGACAGACAACTTGGATCCATGGCGATATCATAGTACAACCAATGCGGATCCATGATCTACAACTTGGATCCATGACGATATCATAGTACAACCAATGCGGATCCATGATCTACAACTTGGATCCATGACGATATCATAGTACAGCCAATGCGGATCCATGATGTACAACTTGGATCCATGACTATTAAGCAGTAGCACCAAAAACGATCCTAGATATACACACTGATCCATGATCCATACAACTACAATACCGACAAGATATGTGGCTTTGAACACTGATCTATACTTTATACAACTCATATCCGCGATACATTCAAAACAAACAATACATAGGAATACCATTTCGTGTATTGAGCTGTGGTTTACCTTCTTTTTGCATTGCGCGCTTTACTTCTCAGTGCTGCCGTCAGCGTTGTCACCACTACCCTCGCTTCCATCAGCGCCGTGGCAGTTGTGAGCATCGTACGTATTTTTCTTTCCGAAATGGTGCTTGCACACCTTACAGTACGCACCTTTGTCGTTGTTTTGCTTGCGCTTCGTAGCGATCTTCTCCTTGTCCGGGTTGTCGTTGCAGTATCGCACGTGGTTCGATAAAGCCCGTTTACCGTCACACCTCTTGAAGCAGTGCACGCATCGGTAGAACGCCCACGCAACCCGCTCAACCACCCCCGCATTGTGGTCGATGCCGTCAATGTTCACACACCCTTGAATCCGTAAGTTGCGCTTAGAGCTTGCCACTTCAGCATGTGGCAGGTCACCTCGGTAAACGAGCATGTCGCCGGGTTTCATATCGTCGAGAACCATCCAATTTTCTCGTAACACGTTGCCCGCAAAAGCACCCGGTACAACGGTCAAAACCGTTTCCGGCTCAAGCACAAGGAGGAACGAAGTCTGCACCCACTCTCTCGCATCGATCGCTTCAGCTGTCTCGCTCGCCGAGAAGTCTCGGTGAAGGCGCTCAGCCTCTGCACCTGGTTGTGACTCAAGCACAGACCGCCGCTCGCACACACTCCACGACGGATGAAGCTGGGACGCAAACGCAATGAACCGTTCCAGCACAAGCCGAAATGCGGGGTGGGCCGAAGCAGCATCGGTTCTCGTGTCCACATCCATTTGACGCCGGTTCTGATCGCCCAATTGTCGAAGCCATTCACGTGGATGAGTTGCGTTAATTGCGCGGAGCACAATGTCAACTTCATCATCGCTCAAAATACCAACGATAGTTGAGTATCCCTGATTCCAAAACGTTGCCATTATTGAAGTAATGGACGTAGGGCTGATAGCATCGCCGTCTCGCTCACTTGCCACAGCCGCATCCCCAGGGCCTTCAGTCGTAGTATCATTGGTCGCATAGCGTAGTGCCGATGCGGTCTCGTTGTTGCTGACAGGGCGCCCACTCGAAGTGCATACCACTACAACCGGCCCTTCACCCCCGCCTTCATGAGCCACAGCAAGCCTATGAGGTTCCGCAGGTTTCTTGCTTTTGCGGCACTTCGACTTAGAGGCGCCCGCACTGTTCTCACTTGAACCGATACTGTTGGCGGCGGCAGGGTTCTTGCCACTCGGTCGAGCACGACCCCCGGAACGGCTCATGCCTCGGCCGCGGGCAGCCTTCTCGGCTGGACTACCAGCCCTATCGGTGCTATCCGTTCTCGTCACTCCAGTGGTTGCAGGTCCACCCTTGTCAGCGCTGTCATCCTGGCCGAGATCGCCGTAACCAGTGCGAGGGGTCTCGTGCGCATGGGCGCCGACAGTATTCTTCCTACTTCGACGGTGGCTGGCCTCCTCGACGTCGGCAGGGGGCTCGGCAGGACCTTGCACACTCGAATCGGACGTAGCTCTCCCTCCGGCGGTCGACTCATCGGCACGGTTACCACCTACTTCCTCAGAGTCTCCTTCGCTGCGAGCCATTGCACGTTTTTTGCTGCTAGGCTGGCCAGCATCCTTGGCGGCACTGCGCTTCGCTTTGCTGCGAGCTTTGCTGCGAGCATCGCTTTGAGGCCCACGGCTCCTAACGCTGGGGTTTAGCGGCGGCGACGAGGTTGGGCTCATGCTTGTTCGGTGGGCTCGGTGACTTAAGGTGGGTGGCGGTTCTTGGGATCTGGACCACCACCAGGCTCTGGTCGCAGGCGCCCTTCCGTGTGATATCAACTTTTGTCCGTATCCAGCGTCAACGATTCCCATCAGTGACAAGCGACGGGGCCGCTACACCTTTTTTTACTAGATTGCGCTGCCAATAGCGTAAGGCGCGCTGTCGGTATCACCTCCCCCTCCATAGGTACCACGGACACATCGGGGGATAAATCCTGCAGCGAGCCTTTCGCGGTGTGACGGGGCACACAGCACTTCTTAACAGAGGAAGCTGGAGTATACGAACTCCAAGTGAACAGCCGTTCACGTGTCCCTGGTCTGAAGGGGACGACTTGACTTGCAAAAGAGGTAGATCTAAGACTGAATGTATTTATAGGTTGGTACAGATTTGGCCTGCATACAAATCCTAAGTTGCCTATAATTTGTTCCATACAAAATGTATCTGTTGGCTCTGAGGCCACTTGGTCACTATCCCGAGGAGTGACCGATGGCTACATGACTGATGTAGCCATCCCTGAATAGTGACAGGGTCACTATTCCATGTAACCCCGTTACATCCTCCCCCACTTAGATTCGATCTTATCGACCAATCAGAGCGAGGTTACGCCGGCGACTCACATTTCACTCGCAAAGTCGAAATCCATCGACAACGGCGCGAGCTCTGGCGCCTCGGCTCTCGGGCCTCAAAGAGCAACTGGCGCATCGCCGAGCAAGCCGCAGGGTCTCCACGTCGACCGGAAGCATGCCTCCAAAGCGCAGCGCGCGTGGTGCGAAAGCACCTTCAAAATCACGGGCCGCAGGGCCGAAGACCAGGTCGGCCAAGGCCAGGGACGCGTCGTCCGCGCTGAGGGAGGCCACGGAGACGGCCAAGGAGGCGGTGCGCTCTCGTAGCAGCACGCCGGAGGGCGGGCGCCGGTCTCGGAGTCGGAGCAAGACTCCCGAGGCCGTGCCAAGTGGTGAGGGAAGCTCCCAGCCCCAGTCGGGGCGGGCCAAGTCGGCCTTCGACTGGTCGGCCAGCATCGAGAACTGCACGATGCTTGTGCATTCCGGTGAGAGCTCACCCGAGGGCAGCGAGAACGCCGCCAAAGACGAAGCGCTGGCGGCAAGCAGCACGCCCAGCTCTCCGCCATTCCCGAAGGCTCCGTCCAAGAAGGAGGCCGAGGACGTCGAGTCCAGCGCCGGCGCCGGCGACGGCAAGCAGGCGGAGGAAGACGACGACGTCATGGCCGACACTGAAGACATGGCCGAGAAGTCGCTGAGCGACGCGGGCTCCGAGCCCAAGGCGGCGTCGCCACTCAAGCGTCTGACGCTGGCACAGGGTCGTGAACGTGCCCAAGCGTCGAAGGCGACGGCCGCCGCGAAGGCCAAACATGCCAGGGCGCAGAAGCGTTCCGCTTCCAGGTCGCCCAGCCCCGGACCAGGCACCCACTTGTTCAGCGACTCGGAGGACGAGGAGGGTGCCGTCCATGAGCCCAGAGAGCTCTCCAATGACCTCGACGAGCAGCAGGAGAGCTACCGTACTGCTCGCTCGGGCGCGCAAGCCAGGCAGTCGTCTGCCGCGAC
>JABJUM010000108.1:0-134827 GCA_016169955.1 Phytophthora vignae f. sp. vignae
TCCACACGAGTGTGATCGCGTGGCTGGCGCGGTGGCGTAGGCCGAGTTGCGAGGCGTCTTCACCAAAGCGTACGCCGTCTCCACCCCCACCTCGTCGTCTTCATCCTTCTGCTTGACGACCGTGTGTTCGGGGCCTTCATACCGCTTGTACGGTACTCGAGCACCAGGCAACCCAGACCCATGAACAGCGCGTAGCACAACATCATGTACACGATACCCGACCACACCCACATCTTGGCGGACGGCACGCCGTACTGCGCGCAGCAGTCGAGACCGTCGTACACGCACACGTCGAACTCCTCGGCGCGATACTGGTTCACCGCCAGCGCGCGCAGCCCGGACTGAGCCAATAGAACCATACGCACCAGCCTGGTGCTCTTGGTCATGACGAAGCCCGCGAGCAGGATAAAGAAGGCGATGCTAGCCCGGTTTGGCGATGTGGAAGTCGGGCGACACAGCCGTCAGTAGGAAGAACCACGCGGCGAACACGAGGTTCGTCGGCACCAACAGCGGTCCGTGGTAGATCACCTCGCCCTCGTTCATGATCATGACCTCATCGAACAGATTGAATACTTCGGGCGTCGGCTGCAGCAGCGCGATTACCACCGTCTTGCGCGAGGTCTTGGCGATGCCGCGCTACGTGTTGTTGATGTCGAAGGTGGCCGTGCTGTCGAGGCATGTATGTGCGCAGACGCCAAAATGGCGCAGTTGAAATCAGGACTGCAAATTTCGTTCGCGACTGCTCCGTCAAAGTTAAAGCGCAGGGATTCAGCCCAAGTCACGCATGAACCAGGGCCACCGAAAATAGCATTGCCATAAAAATAATGACCATAAATAAGTATCGATAATGTATGTTGGCCGTTTTCGCTTGGTCATAACATTATTTATGTCCAGAGGTCCCAGCAATAATTGTAATTGGGCAAATTATCAGAAACAAATCTTGCAATTTAGAGAGACCAATACAAATTTTAAGTAATACAGGATCATGATATTTCAACATTATTTATGAGACACATTTTCTCCATGACATTATTTATGTTCTCTTCTTTCTGGCAGGCCTACCATTATTTATGAGCCAGCTTGGCTTACATAAATAAAAATGCCATAATCGGCGGCCCTGCCATGAACCCAATGAAACGGGTGGTTTAAAGTATCTTCAGGTGTCGTCATGGGCCTATCCGAGGTTAGACACCACCCAGAGGAGAGAGAGTGTGGGCTGTGCGTCGGATGCACAGCCCACACTCTCACACGACCAAAACCAGACTAGCGTGGCCCTCGTTCTTAAGCACAAACCACATCTTTGGGCTTGCATCTTTACTTGCACCAGTAGATAATACATCATACTTCCGCTCCATTCTCGAAAACGTGGTTCCCAATTGCAATGTACCTACGTTCATATTTATCGTTTGGCCCCATTTGACAGCGCTTGTGCCCCGGAATGACTTCGGTTCAAGCAAGAATTATCATCGTTGATTTCGTGTTTTGATCTCATCGTGTGCGTCACACCACATTCCAACTTCAACCTCCGCTAAGTATTACTTTTCGCACCAAGGTGACGTCGACCATTTACCGCCCCTCGTCAGACGATGGCGGTGCTCGGCAAGCGCAAGGGCGACGCAGTCGACCCCACGGACGCCAAGAGGGCTGCAGTGGCCAAAGGAAGCAATGATGAGGCTCCTCGTACGTCTGCTATTGTTCCACCTATTGCCGCATTGGCACTAACGTTACCCGCTCACGTATCCTGTGTATCATTCCTACAGTGTGGACTCCGTCAGCAGAGCTCGTGACCTCATCCAATTGGACCAAGTTCACGCAGCAAGTGAACGAGCGCTTCAAGTGAGGACTATACACTGTTGCTACATGTAGTTATTAGAGGGGTGTGGGTAGCTAACGCTATTGGGTGTGACGTGTGCAATAGATTGTCGTTAGAGACGCCTCAAGAGCTCTGGAAGTGGTCGGTGGGCAACCTCGAGCAGTTCTGGGAGGCGGTAAGGGAAAATGCAGTTGATGGTTCAATGAGAGGGATGAGTGTGAGGGACTTATGTAGTGTTTGGTGCAGTGTTGGGACTTCACGGGCATGGTCTCGTCTCAGCCGTACACGAAGGTGATCGAGGACAAGGAGAAGATGCTAGGCGCCAAGTTTTTCCCCGGAGCTCGACTGAATTTCGCTGAGAACCTGCTGCGCTTCCGAGACGACCGCCCGGCGATCATCTTCAAGGCGGAGACTAGCAACCAGGAAGAGATCATTTCGTTCAAGGAGCTGTATGAACGCGTGGCAAAGTTGTCGGCGAGGCTGGCGGAGATGGGCGTTGTCGCGGGTGACCGCGTTGCTGCGTACATCCCGAACGTCCCGGAAGCAATCATTGCGATGCTTGCCACCACCAGGTTCGTGCCGATTGAATACATCGGCGTAGTGCTTCAATTGATTAAATGTGGGCTGTTTTGTTGGTAGTCTCGGGGTAATCTGGTCGAGCTGCTCGCCCGATTTTGGCGCCCAAGGAGTTTTGGATCGCTTTGCCCAGGTACGCCCATATCTATCTGTAGGTGCTAACACTTGCGAGGTTGTTGACGTTCAATTTCCCGAGTTCCTATTGTAGATCACACCGAAGGTTGTGTTCACTACGGACGGCTACTTCTACAAGGGGCAGCGAATCGACATGTTCCCGCAGTTGAAACAAGTTATCGACGAGTTGCCCTCCGTGGAGAAGGTGGTGGTCATCCGCTTTACCATCTCCAGCAAGCACGACTTGGACCTGTCAAAAATCCGAGGGGCAGTCTACTATGACCGCTTTATCGAGGAGGCTGTGCAGCCTGTGAAGGACACGATTCCATTCGCACAGTTGCCCTTCGACCACCCGGTCTACGTCATGTACAGTTCGGGAACGACGGGGCTTCCGAAGTGCCTCGTCCAAGGTCCTGGCGTTGTGTTGAACCACCTGAAGGAACTCGCAATTGTACGTCTACAGGCATAGTTGGCAATTTCCCGATATTTGTACTGCTAAGAGCTAACTTTTATTTTCAACTCTATAACTTGTTCAGCACCTGAATGTTCAACGGGAAGATCGCGTGTTTTACTACACGACCACCGGCTGGATGATGTGGAACTGGGTCGTGAGCACACTTGGAGTTGGGGCAACGGTCGTTCTCTTCGATGGCAACCCGCTGTATCCATCTCCAGACGCGTTGTGGAAATTCGCGCAGGTAAGCGAAAGTTCGTATTGGCCGTTGTCTCCCTATTTGCCTCTCACATTTTGTTGCGGTTGCAGGACGTTGGCGTGACGGTATTCGGTACTAGCGCGCGCTACTTGGCAGCCGTCATGGACTCGGGATGCGTTCCTGGCAAAACGTTTGACTTGTCCAAGCTGAGGCTGATCACATCAACAGGATCACCAGCCAGTACCAATATCTTCAAGGTTAGTAGTCGCAGCTGGGAGGACCAATTCGACGCTTTGCTACTAACCACCACTGCTTTAGTTTGTGTACGAAGGGATCAAGAGCGACGTACAGTTCGCCTCTATCAGCGGAGGTACCGACTTGAATGGGTGCTTTGCTCTCGGCTGCACCAACCTACCAGGTACACACACAAAATAATACTTAGTACGCCTATTCCAAAGGATCGAGTAGTACTAACCTAGTTATGTGTCCAGTGCGCGATAGTGAGCTGCAGACCCGTGGTTTGGGTCTGGATGTTCGCATCTTTGATGACGACGGCAAGGAGATCATCCAAGAGCAAGGCGAACTGGTCTGCAAGCAGCCGTTCCCATCGATGCCGCTGTACTTCTGGAACGATAAAAGCGGGTCCAAGTACCATGGCGCATGTGAGTGGAAACTGTTGTGTACTTTTGACTTGGTTTGCTTTGACTTTGACGTTAACGCATGGCATTGGGCGTGTGAAGACTTTGACACCTATCCAGGCATCTGGAAGCATGGCGACTTTGCCAAAGTCACGAACAGTGGCGGTGTGATTATCTGCGGTCGCTCGGACGCAACGTTAAAACCAGGTAAGAACCTCGATTAATTTCCGCAGGCTCACCGATATGGTGAGAAGAGGAGTTAACCAACGGTTCTTGCAGGTGGTGTACGTATCGGAACGGCGGATATTTACAAAGTTCTGGAGCGAATGGAAGAAGTGGCCGACTCGGTGGTCGTTGGACAGAACTACACGCTGAAAGACGGCACCCCTGACGTCCGTATCCTGCTGTTCGTAGTGATGGCGACCGGTCACGAGTGCACGCCTGCCTTCCAGAAAAAGGTTCGCCAGTGCATTCGTGATCAAGCCTCCCCCCGCCACATGCCTGGCATGGTGGTGGCCTGTCCGGCTATTCCTCACACTGTGAGTGGCAAGAAAGTGGAGCTCACTGTAAAGAAAATCATCGATGGCCACGCTGTGACCAACAAGAACGCGTTGCAGAACCCGGAGAGCCTAAAGTGGTTCGAGGAGTTCGCGATGTCTCTGCGTAGCAAGGAGACAAACGGCGCTTGAAGTAAGGCAGCTTTGGAGTCATCGCACCTCGTAGTTCGATTAGATCCCAAATTTCCAGTAGCTTGTCATTAAGTTTTCTCTTGTTGGAATCCTAAAACCTGAAACCCAAAACACACAAACCTCCTCTCCTGGATGAAACGCGCTCAAGAGTGGGTTCTCTTACACTCGCCGTCGTCGGTGTCTCCAGTGTATTCCAGCAGCTGCCTCAACTCCACCTTGTACTGTCTTAACTTGCGCTGGCACCCCATAAACCACTTGAGCGTCTTCGTAATCGTCACAACCGCGTTTGCATCAGTGGAGCCCGCCTCCATCTTGAATGAGGCGTCCACTTGCGGTTCACGCGTCCATTTCGCCGCGAAGTTGCTCGCGTCTTGGAAGCCCTTGAATTGACGCGGCGCCCCATTCGTCATCACCATCGTTTCAGCAGGACCTCGTAAAAACTCTTCCAGAACTTTGCGTCTGGCATCTGTCACGAAAATGGTTTGTCCAGCTTCTCGCTTTGGTTTTTGAGCCGCTCGATCCGCTTCGAGACGAGCTGAGTGAGCAAACCAACCTTCTCGTCACTCGCATCTACTCCACTAAAACACTCCAGTGATTTCTCCAAAACCTCGGGGCTTAGTAGGCTAGGTTCCAGTTGTTTGAACATGTCTGCCAGCGTCTCGACCTGGATGCACTCAACTCTTCTGCAGTGAATTTCCCCGCCTTTTTCATTGCAATTTTGAGTAGATCGTCCTGCGCAGGTCCGTCATCCAGTCCGTCGAGAACAAGCAGAGCCAGCTCCATGGATGAATACCCACTAGCGTCCTCTTTTGGTGCGTACGCATAGCGGCTCATGCGAGCCAACAAGGGCTCGCCAATGACAGTCCAGTCAAACTTGCGTGCAATCTGCGTGATGACTGGGATGAGAGTACCGTTGTCTGTCCGGTTCTCGAGCCCCGCACAATACGCCAAGGGTTTCTCCTTCTCGTCGTCGTATTCCGTCCCTACGAAGAAATCTCGCACGATCTCTGGATCACCAGCCTCCAGTGCCAACTCGGCAAAACTTCATGGAGAGAGAGTCGGGGGGTAAATGTATACTTTTACCTCTACTTTGGCCTTCGCACCCATATCCTCCATAAACGCGCGAAGTTTGGCAGCGTCCACCGGTTTCTGAGCGTGAAAAACTTCCATAGCAATGTCGAATGGCATAAGTTTCACGGCATATTCCGCGTGCTTCACCTTGGGCCACGCAACAATCGCGTATCTACAGTAGCATACTTGGTGTTTTTATTCGGTCCTTCATTGCCCATGTACCCTTCCTCCTTCTCGACGCCATGGGGATCCACATTTGAGACAACATGTCTTGTCCAGGGTTGAGGAAGTTGAGCCGTGTAGACTTCCGAGCTTTCTCAGGCTTTCGAGCTTTCTCAGGCTTTCGAGCTTTCCCAAGGCTCTCACCACTGACGGCGTACCAACGCATGGACTCCTTGCGCTTACCGGGTTGCCAATCACACCAACGACCCGGATCGTACTCAATTTTGTGTGCCAACCGCACGATGAACAACTTCAGCTGCTTGGCTGTCGGCACGAGCGCATTCGCCTCTTCTAGCGCGTGAAATCTCGCGCTGTCGATGCCCTTCAGAGCCTCCGTCCCCAGGTCCTGGATACGCTTCGCAGTATACTCGTGAGACAGCAGCAGAGCAAACGGTTCGTCATCGCCTTCTGCGTCCATGTTGCTCATGAGACCAGCCAGATCTTCACTGAGCGGCGCGTCACGTGAGCTTTCTCGTCGGAGGGAGGCAAATCGAGTACACCAGCGCGAGTCGGAACCCCCTCGTCACCTTCTCGAGAGCATGCTCCGCGTTCGCATAGTGCACGGCGTAATGGGGAAGAAACGCCGCCGTTCCGTCGACCTTGCCGAAGTCATGGCGGTGCCTCACGTCGCCGCCTCGATACACGACCAAGTCGCCGCCTTGGTGGGAACTGGGCAGCTGGACGACCAACGTGGCGATCATGCCGTCCTCCTTCTCCGTGTCTTGGTGCTCGACGAAGTGGCCGCCTTCGCCATACACCAGCAGCTTGTACAGCGCGCACTGAAGCGGGATATCTCTGTAGCCCAGTCGGTCAGCGATGACCTGACAGAGTTTCTCCATCCCGCTCTGCCACGTCACGTTCTCGAATGTCACTTGCGAGGGCTCGAGCTGCCAGCTCTGACGCACGCTCTCGTCCATCTTGGTCTCGAGGTTGTGTCCGAAGGGGGACTTCTGGCACTTGTCGATCAGCTTTTGGGCATGATCGGCGGTAATGGGGACCGGGATGGACCCCACTTCGTTGACGACTAGCCCCGGTTGCGCAGGTAAACTATCAGCTTGACCTCCGAATGAGTATTCTCCGGCTTGTTCATCTGCGCGAGCCAGTACGGTGCTGATCTGTCTGGCGGCTGCCCGAAGGGACTGGGACGCCTTCGGGCTTCCCTTTCCCACCAAAGGGCCACTTGCCCTTGTCAAAGTCGCTGTCGCTCATTGCTTTGTTGTCGCTCGCTCGCTGAATGAACAATAGACCCCTGAACCAGTTACCGGTGACCGAATCAAATATACGGATATATTTTAGGTTAAATCTCATCAAATCCAGTAAAATGAGTGTATTCGCAGTTCGAAGAACTGTCGTTGGGCGGCCCAGGCGAGTTTGTCATCGAGCGACATTCTCGCGACATCCAGCGCCTCGGTGGTGCAAGCCAGTGTCTCATCAAGCGACATTCGCATAACCCGAATTCGCAGTTTCGAAGAACTACCGTTGGGCGGCCGAGGAGCGAGTATCATCGAACGACATTCTAACGACTTTCACGCGTTATTCCCACTTCAACTTGCACATTCAATCACAAAGCATGCATAGTACTCGTGCTCGACTTGCCCGACACACCATTTCATTATCATTGCCAGTGAGGCCTCGAGGCGGCGTACACAGGTTGTGCCTTTAGTGCGGCAGTGGTGTTTTTTTATTTTATTAAATTTTGACTGTTAGGCACGGAGCAAATGCTGCGGCTGCGAAGCAGGCGCAGGAGATGCTGGTGCATCGTAATATACGGTACTTACTTCCTTACTAAAAGAAAACATAAACACATTTGGAGTAAAAAAACTATTTGAAGTACCCGTATTTCAAAATACTCCTATCTCAGGCTTCGCTGGACCCCAGTTGTATGTCAAGTAAGTCACAGTTGCTGATTGTAGCGGGGGTGTCCGTGCTGTCAAAACTCCATATTGGTATCTTTTCACCCCTGAGAACTGCGAACTCCCCGGACCACCAGTCCGGGTACCCCGAATGATGTGTTACCTACCCAAAACGTCAGTGATAGGCTCTCTGACTAGAGCATTGATAGATCGACTAAATACACAATCTTCATGTCTGGCACTATGTAAATCATCAATATGTGGTTGAATATAGCAGCATGCTAGGTTTTATGCATAAGCAGTATTTGTGTGTTTGGCGTATCCCGTCGCAAATATTCTAGTAAGTGCTAGATCGGTAGCTCGCCAGGTCTTGACATATAGTTACTCTATACAGTGTTTGATCGAGCATCCCACAAATTCGAGCCGTTATTTCGTGATAGAACGCCCTTTTGGTTTTGTTACCTAATGAAAGCTTGAACGTTGGGAAGTGGTCGCTTTCTATCGGTCAGAAGGAAATGGGAACCTTTCTGCGAAATACCACTAATTGATGGATAGACCAAGACTTCGATTAAATCTTCTTGGATTCCTTTCACCATTTGCAAATTTCCTTCGGTTTAGCTTGACTAATGACGAATTTCCCCGCTCGACCCGTACTAACTGCAGTCTCTGTGGTTTGCCGCAAGTATTTCCCCAAACCGCTGCCACGTCTTGCATTTCGTATCGACAGCTTCGCCGACACATTTTCCCACCCGGGCGCTCTCGTCAAGGCCTGCGAACGAGGCGACTCGGCCCAATCGTTGCAGTATTTTTTCTCCCGCGAAGACTCAATTATCTGGTGCGATGCAGTGGAGAAGGCCGTGAGTCGTGGATTTACGCACGTGCTTGAGTGGATGGCGGGGCTCCCCGTCGCGCAGGGCCCCTGGGCAGCAGATTTTGTGGATACCATCGAAGTGGCTGCCGAAGGTGGACACCTGGAGACGATACAGTGGTTGCATGACCATTTCGGGGTAAAATACTCGACGCGAGCGATGGCGTCCGCCGCTCGGAACGGACATTTGGACGTGGTGCAGTGGCTGTTCACGAACTCCAGTGAAGGAGGCGCCAGTAGTGATGCTGCGGATGCTGCGGCTAGCAATGGACACCTTGAGGTGCTGGTTTGGCTGCGTAACTTACGAGGGGGAACTTGCACCAAGGCTGGCGTCATCTCTGCTGCTGATCGCGGACACCTGGAGGTTATCAAGTGGTTGAGTGAACACGCAAGTGACGAGTTCGATTCGAGTGTAATGGATTCCGCCGCAAGGAGCGGCCACCTATCGGTAGTAAAATGGCTTCATGAAAATCGTCCGGAAGGGTGCACGGCCGCAGCTATGGATAATGCTGCTGGTAATGGCCATCTTGCAGTGGTAGAATGGCTACACGAAAACCGGAAGGAGGGATGTACTACCGACGCAATGGATAAAGCTAGCGCGAAAGGTTTTCTAGACGTAGTGAAGTTTCTTCACGCCAACCGCAGTGAAGGCTGCACCACTTCCGCGATGGACATGGCTGCTTGGGAGGGACTTGTGGATGTAGTTCAATGGCTTAAAGAAAATCGGACCGAAGGTTGGTCGGAAAGTTTTCTTGAGGAGGGCATAAGCAGTGTCGCCTACCATGGACACCTCGAGATGCTGAAATGGCTTCACAAGAATCTGCCAAATGCAACTTGGACGCACGAAGTGATGGACACGGCAGCCCGAAATGGCCACATCGAGATGGTAAAGTGGCTACACGAGAACAGAGCGGAAGGCTGCAGCACGGAGGCCATGGATAAAGCAGCCTCAGGAAACCACTTGGAAGTGGTCAAGTGGCTGCATAATAACCGCAATGAGGGCTGCACTGCGTCTGCGATCGACTACGCCGCTGCCAATGGGAATTTGGAGATTGCAAAATGGCTACATGAAAACTGCCGCAAAGGATGCACCCCCGAGGCCTTCACGCTTGCTGCCAAGTCCGACAAGGCGGAGATGCTAGACTGGTTGTACGAGACTCAACCGCGAGAAGCTGCTGCCACTCCGAAGTACACCATTGCCATGCTGGCCAGTATGACCGCTTGTTATCGGCCATGTCCCCGTGTAGTCAAATGGCTGTTCGAAAATGGAGAACCGACTTCTGGCATTGTGGAGGGCACGGCGGTGGGGAGATACAATCTCGAGTTAGTTCAATGGCTCGTCAAGCGACGTCCCAGTTTCAACACGCCCAAGGCCGTACGAATTGCTGCTCAGAACGGGAATGTGGCGTGCATGCGCTGGCTCCTCGAGCAATTCGGAAAACTAGACGAAGCCCTGGTGGCAGATTTGGTGGGCGAGTTCGGCTACACGGAAGTGTTAGCGCTTCAAGCGGAGAGAATTCGCGTGGCGTCGATTGCTAGTGCGGCGCGGAATGGTAAACTCGACGTTGTGAAGAAGCTGTTGAAGGGGGACCAGGAAAGGTTCACAGACACGCAGCGGATCATCCGTGAGGCGGCTCAAAGTGACCAGAAGGACGTTGTGCAATGGCTGCGCGAACAGGTTGACCTCGAGGATCGCTACACTTGGGCTTTCGAGCCTACCATCGGTCGTACTAGAAGTCGGGATGACGATACGCCCGAAGGTACACAGATTATGTCGGCCATACTCCGGAAGCACCGCCACTTCATGTAGTTGGCAATTTTTCTTTGACCACCGAAGATCCGGCACGGCCAATCCCCCGAGAGTTCGAGGTAGTCCCGCTAGATCGGCATCGAGCCAAGACCGGGCTCCTTGCAATAAGTTTTTTTTTACTTAAAAAATTGAGTTCAACAAACAAACTGCAGCTAAAGCATAACATTCGTAGTCTCATGATGTTTCACAGAAAGGTTCCCATTTCCTTCTGACCGATAGAAAGCGACCCCTTCCCAACGTTCAAGCTTTCATTGTTCATTCAGCGAGCGAGCGACAACAAAGCAATGAGCGACAGCGACTTTGACAAGGGCAAGTGGCCCTTTGGTGGGAAAGGGAAGCCCGAAGGCGTCCCAGTCCCTTCGGGCAGCCGCCAGACAGATCAGCACCGTACTGGCTCGCGCAGATGAACAAGCCGGAGAATACTCATTCGGAGGTCAAGCTGATAGTTTACCTGCGCAACCGGGGCTAGTCGTCAACGAAGTGGGGTCCATCCCGGTCCCCATTACCGCCGATCATGCCCAAAAGCTGATCGACAAGTGCCAGAAGTCCCCCTTCGGACACAACCTCGAGACCAAGATGGACGAGAGCGTGCGTCAGAGCTGGCAGCTCGAGCCCTCGCAAGTGACATTCGAGAACGTGACGTGGCAGAGCGGGATGGAGAAACTCTGTCAGGTCATCGCTGACCGACTGGGCTACAGAGATATCCCGCTTCAGTGCGCGCTGTACAAGCTGCTGGTGTATGGCGAAGGCGGCCACTTCGTCGAGCACCAAGACACGGAGAAGGAGGACGGCATGATCGCCACGTTGGTCGTCCAGCTGCCCAGTTCCCACCAAGGCGGCGACTTGGTCGTGTATCGAGGCGGCGACGTGAGGCACCGCCATGACTTCGGCAAGGTCGACGGAACGGCGGCGTTTCTTCCCCATTACGCCGTGCACTATGCGAACGCGGAGCATGCTCTCGAGAAGGTGACGAGGGGGTTCCGACTCGCGCTGGTGTACTCGATTTGCCTCCCTCCGACGAGAAAGCTCACGTGACGCGCCGCTCAGTGAAGATCTGGCTGGTCTCATGAGCAACATGGACGCAGAAGGCGATGACGAACCGTTTGCTCTGCTGCTGTCTCACGAGTATACTGCGAAGCGTATCCAGGACCTGGGGACGGAGGCTCTGAAGGGCATCGACAGCGCGAGATTTCACGCGCTAGAAGAGGCGAATGCGCTCGTGCCGACAGCCAAGCAGCTGAAGTTGTTCATCGTGCGGTTGGCACACAAAATTGAGTACGATCCGGGTCGTTGGTGTGATTGGCAACCCGGTAAGCGCAAGGAGTCCATGCGTTGGTACGCCGTCAGTGGTGAGAGCCTTGGGAAAGCTCGAAAGCCTGAGAAAGCTCGAAAGCCTGAGAAAGCTCGGAAGTCTACACGGCTCAACTTCCTCAACCCTGGACAAGACATGTTGTCTCAAATGTGGATCCCCATGGCGTCGAGAAGGAGGAAGGGTACATGGGCAATGAAGGACCGAATAAAAACACCAAGTATGCTACTGTAGATACGCGATTGTTGCGTGGCCCAAGGTGAAGCACGCGGAATATGCCGTGAAACTTATGCCATTCGACATTGCTATGGAAGTTTTTCACGCTCAGAAACCGGTGGACGCTGCCAAACTTCGCGCGTTTATGGAGGATATGGGTGCGAAGGCCAAAGTAGAGGTAAAAGTATACATTTACCCCCCGACTCTCTCTCCATGAAGTTTTGCCGAGTTGGCACTGGAGGCTGGTGATCCAGAGATCGTGCGAGATTTCTTCGTAGGGACGGAATACGACGACGAGAAGGAGAAACCCTTGGCGTATTGTGCGGGGCTCGAGAACCGGACAGACAACGGTACTCTCATCCCAGTCATCACGCAGATTGCACGCAAGTTTGAGAGGACTGTCATCGGCGAGCCCTTGTTGGCTCGCATGAGCCGCCATGCGTACGCACCAAAAGAGGACGCTAGTGGGTATTCATCCATGGAGCTGGCTCTGCTTGTTCTCGACGGACTGGATGACGGACCTGCGCAGGACGATCTACTCAAAATCGCAATGAAAAAGGCGGGGAAATTCACTGCAGAAGAGTTGAGTGCATCCAAGGTGGTCGGTCTCATTTCGAAGTGGGTGGTTCGCAAGGATTCCGACCCCGTGGTCGAGACGCTGGCAGACATGTTCAAACAACTGGAACCTAGCCTACTAAGCCCCGAGGTTTTGGAGAAATCACTGGAGTGTTTTAGTGGAGTAGATGCGAGTGACGAGAAGGTTGGTTTGCTCACTCAGCTCGTCTCGAAGCGGATCGAGCGGCTCAAAAACCAAAGCGAGAAGCTGGACAAACCATTTTCGTGACAGATGCCAGACGCAAAGTTCCCGGATAACCCCAAGGTGGTAGAGTTTTTACGAGGTCCTGCTGAAACGATGGTGATGACGAATGCGTTCAAGATGGAGGCGGGCTCCACTGATGCAAACGCGGTTGTGACGATTACGAAGACGCGCAAGTGGTTTACGGAGTGCCAGCACAAGTTAAGACAGTACAAGGTGGAGTTGAGGCAGCTGCTGGAATACACTGGAGACACCGACGACGGCGAGTGTAAGAGAGCGCGCTTGGAGTAACGACGCGGAGGTGTGAAGGTGTTGTTATCAGAGAGTTTCGTTCTAAGTTGACGTAGCTTAAGTTTGAATCCATACCAGAGTTTTTAGTTAGTCGTATAAACATTTAGAGCCGGCTTCGAGTCAACGGATTGAGCAAAGATTACGGATCCCTGTGTTGCCAGACTTGGGAAACCACTCAGTGGATCAAATCGATGAAGGTGGCGAGTCGAAAAACTGTGCGAAGTGGCGGTAGATGTCGTCCCCCGAGCTCCACGGCACAACCGCCGCCTGGACCATATTGGAGTTGGCGTCAATTCTCTTCTGCAGCCCATAAGACTTCCCGTCTGCTTCATCGGCACGAGCAAACACGACGTCATTCCTAGCAAACACACACAACGTGAAGCAGGATAACGTTAGTCCAGTGAACAAACAGCCTTACTAAGCGCAACTTAAGCAAGACAAAAACTTACTTCGTCAGGCGCGTAGCTGCGCAGAAATCGCCCGATCCATCACCGACGTACAACACACTTGTGTACGGGTGGGCACGGCGAAGGGAGTCGACGATACGCCCTTTGCACATGTTCGTCGGACACCAGGCACACCCGTGAGGCTCGACGTCGTCCGCATGATACGGTCCGACCTGGAGTCGACTGCGTCCACCATCCAACGGCTTAAAAGCGGCAGGGTTTGTGATGACCTCGCTCACTTGTTCCGCCAGTCCGTGGTGCTCCAGCATACTCTCGATGTAGACGGAGTTGGCGTCGCTGACGATCTTGACATCCGCGCTGTACTGTTCGGCCGCAAGACGAACTGCATCAAGCATACGCGACTGGATAGGCACGCGGGCTACGGCATCTCGGATCATGTCTGCGGTGACCTCCGGCTTGTCCTTTGCGAGATCTCCGAGCATATCGTCCATGATCTTCGTCCACGAGGGCTGCTTGGTACGTCGTTCACGCAGCGTAGCAAGCAGCTCAGGATAAAGCTTGTGGAAGATGAAGGTGTCCGAGTTCTCGTTGATCAGCGACCAGTCGTAGTCGAAGATGACTAGCACGCTGCCAGAGAGTCGTGGGATAGTGCTCGGGATAACGTACGGAGACTGGCAGAACTGCGCGAACCGCCGGTAAATGTCGTAGCCTATGCTCCAAGACACCACCGGCGCTTGCACAACGCCAGGGTTCGCGTTGATTCGCTTTTGCAGGCCATACGGCTCTCCGCTGAGCAGGTGAGAACGCGCCAGCACCACGTCGTTCCTAACCAACACAAAATAATTTCGTTAGCAACAAGCTCATTAGATTCAGTACTTGATACACGGACGTACTTTGACAACCGCGAGACTGGGCAGAAGTCTCCAGTGCCGTCTCCAACGTAGATCACGCGGGAGTACGCCTTGGCACTGCGAATTGAGTCCAGGATGCTACCCTTGCACATGTTCGTAGGACACCAGGAGCACCCGTGTGGCTCCAGGTGATCCGCGTGGTACGGGCGAATGCGAAGCCTCGTGCGTCCGTCGTCCGTGGCTTCGTACTCGACCGGATTCGCGAAGACCTCCTTCACGTGCTGTCGGAGCTCTTGGTGCTCCAGCATGCTCTCGATGTAGAACGTGTTGCCGTCGCTGATGACTTTGACCTCAGCTCCAAACAGCTCCACCACCATCCGAATCGCATCGAGCATCCGCGCTTGCACTGGGATGCGCGCCACCCTCTCGCGGATCAACTCGGGCGTCACGTCGGGTCGTTCTTCCGCCAGAACCTGCAGCATGTCGTCGAAGACGCTGGGCCAAACAGGTTTCTTAGCGTGTCGTTCATACACCGTCTGACACAGTTCCGGATGGAAGGACCCGAACACGAAGACGTCCGAGTCCTCGTTCACCAGAGACTCGTCAAAGTCGAAAACCACCAACAGCTTCCCAGGAGTCGGAGGAATCACACGCGGTACTTCAAACTCGTCTCCACTCGTTATCAAAAGTTCGGGAGTGTTAGACGCTCGACAGTCCGGGTATTGCTGGTAGAAGAAGCCTCTGAAGTAGGCGAGGATATCCTCCCCGGTCTTCCACTGCCGAATAGGAGCCTGAACCTTGTCCGGACTCGCATTCAACAGTGGCAGCAGCTTGTTGTCTTCTCCAGCCCGAGCAAACACCACGTCGTTGCTCGACAGCTTCGTAGACGCACAAAAGTCTTCATCCCCAGCCCCGACGTACAGCACTCGGGAGTACCGATGCTGCTGCAGGACGCGCTCCAGGACCTTCCCCTTGCACAAGTTCTTGGGGCAGGTCGAGCACCCGTGCGGAGGGACATGAGCACCCTGGTAGGGCCTCACCCTCAGCAGCTTCCCCCCGTCCTCAAAGTGCGTGGGGTTGGCCACCACATCGTCCACGAGTTGCACCACGTTGTGGGACTGCAGGAAGCTCTTGACGAAGAGGACGGGGGCGTCGCTCACGACTTTGATCGTTGCTCCGAAGTCCTCCGCGGCAAGACGGAGAGCGTCCATCATTTGCGGACTGAATGGAAGGCGCTCTGCCGCGTTGCGGATGTCCTTGGAGGACAGCTGCGGACGCTTTTGCGCGAGCTGCTTGAAGAAGGCGTCCATCGCCTCCGCGCGGTCCCCACTCGACGAGACATTATTCGCCAACTCGGCGTCCAACTCGCGCGCGACGTGGATGCTCGAGTCCGTGTCCACCAGCGTGTGGTCGAACGCGAGGACGACCACGACGTCCGCTCCAGCAGCTCTGTCCTTCATTTGCGCCGGAAGATCTGATAATGAACGAAATAAGTATCAATAGGTAGGTTTCGAAGCGTTCCCCACCCTCACTTTACCTTCACAGCCGTCTAAGTTCGCACTAGTTGCACTTTTTGCACACAGATCAGTGTGCAATCAGTGTGCAAAATCCCTACATTTTGCAAAGCCATCAGAATTTGATCCTCACATTCACCTGTACGAATCCATTAAGTTCAGGTGCGAACTTTCCAATTCCAAACGTTATCTATACAGGGAGACTGTAAAACTGTATGCGCACCTATCTAGAGCAGCTTCCAGTACACTGGTCCCGATTTTGCTCATTTTGCTCTGAGGGTGAAGGTGCGGGTGAAGTGAATTTCGAAACCTATCTAATAAAACTGTATAATAATAATTAGGTACGCAGTCTGAAACTCAATGTCTAGATCTAGAAGTTCTAGACTAGAACTCGACAGAATAGAGCTCATCCGGGAAAGTGTACACGTATACCTTTGATCTACTTCCTTAAGTATCGCTCTATTCGCGCGTGTCACTATTGAGCAAAAGGTGGTGGAGAGAGTGCAACGGCCATGGTGGGGCTCTCGGCGGCGGAGCTACAGGCGGAGACGCTCTTCCCTGGCGACACAATCGAGTACTTCTCCATGGCGAGTACCTGCGTGGCAATGCGCGCGCTTTAGCTCCCTCTGTGAGACCCACAATCGCTTATTGACGCCCCTTTCCACCTCTGCAACAACAGGCTTTTGTAGCTGGAGACCCGCGCGGCCACCGCGTGTCAAAAGTCCTGCGCGTCGACCGCAAGGACGACGAGTTCCCGATCCGCGTGGACACGCAGGAGATGTACGCGGCCCGGCAATTCGCGTTCGAGGCGCAGAAGTCGTGGCGTTTTAGCTGATGAATTGGAGGTGATGGATGAACTTTATAGGCTGCCGCTGACCATCATGTTGAAGCGGAAGCGCGACCGAAATGACGTTGACATTTCGTCGGATGGTATGCTGTGCTGGTTTTGCTGCTGCGTTGCATTGAGAAGAAGATGTGCGTTAACTGAGACGGGGTGGCGTGCTGTGCAGATGCAAAGTGGCGGAAGCTGCGGACGTTTAGGCTGGTGGATGGAGAGGTGGAGGCCGAGACCCGAGCAGATCGACTGAATGCGGGCTTAAAGAAGGTAATTTTTTATGGAGGTGTTGTAGATAACATATTGGAGTTTGATGATGATGATGATGATTTTGTTCTGTGTGTGCAGAGTCTTCAGGATGCGATGAAGGCGACGAAGAAGATGCTGGCCAAGGAGAAGGCGGAGAAGGCCAATGCCGGTAGCAAGAAAATCATGAGTAATTACTTCACTTCAGCTCCAGCTGACGAGACGAGAAGTAGGAAATACTCGATTGAGAACCAGGCGACTCCCGAACGGAAGAAGAAGAAGAAGAAGAAGAGGAAATCTCTGACGCCGAGAGACAACGCGGACCGCCACTCGAGCAGCCGATCTAATGAACAGGTCGAGCAGAAGAAGAAACATGGCGGCGAGAAGGCGTCGCCTAAGCGCCGTCATGATGAACGTCCCGAGCAGAAATTCAAGTACGACAAGCCTGAGCCTGCGAAGCATTCGTCACTCAAGAGAAAGCGTAGTGGATCGACTCCCACGCAGCCGAAACACCGAGACGCAACACCTAGAAAGAACCAGAAGACAATCAGCAAGTTTTTCGGTGGAGAGCCACGGAAGAAGAATGGTATCCTGGGGAAATTCATCGACCATGTCGAGGAGATACACGAGAAGCAGAGCGCCGCTCAAGACCTGAATGCGTTCCTGGCTTTGGAGAACGAAAAAAATAAAGCCGTCAAGACGGTCGAGGACGAAATGAAAGCTGCAAGCGGGCGCGTATCGGATCGTCCGAACAGTGCGAGTAGCAACGACTGGAATGAACGCCGCACGCAGTTTCGTTCGAAGCAAGCAAGTGTCGGCATTCGATCGTGGTTAAAACCGCTTGGCAGGCAAAAAGGAGGCTTAGAGGATACCAGTAGCGGCACTCCAAAGGCGAAGGAAGAGCGACGGCCGAAGCAGCGAACGCTGAATCTTGCACCGGAGAAGCCGGCAACGGTAACGGCATCGCCTAAGATGAACAGGAAATCTGGATTGAGCTTCATGAACTCGGGCGACGCCTCTCATCGCAACACGAACGTGAAATCTAGCAACCACCTGGACCGACAAGGAGCGAAACGTGACAACCAGCCTGTGAAGAAGCGAGGCTCCCTCGGCACTGTGAGCGCAAGGGTACGTTCTCGAGTTCTTCGCTTGTTGATTGCTCTCTGACATTCTTTGTCCATCGTTCAACCGCTATAGGCACCGAAAAACTTGATGGGTCAGTGGAACCACAAGAAAATCGTTCGGTAAGCACACAAGAGGCCAAACTGATACCCGCAAGTGCCTACCATAGACCAAAGCTGAGGCCGTCATGGTCTCCAGGTTTGAACGTAGAATCAAGACGAAACAGATAGGCATGGATTTACGTTTTTGCGCCCTAGGTAGTCTGCATGGCCCAAACGTAGTACAACTAGTATGTTCACAGTCGCTTAGCAAGACGGAATCCGCCGTCGTTGACCTTCCAGATGCCGACGGTGTAGCACAAACGAATGAGGATAATCTCACGCAGCATCGTGAGAGTCGCCGATATCACGCTCAGCTTGGAACCAGGTACCTCCGTCCACTGCACCGCGACTTCCTTAATAGTCATTTTGCTGCTGGCAGCGAGGTACAGCAGCTCCACATCAAACGCCCATCGCTCGATATGCATCGGCGCAAACAAAACCCGCGCGGCCTTGCGGTCAAACAGCTTGAACCCGCACTGAGTGTCCCGCACGTTCTCGATACACAGCGTCGACACAATCACGTGGAAGCCGTACATCAGCAGGTTCCGCAGCGGGTTGCGCTTGGCGATCGCCTGCTCCTCCAGGTGCGCGCGACTGCCGCACACGACGACTCCATTGCCGCCTTGAGCCTGCGCTTCATCCATAGCCGCTGCCAACTTGTCGTAGTCCCTGATCTCCGTCGCATTGTCGGCGTCAGCGAACAGCACGCGCTCGCCTCTGGCACGCATCACGCCCTTGCGGATGGCTCCACCCTTGCCGTGGTTCTTCTGCAGCCTCAGCAGTCGAATGCGGTCGACCAAGTACCTCTTGACCTCGTTCATGACCACGTCCACCGTTGCGTCCACGCTGCAGTCGTCCACCACCAGAATCTCGTACGTGAAGGAAGGGTCTTTGCGCTTCTTCTCGTCCAGGAAGGCCACCGTGTCCTTGATCGTCACCAGAATGCGCTGCTCCTCATTGTACGCGGGGATCACCACACTCAACGACACTTGGGCCTTCTCGTCACCTAATGACCCAAACGGCAGACTAAAATGGGTACACACATGCACAAATAATGTAGTGGCGATGCAAATAAGTATAGATTGCAGGTGCAACGAGGGAGGATAAATTGCGTGCTTGCGTACAGCTTGTCGTTGTCGTTGGGGTCTTGGTACGTGTCTTCCTGTGGGGGGTCCAGTTCCGCTGCGAGCTTCTTGGCCTCGGCGATGGGCGCACGGATCCAGGCAAGCAGTAGTACGGCACCTGTTGCCAGCGCCACGGAGGCCACGATCAGCGCGGCATTGAGCGCCGCGGAGGTCAGGACCATGGTGATCGGGGTCCAGATGCTCAATGCACGCACGGCTTCGGCCACGTGTGCCAAGTTGCTGCAGAGTTTATGTTGCGGCACAGATTGAACTTGGGCTTTGTATGCTCGGAATGCGATTTGGTCTGGGAGCAAAAATTGTGTATTTGGAGCTATACGAAAGTGGAGGCGACGTCATCGCGCGACGTCACGGGCTTGGCCGCCGTGGAGTGAACCCACTTGTTGCTGTCGCCGTTGCAGAGGAAGACCCACCAGTTCTGCAGTACTCCGCGGTCGAATGGAGAGCGCTTGTCGGGAAGATTCTGCAGATAGGTGATGGAGGATCGGCGAGCGTGTTCCCACGAGGTCTGCAAGTGTACCGCAAACTTGTTAGTTCTAAGCACACTGGTTGATGGCGGCATTGCACGCACCTGGTTCGTCGAGATGAGGAAGGCCTGGTAGCAGAAGAGCGGCACGGCGATGAGCAGCACGCACAGGAGCATGAACCACAGCACGATGAACAGCGCATTGGTCTTGAACCAGTCGTTGATATCGTCCCCTTCGGTGAACGCCAACGACGTCACGTCCATCATCACCGCACCCTCCAGAATCTGCAGCAACAAGTACAGCATGAACAACCGACGGTTGTTCTCGCCCACGCACGTCCCGACGCAGTCACAACTACGCAGAACAACAAACAGTAGTGAACATTCCAGCTCAACGTGTCGCTGAGACTCTCGATCAGGGCTACGTACTGGTGATCGTACTGCCGCGTACACCGAGCGCAATCCTTGCTGCAGACACAACACCACTCAGTACAAACACATATAACATCCAGCAGTATAACCACTGCTCCCACCAGTGCTTCGTCCTCAACGGTTGGAAGACGTGACACTCGTTGCAGAAGTGCAGGTCGGCGCTGTCCCTCGCGTGCCCATTCTCCAGTCCGTCCGCCAGCAGTTCCGTGTCGTCGCCGTCTTCAGTTCCAACCGGCGGAGGGCTGCCAGCGTCTTTCGGCGTTGCGGTTTGCACTGGCGCCAGCATCGGCCTCTTGTCAAGTTGTCCGGGCGACGACAACTGCAGAACGACGTAGCAGCCGATGGTCACCACCGCAATGACCAAGTAGACCACGAACTGGGCCGTAGGCAGCGCCTGTGGACTCAACGCGCCCTTGACGCCCAGCACCACGTAGCCGTACACGTGCACGCCCACCCACCACGCCCGGGCGTACCATTTGCGCAGCGTCGCGGCCCGTACCGGGTTCTCGGCGTTCCTATTCCGCCTTGCCATTCGGCCCCGGTTCTTGATCAATTGTGCGAGCAATTTGTGTTTTAGGTCTGTGACACGTGAGGGCATACTGAAATCAAGATATATTTTGTAGCCATGTTTGAGAATCCACCTACAGCGCTGCACTGCGCTTCATGCTGCGCTAATAATCGGTGCGTCCTGCTCTGCTTTGGCCACGTCGGAGTTACATCATCCCCACCAACTCCGTCACTTGCTCCACGACGGTGTCCACAGCGGGCTCCTCCGGCCTAAATAACGTTAGCAGAACACAAGTCGCAGATTGTGAGACCGAGCACTCAGCAAAGTGTAGCCATGCCTGACGTAACGCACCCTTTCGTGGTCAAGTCGGCGCCTTCAACTGCAGGCAGCACTGGAGGCAGCGCAGGCGGGAGAGCGACATGCTCTGGTGCAGTAACAGAGGCTTGCTTCTCAATGACTGGCGCTTCAACGGGGGCAGGTGGCGGTAGAATGCTCGAAGCTTCAACGACGGGAGGTGGAGCTGCGGTGGGAGCCACTGGCAGCGACTGAGGTGCCGTAGGCTGAGGCGGAGCAGGAGTGGAGGGAGCAACTGGAGTGTCGGCTGTAGAGGCTTCCACCACCTTCGTTGCTTCCTTTTGAGAGGTGTTAAACGAGAACGACTGCATCCCTCCAGAGGAGGAGGAAGAGCTGTCAGCGTACTTGATGAAGCCCGAGTCCCTCGCTACAGGATTCACACAAGCACCCAACGACGCAGCAGCGCCAGGAACTTGCGGCTCAATGTCAACGACCCACGGCGCGGCTTCTTCTTCGAGTTCTGTAGTGTAAATATCAAGGCGATTCATTAGCTACTGACAAACAACTGAGCTGCTGCGAAAAAAAAAAACTCACTTAGGATCCGCCAGTTGCAGCCGCTCTTGTCCGGGTCATTAAAATCGTAGACTTGCGACCAGTGGTTGTTGGTCGGCTCCAACCGCGCGTCCGCAAAGTTCTGCGATAACAATGGTATGACTGTCCGTACTAAAGGCTGAGTTGTTGTTGTGGATTGTTTCCTACCCGTTCGATGCCGCAGTAGGCTCCGTTGAACGGCGCAAAAGAAATATCCTTTGAGGTCTCGATGATCGGGTCTGTGAGCGAATACAGGTAGATGGAGCAGCCCGAGCAGTCTCGAGTACGGAGTTGCTTGCTACAGGTTCAAACACAGACTCAATCAATAAGTCCATGGGTCACTCGTCCGTGCAGCAATACTTACCAGGCAATCGTGAACACGCAGTTGCTGCAATTCCTCACGAAGACAGACTCCGAGCTCGGGCCTGACGACACCAACAATCAACATACGTGAGCACTAACCTCTGTAGATTCACTCACACCAGGACAAACGGATACCAATAAACACGCGGCAGTTCGACAGATTGTCAATCTGCACCTGGTTGATATGATCCAAGAGCATGACGGTGCACCCCTCCAGGTCCGAGAGATCGAATGGTTGTCTACCGTACTCACGCAGCACATAAAATATCAGAACCCGAACATGCAGTGCTACACGATTGATCGCTCTTGTATTAAGCGCGGCGCACCCTTCGATCTGCCCCGGTAGCTTCATGAGCGTCTCGTTCTTCTTGTTCCGGAACGTGTAGGTGAGCTCGAACTCATAAAGCCGCCAGGCCGCGCGGTCCTCGAACGTTTTGCCATCCGACGCAGTGAAAATCATAACTCCTTCTCTCTCACTTGTTGTTGCCTTTTACTCGGAGAACTCAAAATGCCTGGTGCTCGTCCTGCAACTTGACTCCGTCCGTTACTCCGCGTCGCTTCAAGATCCCTTGGTGTACATTACATCACAATCATCCACCCATGTGGTCCACATCTCCATCCAATCCACGCACCAAGCATGGCGCGGCATGGCCACCTGCAGAGCGGCGTCTTGCGCGCTCTGGTTCTCCTCTCATTGACGCTCCTGGCGCTAACCACCTACGTGACCAGCTACAACGACGACTCCTCTAGCTCTGCAGCAAGTTCCAGCTCCGAGGACGCAGTAGAAGCTTCAGTATCAGCTGTCAGCGACGCCGTCTGTTTGTCCGACAATGGGGACTTTTCGTGTCCTGCGCAGCCCCCAGCGGCCCCCGTGGACCCGCACCAGCGCCACATTGTCTTTGTGTCCATCGCCATCAAGGGCCACGCACTGCCGCTTCTGCGCGTGGCCAGCGAGATGAAGGAGCGCGGGTATCGCGTGTCCTTCGCCACCCACGACTCCGGGAAAGAGTGGGCGCACGCGTACGGCGTGCCCTTCCTGTCGGCGGGGGCCTTCCCGATCTCCGCCGAAGATCTGCGGGTCAAGCTGCGCGCCATGACGCGCGACGCCTCGAACTTCCGAGGGATTTTGACCATGTTCAACGACATCTACGTGCGTGCAGCGAGGCCAATGTTCGACGCGTTGCTGCCTCAGTTGGAGACCAATGGCAGTAACGCCAATGCCCCGGACTTGTTGGTGGTGGATATCGCCACAGTGGGGGCTCAGGATCTGGCGCATAAACTGAAGGTGCCGTACATTTTGAACTCTCCGTCGCTGCTGTTCGATTTGGGCGGAGCGCCGAGCTACGTGCCCGCGTGGGGGACGGGCTTCAGCGAGGATATGTCGTTGTGGAACCGCTGCATGAACATCTTGTTCCCGAGGCTGCTGTCGGTGGCGTTGACGCCGCCCTTCATGGAGCTCAACAAGATGCGATACGAGCTGGACCTGCCGCCTTTTAGATCTCAGCATGATTTGTTCAAGGGAGTGCGAGTGATTCTCAATACGGCGTTCGGACTGGAGCATCCGCAGCCGCTCTCGCCTCTTGTGGAGGCTGTGGGACCGATCATGCCCGTTCCTGGGGGTAATGCGAGTAAACTGGAGCGTCAGCCGCTCCCTTCGGCTCTGCTCAGTTGGCTTGACGCGTCAATTGAGTCGACTCCATCGATGCGTCTGCGGCAACGGACGGCGTCGCACCCTCGCTCCAAGGCCGCTGACGACCATGATCTAGACACAGCAAGTGGTGGCGTGGTGTACGTAAATCTGGGCACCATGGCTTACATTGATGCTTGGCAAGCTCAAGCGCTCGTCGAGGGGTTGCTCATGGGGCCTGGAGACCCACCGGTGAAGGTGCTCTGGATTCTTCCCACAGATCAGCGTGGTATTTTACCACCCGCATTGCCGACGTCGTTGGTCTTGAAGCCTCCTAGCTCGTCGCTGTCGAACCTGGAAGTGCTCAGTCACCCAGCAGTACGACTAGTTGTTTCGCACTGCGGCATGGTATCCGCTCAGGAAGCTCTGGTGATGGGTAAACCTTTGCTGTGCATCCCGTTCCTCGTCGACCAGCCCGATGTCGCGGCGCGCGTGGAAGACTCCGGAGCTGGATTATCGCTGGACAAGAACCTCCTCTCGGGTCCGTACGTGCACGCGGCTGTTACCGAATTGCTGACGAATGCCTCCTACACACGCGCGGCACGGCGGGTTGGATCGTTGCTGGAAAGAGCGGGCGGTACATCTCGCGCTATTGATGTAATCGATGCAGCGCTTCGACTGGGGTTTGATCATTTGGCCACTTTGAACCTGACTGCTCCGTGGCACAAGACCGCTCTGCTCGATGTGTGGGCAGTCTACGCAGCGCTCATCTGCTTGCTGGCGGTGTTCGTCCGGGTGCAGTGGCTGCTCGTGTACTTCCTGGTGTCCGAAAGCTTCAGCTTGCTGTGCAATTTGATACTGGGCCCACCGCTTCCTCCCTCTTCGATGGGCGATGGATACGATGAAGCCTATGAAGACGGCGACGAAGCTGAAGCGGGTAGCGGCAGCAGTGACACATCGCAGCCCGCAAGTCAATGAGTGTATCGCGGGGGTGGAATAATAAATACATTACGCGGAGATCGATCAAAAAAAGAAGTCTACGATCGCCCGGCAAATGACTCGTGAATGTAGGCGGCGACCTCTTCTTGATACCTGCGCTGGCGCTCTTGATTGCGACGTGATGCCTCAGCGAGTTCCGCCTCGTACTTCTCGCGCTCCTTCCGCGCGGCGGCTGCAGTGATCGGGCGGTCGTCCCATCTGGAGACGGTGTGGTCTTCGTTGTTTCCTGATCTAGACGCGGAGTTCTCGAGAGTGAAGCGAGACGTTTGGGTGACCTCGGACGGGCACTCGGCAGGCGCCACGATAGCCTCCACATGCGCCGCCTCCTTCTCCGGGCGTGGCTGTGTGGCAGCATCCGTTGGCGTGAATAGTGTCGCAACAAGCGATGCTCGTCGAGTCTGGTTGGGTGGAGAATCGTTGACAGCGGGCTTTGCTTCCTTCGACGAGTCGTGGTTACGCTCAGATCGACGCGGACGCTGCGAAGGACTAACAGGAGGTGAAGGTACTACCGGAGCTGTGTGGCGTCTTGGAGCATTGGTGTGTCGCCTTGGGGCTGGTGTCACGGGCTCGGGGGCAACAGGCTCAGACTTGTGACCAGCGCTCTTAGCGAACGGGAACTCCAGCAACTCCGCCGCGCTGGGGCGATTGGCTGGGTCAATCTGGAGGCAGGCCAGGATGAACTCGCGAGCTTCTGGGGAGAGACCGTCGGGTAACGGGGGCAACTCCTGCAAGTTCGCGATGTAGTAGAGCAGCGCCGCCTGCGCGTCGAAATGACGATCGCCCCACAGCGGACGTCCTGTCAGCAACCGTAGAACAGTGCAGCCAACGCTCCAGATATCGGCCTTGCGGTTGCGACCATGCGTCTGCTTGATGACTTCAGGAGCCATGTAGTTCGGGGTGCCGTGCAAAGACCGAGACGACTTGGCCATGGTGGCGCTGTTGATCAGGCGGGAAGAACCGAAGTCTGCGATCTTGACAACGCCATTCTGGTCAACCAGGATATTGGCCGGCTGGAGGAACATACAACACAAAGGGCTCGTTAGCATCTAAACGACGGCGAAGGAGGATCAGGACGCATTACCTTGATGTCGTGGTGGATAATATTTTTCGAGTGGAGATAGGCAACACCCGACAGTAGTTGATGCGTGAATCGTCGGACGACTCGCTCGTTGCCGCCAAAGAGCTTGCGGTTGTGCTCGAGGCTGCCTCCAGGGACCCATTCCGTGAAGATCGACAACGTCTGCGCGGTGTTGTCTACGTGGCAGCCCAAGTATTTGACGATATTCTCGTGTTTCAAGCCTCGCAGCAGTTCGACTTCTCGCGTAGCCTCACGGATGGCCGAGTCCGTCTCTTCCGAGATCAGGATCTCCTTCACCGCCATCAGACACCCAGTGTCCTCATCACGGGCCAAGTAGACCTGGATTGGCGAGAGTATATCGATAAGTCAAGCAACCATCGCTATACGTGCAATTCATACAGCGACTGTCAACGCTTACCGTGCCGTAGCTGCCAGCGCCGATTGAAGCTCCTTTCTTCCATTCCGTGACTTCGTCGTCTTCGAAGTCATCAGTCGAGTAGCCTCCATCCTCACCCTCTTCTTCTTCTTCAGCTTCACCGTCACGACCATTCTTCTCGTCGGCGGCATCGACTGGGATGGTATCCTCAGCGGGAGGAAGCTCTGCTGTTGTATCACGGCTCCAAGACTCGACGTAAGGCCTCGCGCGTTCCGTTGAGGGCCGCTCCAGGTTGCACATCTCAGCGCGCATACCGCGAGGAATCCTCGCCAACGTGACGCCTAGAAGCTGCTCATCGTCATTATCGTCTCCGTGTTCTCTAGCCTCAGCGAGGAGGGCATCAATTCGGCTGCCGGACCTCTGTAACAGAGCTTGCCGCGAGGCGCCGCTGCCCATTGCGTGTGAAGTCTAGCTTTTCAGTAGTGAGGAGGAGAATTGGACGTCCCAGGAGGAGATTGACCGCTTTGCTTGCGCTCACTATAGCCACCTCTACCGTCGGAAGACGAACGAGAGCAAGAAACGTTCATTTCTCAGCCCGCTTCAGCCGGTTCACTCGTCCTCGGTCTTGTTCACCACCCGACGACGGTAAGGCTGACATGGCTCAATGAGAGATCGTCAGTCAAAGTTGAAACATTGTTGGCATCCGCGTCGGTCTTATCGCCGCCAGGAGCTTGACTATTTCTCAAACCGTTGTCTCACTTGAGGATTGTGCTGTCACCGAGAGCTCGTGCTGACGAGCTTATCAAGGCGCAGACAACAGATATAGCGATACTTGAATACTTGTAATGCAGGTAAACACAAGATGATTGGAGATCAGACCACTGAGCGATACTTTTAACTGAAATCGCCTTGAAGCTCCTTTTGGGGGTATATGGTATAACAACGTGTTCTCATGAAGCTTTATTCTATTCGCGTTGTTACAACATTATTGGAACGTATATAAAATGCAGTCGCTTACAACAATGGTGCAAGTAAGATAATACCTCTGCTGTAGACATGCCTGCTTTGTGTGTCTGGCGCAGTTGTCCCTCCGTGCTCTGCCTTTAGGACGGGACTGTTTTGAGCTCACGCGCTGTCTCGGAGGGAGGGCGTTCTCTGCGAGTCCTCTGGATCCTTGCTCGATTCGACGTGGTCATCCTTACTATGATACCACTGGCGCTGCAGTAAATGTACAGCATTTTAGCGTGCAGTACAATCAAGCAGTAAGCTCCTTACAAGTTGGTTTACAAGGATGTTAGCTAGGGACGCAATCGTTTATCAAGTCGACAGATGCTGTCTAAACATGAAGTACAGAAGCCGAAATGCTGTTCTGGCATTGGCATGGTGGTTGCTAATGATGATCCCAAGATTTTAACACCTCCGCATGTGGAGCCTACAGCTAAGCGAGCCTACCAGAGTCACGGGCATGTACAGATAATAGTTGTCGTGTCACTGATGCCAGTTCCTCGCGAAGACGGTGAATTTTTATGAAGGTGCGGCTGGATTAGGCGCATTTCGTATTCGAGTCAACGATCAAACGTTCGATGATCCGTGTTGGGATCGATCGATGATTCTGCATCGGGGTGAGTGCTGCCTGCCTTGCAGTGTTAACGCACACGCGACAACCCCGTAAACTCTTGAGGTCATGATGTTGAGGAAATTTGCACATGCACTTCTTCAACCTCATTGCCGAATTTCCGTTGGTCCTGACGCTTTAACCACGAGGTGAAGACTTAAGCGTTGCTGCTGTCGCTTGTCACTGCAGTCGCCTGCATCACCACTCCGTGGCTGCAGCCACTTCGTTCAAGGAACGCTCCTACGGCGAAATCATCGACTTTCTGGGAGAGCAGGAGACCAAGTACCCGGACTACGCCGAAGTCTTCAGCGTGCAGGACAGGTACAACTTGCCCAAGCCGGCGGAACTGAACTGCGCTCGAGCCAACGAGACCGTTTCCTGTGAGAACTACGTCATCAAGATCACGGACGAGTCGACGCTGCCTGATCCAGAGCGCCCCGAGTTGATCTTCAGTGGGGAAGTGCACGGCAACGAACGGGTGGGTCCCAATGTCGTCGTCGCTCTAGCGGAGCTGCTGCTCTCTCATGCCAACCGACCCGACGGTAACTCGTGGATCAAGCACCTGGAGAAGACTCGAACTGTCGTGATCATCCCACCCCGAACGCATACGGCTACAACCACAACGTCCGTAGGGAGCTGAACGTGGACCCGAACCGAGACTTCCCGTACAACCTCGACAGCGACGACAAGCTGTGGCGCGACCGCTTGTTCCAGCTCGGCATCACTTTCCACGCTGGAACGGAGTACAGCACGTACGAATGGGGCGGCAAGAACCACGTCGTGGAGTCGGGTAAAAGCCACAAAAGTCCCGACGATCGCAGTCAGCAGCAACTCTCTCGGACTCGGTTCGGAGGTAAGTTTGAAGACAGCTGCGAGTACTACCCAGACGTCACCATGAACGACGTCGTGTACCCCGTAAATGGCGGCATGGAAGATTAGGACTATGCGGCGTCTTGGGAGAACGAGTTCACGACGCCGAAGCCCGACGAGTTACGGAGGATACCCGCGCGCTAAGACCCAGTACAACAATGCCACCCACCGCGCGTTCAATGTTCTGATCGAGACAAGCCACAGCAAGCAGCCGAACGAAACCAGCCTCGGCGACAGTTCAACAGAGCAAGTACGGCTGAACCAGATTGATGTACAGCAGCGACAGCGAGGAATGTGACCGACCATTCCCGAAGCTGGCAAATAGTCACTCAGGGCCTCGTCCGAGAGCTGGAAGACGCACCCGCAAACTGCTACCGTTGAGAAAGTAACTGCGTTCAAGTGAGAAATCGCTGGGGCGATTACAGCGGACAGCACGCAGTTGAAGATCGGGTCCGACGACCCTGCTAACGCCACCTCACGCAAGCCCAGCAGGGCGTCACGCGCTGGTATCACAAGGATCTACGCTTGAAGGCGAAGGACAACAAGAAGGGATTGCTCTCTGCAAAAGTGAACTTCCCGATTGCGGGGACGTACTACGTCCAGGCCGTCTCCACAGTCAACCACACACAAGGCACTGGAGAAGACATCCCAGTACCCATGACGACGCCACAGACACACATCGTGAACGCCCGTACCAACGATGACTGGCTCTACTCGAACAACGACCGCGTAGTTCGAGGCCACAAGGTGTGGACGTCGGAGGTGGGCGAAGATCGTCGTGAGTTAATTGCCAGCATTGTGAATCGAGCGAACTCAGAGCCAACCATGAAGAAAATCAACAAGTTGAAGTTGGTATGTTGCTCAAGCGCAACATAATCACTTCAACTACGAAATGAATATCCATGTGTGTTCATGCAGGCATTAAAACCCATAGGCCGTCGGTAGAGCGGTTCTGTTTGCTTTCATCTTCTTGGCAAGCAGTTGCTGATACTCTTGGGCCAGTGTATTGAAGCGATACGTTCTGGCAGCGGCTTTGCGACGAAGCTGAACAGCCATTTGTCGAGCTCGGAAAGCGCGGAATTTCGTCTGGATGATCTGGGCTGCTCGATAGCGACGGCGTCGCTCCATCTCAAGCTTATCGAACTTGTCGCTATTGTCTGTCGTCTCCTTCTTCCTTGTCTGGTCCCAAATAGCGCGATGGATCAAGTTTCGGCGACGGAAATCGGGCTGCGGCTCTCGGGCTGCAACTTGTTTCCTTCGACGAACTGTGGGCTGTGGTGCTGCATTATACATCAAACTGGATTGCTGTTGGAACGGCGACTCATCCACTGGTTTCTCTTCTGAACGAGTCAACGGCTTGGCTTGAGGTTTGGCAAGCTTCGGAAGCATGTTCGAGGGGCTACGGAGAGCCTCCAAAAACGTCTGGTAGTTGATGTAGCCCTGGTGATCGGCATCAAAGTACGCGAAGAGATAATCCAGATCCTGATAGCTGATATCAAGCCCGACCTTCATGAGAGCACTTCTTAACTCGTACTTCATCAAGAGGTACTCGCCGTTGGAGCAAGAGGAGTGCAGCCACTTCTCCAACGTATTCAGGTCCACTGATGGCAGTCTTCCAGCGTGCAATGATCCGATCTGAGACCCGTTAAAGCGAGCTCGAAGTCGTTCGATGGCCCTAGACGCGCAGTACTCGACATAATTGTAGTCAACTGAATCGGAGGCAGCTTTCTCGTTCCACGAAGTTGTCAGTAGACGATACAGCGACGAGAGCACGATGGTATCACTGTCATCGAGCGATGGCGCACAATGGTCGGCCACGAAGCAGGATAGGTCGTACGCGTCCTTGTGTGTTAAGCGCTTGTCCAGTGCAGCGAGGGAGTGAGCGAACGCCTTGACGTTCATGATCTCATTTCCGTCACCCAAAACGCGGTTGGCTCCAAGTCGACGGCACATGTTGTCCAGGGTTGGCCAGCTGCTGACTCCAGTTTGGTATCGCTGAGGGAAAAGTAGCAACGCTCGAAGATACGTCCACGCTTTGCCTGGGTGGGTCTCCTTGTCGCTATCTGCCGTCTCACCCGCGTTGAACGTTTCCGGAGCGCCAGCCGGTTGCGCTGAAGACGCACCACCAGGAGAGAAATGAGTCGACACATTCTTGCCGTTTGTTCTCGATGGTGGCTCATTTTCTGCGTCTTGACCTTCCTCGGGTAAACGCCACGCTTGGTGCATCAGTCGCTCAAAGTCTGCATCATTACCAATACAAACACTGACATTCTGGAGACATACAAACTCAAAACGTCAGCATGGGGTTCCAGTCACATGCTAAGCACAGGAGACTCACCTGATAATACCTTACGAACGCTTCGAAGGTGATAGTGTTGCCAGTCGCGTTGCAGACGGATGACCATTCTTGAAGGAACGCTGTAAGCGCCTCCAACTTACTCTGCTTTCCTTCACGCACTTGTGGGAGAAAGCCCACGTCATAGTGTTTGATCATCTCATCAACGTTGACGACGCCACTGCAAGTCGGATCCATTCGATGAAACACCTTTGCCACCAAGTCAAGTCTGGCCCCGCTTAATGGTGGTCCTCGAAGAGTATCCATGAATTTGCTCATGTCGATGTAGCCACGTTTTTCATGGCTAAAAGCTGCAGCGATGTCCTTCAGCTCAGCCGACGAAACTTTAACGCCCACCTTCCGCAGCGAGAGACTCAACTCAGTTGATGAGATCGCCCCCGTTTTAAAGGGTCTGAGGACGGCTACAAGCGCATTCAGGCCTTGCATACTGTGGCCTCTCCGGTTGCTGAGCCTCTTGAGCAAGCGATTGATAGTATCCAGTTGCTGCGGCGAAGGGCCCGGGGCTGGTTTTGAACGTGACGCGCTCTTGCAAGGTCGAACACTACATGTAGACGCTGTCCCCGGGCGAATCTTGTTGATGGCGGCGAGAATTTCTTCAGTTTCCGAGTCGAATTCAGTCGAATCGAGTTTTGGCGATGCAGAGCCGACTTGTTGTGCTGAACGAGTCACACCACGACCGACAGTGCTGGGTTTCTTCTTCAAAGCGGTCTTCGCCTTGCTGTTGCTTGAAACCATCTCGACAGAAGAGTCGGTACGTTTCTTGCGTCTTTGTCCATGGGGCGGAAGCTGCTTCGCTATCGATGAAAACGTTGGAGCGCGTAGTTTATAGCGAGAGCGTCCAGCAGGAGACGCGCTCTGTGTCGCAGCAGCTTTGGCAGCAAAAGAAGAGGTATCCAACGCGAGAGTTCCCTTGGCATGATCGGCATTTATCTTCCCACTCTCCACAGAGCTACGTGCAGCATGAGGTGGGCACGCAGTTTGATCTCCAAGCGGTTCTTGGTCTTCCAACTGGTTGTTGTTCAAGTTGTCACCATCAATAGCAACGCCTGCTATCTCGGCCTCTTCCTTAGCCGCCTTCTTGAGTGCAACCTCTTTGCGGAATGCCTCCGAGAAGCGGAAGTCCACACTCTCGCCGTCGCAAATCCACTCACCGACCGGGAGGAAACTCAACCGCATCTGTTGACCGTCCTTGGCCCACGTTGTGACCCACGCAAAGACACTCGAGATGACAGCTTTCGCCAGGTCCTTACTGCAATTCTGCAGATATGCAGCAGCTAGCCCCTCGACATCGACGTCCTCGATGTGTTGACTAGGTCCTAACGCAGGCGCCACGAGATTCCCACGCTTTCGAGATGCCAAACACAGCCGAGTCATGTGCAGAAACACTGGATCTTGCTCGAAAACGAGGCCATTGTTCTGATCAAGACCAAAGGCACCAAAGTTTGTGACGTTCACGGCCTTCAGTTGCATCAGTTGCTTCTCTAGGTGCCTCCCCAACGATCCCCAAATGGTCTCGGGGTTGTTCACGCCAAGGCTGGCTCGGATCGTTGCTGTGGCCTTGTTGAGAATGTCCGCTGTCGTGAGAACATCGTCAGCATCCGCTTGGTTTCCGTAGTCCCACAACGACGTCTTCTTTAGGTGGTGGGAGGCATCGGAAATCCTCATCGAAGTCAGAGCTGTGGAGCTTGCTGGAGGCTTGAAATCAACGAGTGGAAGGTGCCTCAACGACTGGAAACGACAAAATGGGAACCGTCGGCAGAGGTTTCAGATTTGATAGTCTGTCAACGGCGATATTCGTTACACGATACGTCCTGAAACACACAAGAGCAGCACTATAGAGCACACAAGAACGTATCGTGAGCAAAACAACTCCTGGTTAACAGTACCAGCAAGAGCCGCCGGCCTTTAAAGTAGCCGTGGTGCTGTTCCTCTGCAATGTTCGAATCGTAGGTTAATGAGGCCTGCTCCTGAATCGCTCCTTAACCGCTGTAGCGGTCGACGAGATGCGGAGGAGGGCGCTCGAGCATGATGGACGGGTTGGCCTCAATGTACTCCTTGATCGTGGTAGAGCGGTCGCCGAGGTAGGTCGTAGCGACGAAGTCATCGTACACGTCCTGCAAACCAAAGAGGGTTAGCTCGCGCGAACCGTAGATCTATAGCACAAAAAGCACCTACCTGTCCTAGCTTCTTGACAGCCAGCAGACAATGGCGAAGATACACCTGAATACAATACCGCTCAGTTTATGACTTTCCCGTGCATGTCCTTACAATGACACACTCCTGCCTACCCTGCATGGGAGGATGCCGCTCTGGGCGTCCCAGCCCCAAATGGTATCCAGCCCGTACGCCTTGTACTTGGCGTCGAACGTCTCCTGTCCACTGCACCACCGTCCACACACACCCTTTCAGCCCCATACCCAACACTGAATAAACCACTGAAATAATTTCTTACCGCTTGGCGATGTACTCCTCGTCGCTCCACCTTGTGCACATGAGCGCCTACACCAGCCACCTTGTCAGTCTTCTCCCATTTAACAGCCACGTTCAGCCTCCCACGTCTCCACCTCTCCGCCCGACGCCCCATCCAGCTCCTGGAACTTGGCACTGATGATCTTGAACTCCTCCTCGCGCTCGTAAAAGTCCGGCAGCAGCGACTCCGGTATGTCGAACACGCTGACCAGGAACTTGCACCCAGGCGCCGGCTCCGTGGACAGACTCGCCATTTCCTACCAACCCCCACACGCCACATTAATAAAAAGATACTGGGATCAATGAATATATAATTGTATGTACTGCACCATGGTCTGGAGGTTGGCGATCCCGCGCTGGAAGAAGATGGAGGCGGGGTGCGCGAACACGCGGCGGTAGTCGAGCACCCGCGCCAGGCGAAAGTTGCGCACGCCGTCGCCGAACGTCGAGCGCGCTGACGCCTCTGCACCCACGAACGCGTAGACATTAGCGTAATATGTATCGCCATCTGAAGAGCTTATAGACGAGCGATGTACGTGTATCATACCAGAGAGCAGCGAGCCGAAGCCGACGATAGCCACCATGGTCGAAAATTGAAAGTGAAGTTAGTAGAATCAGACCAGATCATAGAATCTGATTCGATCCAGATTTTGACTTGATTCCACTATGTACCAACATTCCACTTCCACCCAGGTTTTGTTAAAAGCACACGTCAGCACGGTTAATGAGTGGAGCGTCATGGACGTCACGACGCTCAGGTTCGGCGCCCGCGCGCGGCTCACAGACGGCGCGCGGCGACTTAAGACACACCGGGTGATAGCTGGGATCGCGGCGCTTCTAACGATATGCCTTGTGTCCGCTTTGCCGCTCGCTGGTGCCGCGCAGCCGCAGTCGAAAGTCTGCAGATTCTACGAAAACCCGTTGACACAGGAATTCATCGCGCAATTGCGCGACTACAACGCGCTAGAGGCGCAGGAGCAGCTCGTGAGTAGTTGCATCAGCCCCGCCGCATCCGGTTACGGGCTGGAGGTGGCTGCGAGGTCCCAACTCGCTCGCCAGGTGCCTACAGACTTCGTCGTGTTGCGCATGTTCTACTGTGGAGTTGCCAGCAACATTGAAGCAGTAGGAGGCTTCATGTGCCATGGCTCTGAAGCTGCAATGCAGGATTATGAGAAGAATAATGCAACGCGGCGGATTAAGGCCGTCCGAGTGAACAAAGAGTACCGGAGGCTGCAGCTGCTGGGGCTGGACGAGCTGCGAGAACAGGGACACAGACTGCAGACGGTGGGCAGCAAACGCTCGGTGAACGAGCCGGCGAGAGAGCTGTTTGGACTGAGGAAGGAGTCGGCGTTACTGGTGGATACGCTTGGAGTGAGAGAGCTGTGGGATCGAGGATTTAAAGGACAAGGAGTGAAAGTGGGGATCTTTGATACGGGCTTGTCGTCGAAGCTGACAAATGTGAAGGAGAGGATCAATTGGACGCATGAACCGAAGAATACGGACTCGGTGGGTCACGGGACCTTTGTTGCGGGCGTTATCAGCGGCACAGATGCGAAATGTCCAGGGATTGCACCCGAAGCGGAGCTGTTCGTGTTCAGGATGTTTACTGGAGAGCAGCTTTCGTTCACGTCGTGGTACCTGGATGCGTTTAATTATGCGTTATTCAAGGGAATCCATGTGCTGAATCTGAGTACAGGAGGACCAGACTTCCAGGACCTGCCGTTCGTCGATAAAGTGCAAGAACTGGCGGCGAATGGGATTATCCTGGTAGGTCCTTACCGCAACTTCAGCATCTCTACGGCGTTATTAATGCTGACTAGTGCTACGTGCTTTTATTGCCTGCCAGGTATCTGCAGTCGGCAACGATGGACCTCACTATGGCTTGCTTTCGAATCCAGCAGATCAAGCAGAGGTCATCGGTGTTGGAGGTGTTACGAAAGACAACGAGATCGCTGAATTTTCCTCTCGAGGGATGACGACCTGGGAGCTCCCTTTCGGTTCAGGTCGCATCAAGCCCGACATCGTCACGCTTGCTGAAGACGTTCCAGGATCAGACGCCTCAGGCGGTTGCAAGGTCCTCTCCGGTACCAGTGCATCAGCCCCGATCGTGTCGGCGTCGATTGCTCTTCTCGCTTCGATGATCCCTGCAGAAGAGAGGTGGAGTTTGATCAACCCAGCATCGATGAAGCAAATATTATTGGAAAGTGCTAGCAGGCTGGAAGCTCGCCGGGATGCTGATTATGTGGTTCGAAATCACATCTTCGAGCAAGGAAACGGAGTCCTGAACATCTCGAAGGCGAGCAAGGTTATCGAGAATTTATGGCTTCGACATCAGGTTGCTGAGAATGCTACTCAAAATGGGAAGGAAATTGTCCAGAGTGTATTGAAGCCGAGCTCGTTCCCGGACAGGATTGACATGATGGACTGCCCCCGTATGTGGCCGTACTGCTCGCAACCGCTGTATCACAGTGCGTTGCCTCTTATGGTCAACCTGACCATTATAAACCCTGCATCCGTCGTGGGTACGATCAAGAACCCCCCGCAGTGGATTAGCCACACGAACGGTGAGCATCTAACAGTCTCAACTTCAGCGCCTTCCGCGATTTGGCCGTATTTTGGCTCAGTCGGCGTCTTCATTGAGGTAAAAGAGGAAGCTGCTGCTTTCGAAGGCATCGCAAAGGGGGCCCTGCGGCTTGAAGTTGAAAATGCCAATCAAGTTAACGAGCTTCTAATTCCGGTCACGATCAAGATTGTTCCTACACCTCCAGCTTCCAAGCGCATTTTGTGGGACCAGTTTCACAATATTCCGTACCCGTCCGCGTTTGTACCGCGAGACAACCTCGAAAACCAGCACGATCTGATGGACGTAGGTGGCGACCACCCTCACACGAATTACCACCAGCTCTGGAACTTCCTCACTAGCGAGGGCTTCTTTGTGGACATCTTGCCGTTTGAGTATTCGTGTTTGGACCTCGGCAAGTATGGCGTCGTGATGGTCGTGGACCCCGAGGAAGAGTTCTTCCGGGACGAGACCGTTGCTCTGCAAGCTGCGATCAAGTACTCGAACGTGTCTCTGATCGTCTTCGCTGATTGGTACGACAACCGAATTCTCGACACGCTGGAGCTCTTCGACACGAGCACTTTAAGCAAGTGGCATGCCGTTACAGGTGGAGCGAACATCCCTGCGATCAACACCTTGCTGCATGACTTCCACATTGCGTTCGGAGACAGCGTCGTCTACAGCTCCAGCGTCTCGCTGCTGAATTCAGGCAACGACTCGTCATACCCGTACTGGTCCGGATCATACCTCACCAACTTCCCTGTAGGTGGATACCTAGGCTACATCAACGCTGCTGATCAAAGTGCAAGAGCGCTGAATGGATCCGAGCAGACTTTAAGTGACGTCCCGGTGCTGGGGCTGTACGAGGTGCCGTCAACCTACGGTGGTCGCATCGCTGTCTTCGGAGACAGTTCGTGCCTCGACTCGAGCGTGCACCCTGCAGCCAAATTCCGTCATTGCTTCGGGATGCTCCGTACCATTCTCAGCTTCACCAACGATGCAGTGCTCCCACCGTCCATCTCCCCGCAAGACAAGTCAGGAAGCAACTCCGGCCTGCAGCGTCTCGAGCTGGAGTTCGTCGCGGACAAGTCGCGGTTGCACCCGTTGGTGGACTTGCAGGACGAAAACATTTGGCAGCTTCGAGCGAGGCATACGGAGTTTGCCAAGCACTCTAAGGTGCTCCAAGCCAGCGAGGGCAAGACTATTCACCGCAGCTTCTGCAAGTTCTACGCCAAGGAGCAGTGCGTCGAAGTCACCACCCGGACGCTCACCTGATTCTCACACGTCGCAGAGTCATTCAAGTGAAGAAGATAGTCACTATTGCAACTACCCTGTTGGCGACTGGGTAAGGTTGGGCAGCATGGCGACGACGAGCTCCTCCGTGGAGCTGTACATGGTGCTGTCCAACAAGAGCGGGCGGCAGAACCTCGGCACGTACTTGCGCACAGCCTCCGCCTTCGGGACGACCCAAGTTTTGGTCGGTGCGTGTCAGACGAATAGCTGGAAGTGTGATGCGAATGTTGGTGGCACATGGCTGACGACTAACGGTTGGGCTGGGCTGTTGCGTGACGACGGCGTAGTCGGCTCCGAGCGCTTTGGGACGCATGGCGCGCATCGTGCGCAGAAGTATGTGGACGTGGTGCACGTGTACGACTTTGCAGAGGCTCGCGCGTACCTGAAAGCCAAGGGCTGCACCATCTTCGGCCTGAGCAAGCAGGCGCAAGAGTCTTATGGTGCGTCTTAGCTGAAGCCGCCACCTTCCTTCGTAGAGGCTTGCTGCAGAAGCATTCTACTATGTTTACGAGCCTTGTATTGGATGCGGGTCCCTGAATCTTTCCCAACTGACTGAGACCGTTGATATCCTACGTGTGATGTATCAGCGGCACACGCCACGCCCTATGAAGGAACCAGCGCATTCGTCATCGACAACGAGGTAGGTCAGCGGCTGTAAAGCAAGATGTTTTTGCTAACTTTATGCTGCGTGTGTTGCTATTGCAGTTCCCTGGGCTCTCGGAGGATCAGCGCGCTATCTGCGACCACTTCGTCCACGTCCCGTTCCACGGCGAGCAAACGGAGGCCTCCAGCGAGTTGACACTGGACACCACCGTCGTTACTGCCATTACGCTGCATCACTTCACGGCATTCGCCCAATTCCCTGTGCGCGCTATTGAAGCTACTAGCACTCAGGGCAAGTTCGTGCTGGACGCGTACCCGACGTTCGACCCGACTCAGAACAAGCGCGGCGAGGAGAAGGCGGCCATGCGTGAGGCCAAGCGCGCTAACGCCGATAACGGACTCTCGGAAGGTGACGGACTTGGCAGCATGTTTGGTTGAAGTAACTAGCGATGAGCCTGGACACGTGAAAACAAAACAAAAATGCACGCTGCTGCTCATATTAAGTTATTGGTCCGGGCGGCAAGGGCACTCGGAAGGTAGAGAAGAGGGCCAAGACAAACGCCCTGACTGATTGGTAGTCAGGCTCGCCGCCACTCCCTGTGTGTGGTGCGCGCTCTCCTCGCTCGCCGTGTTTACAATTGCACTCTCGCTTCATCGAAGCTTTGTCGCCTTGTGCGGTGGGTGTGTTGGTCTGCGCCGAATGCGCGTAGTCCGTATGTATGTATGACTGTCTGTCTTGCCAGTGATCTTCTATGCGGATGTGTTGAAGCCCATGAGATGCATGTCGAACGCGTGTTGCGACGCCTGCTTCCTCTTGCGTTCCAGGAGCACGGCTTCACACAGCCGACATGTCTTGATCCTGTCGTCCGGATCCTCGTCGTCCCGCACGAACGGGATAGCGCTTACCGCGGTCGAGGGCTTGAGGCACTGCGAGCAGAAGAGCATGCCGCAGTGATAGCAATTGCACTGGTGGGCGCGCATGTGCAGGCCCAGTACCCGCTTCATCAGGTTCCCGAAGGCCTTCTTGGGGTTGATCAACGTCGGGGACTTGCAACGCATGCAGGTGCTGCGATGCGTCATAGGCAGGTACGCGGGCGCCTTGCTGATACTGCGGACCATGAACTGCTTGACGCGGTTCGACGCCACTTCATAGCACATGAGTCCGTCAGTGTTGAGCGACAACATGGAGGCGCCAAAGGCCACCATGACCCCCGAAATGACGGGCAGGTCGCGACGCGCCGCGAGGTGCAGCACCGCGACCCCTTCGGCTTCCGTGTTGGGGTCAGCTCCGGCCTCTAGCAGTTTCACAACCAGCGTCGGGTTGTCGATCTTGAGCGTGAGCATGTGCACGGCCAGCGGCGTGGGGCCGCGTTTGTTCTGCGCGCTGGCGTTGGCGCCCGCCGCCAGCAGCCTCTCGGTGATGGTGAGGCACGTGGGCTGCCTCCAATTGCCCGCGGCGAAGTGCAGCGCCGTGTTGCCGTTGAAGTCGGGCGCGTCCAGGAGCTCCTCGATGCTCTCGTGCTCCAGCAGCGCGTCCAGCACCTGCACGTCGCCCTTGCGCACCGCGATGTGCAGCGGCGTCTGCCCGTGGTTGGGCTCGCGCAGCGCCAGCAGCACGGACGAGATGGTGGAGCCCGTGCTCGTGAGGCTGCTGGAGCGCGAGAAACTGGCGTTCGAGGACGCGATGGACGTCTCGAGCGCCGAGTCGCGCACGTTGTAGCCGCGCTTGTTCAGCAGTCCCAGCATGCTCTTGAGGAACAGCTCGTCGGCGCTGGCCTTGGCGCCGAGCGGCGGGCGCCCGCAGCCGCTGCTGCTGCCGTGGCTGTGGTTGTTGCTCTCCTCGTCGTCCGAGCTGGCGGTCGTGCCCTCGGGGGACTCGGCCGCGGCCTTGCCGCTGGGCGCGCGCAGCGGGGGCGCCACGTCCCGCAGGAAGCGCGAGTCGCGCAGCTCCACCATGCTCATGCCTATTGCCTTCTCCGTCCTTCCGCCTGCCTACCCGACCGAGTGGGTTTCTCCGCGCTAATATGCTAATGCCCGGCCGCGATACAAAAGCGGAGTCAACCGCACCCATCCTGAATACTGGCCCCTGGCGGGACTGCGTCTGAGAAAATGTATGTGCGCGTAGAAGAGGCGGGCCCGCTTTTTTCACCAATGACGGGGTCCCACTGTCTGCAGTTACAGCATGGTGTGAGGAACACCTTGCCAGGACTCGATTTTGCGCCAACGGCCGAGCGGCAGGAGATTGCGGTCGGTGGCGCGAGCACACGCCGTCACGGACCCGCCCTTTTTTCTCGCCCGACTTTATTTCCGCTCTGATTCCATTGCAACTGCTGGCAAGCGCAAACCACTTGGATAAAGTATGCGGATGAAAATCGTGATTCTCCGCGGGCTTGCGGCGACCGTGAGCCAAGCATGAGAATGCCGCGGCAGTGCTGAAGCCTTCAGAGCCGCTCGTACATTATAGACAGCAATGCTGCCGGTCGACACCCTCTTGCAAGTGGTGGCACGGCAAGCAAGTTGCCGGCCACGTCACTAACTTCAGAAACGACCTTTTGGCAGGATACTCGGGTTGGGCCTCGTCAAACAGAAAAAAGATCGTTTCTATAATAGGGCGCGCCATCCGCCCTGTATCGCTGCCGAGGCCACCCGATGGCTGCTGGTGGCAGCTCTCCTGCCAGCAGACTGGCGCCTTCCGAATTGTTCTGCTTGGCACGCGAGAGCAAATCCCACGCCGTCGACTTCGACTTGCCAGCTGTGGCTCCCCCAAAAACGGTCCGAGGATCGAGCAGCGCTGACCTCGAAGCTCGGCACCAAGGCTATCCCATCAGTCGAACGCCGAGCGGGACGGTTGAAGCTGATCCTCAGCGCTGCCTTCAGTGACTCACGGACCTGGCCACCCACTAACGGCCCCCGTACACTAGGGGAAACACCCCCGAAGCCGCATCTCGCCCTTGCCAAGACAGCCTCGCGTTGCTGCCCATTGCGATTGTCGAGCGAGGCAACCACCAAGCATCAAATCCGCCAGCCGCGACAAGTACTTGTGTATCCAGGACGTCTTACAACTCGACGGGCGGCAGATCCAGCACTGTCAAACGCGAAAACGATCGGGGAAGCGTGCAAGTTGCACTGCAGCATGCAACCACCGCCGCCGAAGTCCCATGCGCGTCGAGAGAGATACCGGAACGCGAAGCCAGGCTCACGTTTGCAACAGCGATTGCCACCGCAAAGGACCACGTAGCGGCTCGAATCCACACACGTGATCAACCGCCTGGGCAGCAACCTCCTACATTTACAAGTACGCACGTGGGAGCGAGTTACCGCGTAACGTACGAAACACAGAGCGGCACCTTAAATTAACTCGGGGTACAGCGAAGGGCAGGACTTGACTCCTGTCGCGTTGAGTAACCACGCACGAGTTGCCGCTGGCAACTTGCCAGCGCGTACGTTTGGGGCTTACTACATTGTATTATAGATGCGAGGTCCGCGCTAGCCAACGCACTGGTGCTAGCCCCACGACGGTCTCCGCTAACCAAATCCGAGCCTGCGGCTCTGCCTCGTCACCACCACTTCAACTTCCCATCACCCGGTTTTGGCGACTTTATCTGATCTCTCTCCCAAATCGCCACAATCGGGTGCCTGTACCCACCTGACGCCCAGTTTAGGGTACTATTATGTCAGCTTAGTGCCTAAACCGGAGGCTAATGACCCTTCCTGTCACCGGGGGCCACCGTTTGTGCAATGCTGCCAACCAAAAGACTTGCATAGCGCTCACTTCACGAAAGACGTCGGAGCCTGTAGGAGCCTCTCCCGTTCAACTGATCCCGTCATGCTCAGAGCTCTGCGAGCAGCGCCGGCGCTTCTCGCGCTCGCCGCGCTTGCCTCCGTCGCGCAGGCCAAAGACCGCTGCACGGCCATCATCGTCGGCGCTAAGGTACGTCAATTCACTCATTATGTGAGCACAGCACGGGTGTTGACGCAACAACTCTGTCTGTGGCTCTGCTGCTGTGACTGGTGCAGGCGTCGACCACTGGCACCCCCATGACGACGCACACGAACGACTGCTCGTCCTGCGACTTCCGCATCGCCAAGGTGCCGGCCCAGACGCATGCGGACGGCGCCAAGCACGACGTCGTGCTGGCCGCTTTCGACTACCCCCGCTACGGTACGCTCGATCTACTGGCCACTCTACATGTATTATAGTAACCTCTCACTCTACGCTCTGTATAATATGTTGCTGATGGCGGTGTTGTCTATGGTGTTGATGCAGTGGGCGGCGCTCGTGGCAAGGAGTACCTCCCGGAGAACCTCGACACTCGCTTCTACAACTGGACCGCGACTCCTGCTATTGGCAGCATCCCGGAGGTGGCGCAGACGTTCGCCTACATCGAAGGCGCCTACGGTATCATCAACGAACACCAGGTGGCCATCGGAGAGAGCACCTGCCCCGCGCGCTTCTGGAGCAAGCCGCTGACGCAAGGCGGAGAGGCGTTGTTCGATGTGGCAGAGCTTTCGCGCATTGCGTTGCAGCGTGCCACCACCGCGCGTGAGGCTGTGCAGCTGATGGGCGACCTCGCTGTCCAGTACGGATACTACGGCGCCGTGTGGGAAGGAGCGGATGTCTATGACGAGGCTGGTGAGGCGCTGACGGTGACCGACACGAAGGAGGCGTGGATCTTCCACATCTTGCCTGATGACACCGGAAAGTCGGCGATCTGGGCGGCTCAGCGTGTGCCTGACGGTCACATCAGCGGCGTTGCTAACCAGTTTGTCATTCGCGAGCTGGACTTGAGCCGCCCGTCGGAGTTCCTCGCGTCTCCGAACGTGCACGATGTTGCCATCCGCAACAATATTTGGAAGCCCGACCAGGGAACGCCGTTTGACTTCACGCGCGCGTACGCCCAGCCCCGCAAGGAAACCCACCAGTTTTACTCCACTCGCCGAATCTGGAGGCTGTTTACTCTGGCGAACCCGGAGCTGAAGCTGTCTCCCGAGACCGATGTGCTGGCCAGTGACTACCCGTTCAGTGTCAAGCCGGCTAAGCCTCTGTCTCCGCGCGACATCATGCGCTTCCAGCGAGACCACTACGAGGGCACTCCATTCGACATGACCAAGGGACCGAAGAGCGGCCCGTACGGCGACCCTGACCGATACGACGCGGCCCCGAACGGCGACCTTACTCAAGCTGATATCGACCGCGGCCACTTTGAGCGCGCCATCTCCATCTTCCGGGCTAGCTACTCGTTCGTCTCCATCCTGGACCGGTACAACCCCGACAACGCGTTCCTCTGGTTTGGCCAGTACGCGCCGCACGCCACGACGTACACGCCAGTGTTCGTGCAGGTGAGCGAAGTCCCCAAGCAGCTCTCCCGTGGATCACTGTACGCGTTCGACCGTGAGTCGTCCTTCTGGGTCCACGCCCTTGTCGGCAACTGGGCCGCGCGCTTCTACTCGTACGCGATTTCTTTCGTCAAGAGGGTGCAGGACGAGGTCGAAAGCCACGCGGAAGGTACTCTTAGCACCGTGATCATCGAGGCAGCGCAGCGCAAGCGCAACGGCGGCGTGCCGGCTCTCGTCGACTTCCTAACGAAGGAGAGCGACAAGTACGCTCAGCGCGCTCACACCGCGTCTGCAGACTTGTTCGACTACCTGGTCACGGCCTTCCACGACGGCTACCAGGTCTCCAACTTCTACGCGAAGATGCTGACGGTGCAATCCATCTTCTACCCCAAGTGGTGGCTGCAAGAGGTGGGCTTCTTCGACGGCGCCGAGGAAAGTGGCGACGCAGACGCCGCCTCCGCAGAGGCGTCAGAGACCACGGCCCCAGCCTCGTCCAGCAGTGAAGTGGCTACAGCCAAGGCGGAGGTCGTCGAGGTGGTGCGCAAGGGCTCCGTGTCGTACTTCACCACGACGGTGCTCGTGATCCTCTCCGGTCTCGCCGGCCTCTTCCTCGGCCGCAAGTTCCACGGCCCGCTCACCAACAAGAAGCAGGGCTACCGGCCGCTCCAGTAGCCGAGACGGAGTAGCAACGTGCACTGACTGTAGCCATGTTTGGTCCACAAAATGAATGATTGCGCTGACGTACGTTTGGTACCACTTTGGTACATTCTCGAATGTGTGTACATGTATTACCGTGGATATATGTCGTTTCTCCGCAACACAAAAGGTCAGTAATACTGCAAATTCGATACTGACTCAGTATCGAATTTGCCTCGAGTCGAGCAAGTACTGAGAGTGAACATGTCCAGCGTGACCCTCCACGTGTACGACCTGAGCCACGGCATGGCGCGGCAGCTCTCGCCCGCGCTGCTGGGCAAGGTCATCGACGGCGTGTGGCACACGGGCGTGCTGGTCTTTGGCAAGGAGTACTTCTTCGGTGGCGGCGGCATCCAGGCCATGGCACCCGAGCTGGTGGTGCAGCGCTACGGCATGAACCCTGTGCGCACCGTCGCTCTGGGCGAGACGAGCCGCTCAATGCAGGAGCTGGAGCAGTTCTTGCGCGACAACAGCACGCGCTTCACGGACGCCACGTACGACCTGCTGCGCCACAATTGCAACAACTTCTCGGACGAGGTGTCCAAGTTCCTCGTGGGATCGGGCATCCCGCAATACATCCTTGACCTGCCGAATGAGGCGCTCAACTCGCCGTTCGGGTACGTCCCGCTGTGTTATTAAGAGGTTGTGGTGTGGTCAGGAAATGCTGACTGTTGGTGGTGCGCAGTGCAATGTTGAGGCCAATGCTGGAGAACATGAACAACCAGATGCACGCTGCCCCTGGCGACCAGCTCTTCTCGATTCCGTTCAACGACCCGTCGCGCGCCAACCTTGCTGTACCAGCGGCAACAACTACTGCCACTGCGTCTGTCGCTGCCGCTAGCAACCCGGTGAATCTTGCGTCGCGGAGGTTCAAAATCTCTGGAACGCCGGCGCTGCACTTGGACAAGTTGGTGCAGCGCGTCAAGACACTCAACACACAAGGGCTGCTGTCTGATGACGAGGTGTCCGCGCTTGACGCTCTATCGGCACACATTGCAGCCGGCAAGCAGCAAGCTGAGTCGTCTAAGAATGAGCAGTGGTGGAAGATCGTCAAGAAACTGCTGGCCGAGGGACACGAGTCCGCGTTTTTCTTCCCGGCCTTGGGTTTGACACGGGTGCTGCTGCTTCAGTCAGCTAATGTGTCCATGGCTACTGAAGAGAAGAAGGCATGCTTTGAGGCTGTTGTGCACATCACGGAAGCTGAGCCTTCGCCGCTGACGGCAGCGCAGAAGACGCTGCTGCTTGCAGTGCTTCTGAACGCCTTCGCCAACCCGGGGTTCAGCGACCTGGCGCTCTCCGGTTCGACTCGATTCCTGCCGTTCGTGTTTGCCACTATCGCTGACCCGTCCACCAGCCAGGAAGCTCGCGTGCTGAGCTCTCACATCATCAGCAACTGCTGTCTGGCGCTCGAGATCGGAGAGGAGGTGGTGGTCACTACGATCGTCTGCGGCGCAGTGGAAACCCTGGACCGCCTCTCAAGAACGCAGACTTCTTCTTCCGTGCAGCACCAGACGATCGAAGGCATTATCGTCGGCCTCGGTCGTCTGCTGAACAACTTTGAGGCCGCTCGTAGTCTGTCAGTTGAGCTGGGACTCGCCGAGGTTATTCGTCGCTTGAACACGACACCAGGACTAAACGCCATCCAGTCGCTGCTCTCCGAAGTCAGCGCAATGATTTAGGCCGTAGATACATACATACCCATCCCATTCTTGATCAATACGAAGAGCTTTATCCCTTTCAACACCATTGCCGGATTCCAACTGACCCAATAGCACAAATACAGCCATAAAATATGTCTATCTTCGTAAATTTTGCTTAACTTCTGAATCAGATAGGTAATTACTACGAACTGATCCCAATCAACTGCAGGGGCATTGGAGGAACCTCCGTGCTTGTCACTCTCCTCCAGATCCACAGCGCTAGACACAAGAGCGAAAAGACCCACATCGCAGCGAAGAACAGGAGGCCAAGCACCCAGAGACCGTAAAGAAGAGTAAGGTGCAAGCGCCGCAGGAACCGCCCGCGCAGCGTTCGCAGCCACCCCTGATCTGACTCACGTATCCTCCAGGCCAAGTTCACTTCTCCTCCTTCTCCACTGTCTCCGTCCGCCCGCCATGCAGCTCGTGAAGCAAGTCAAGTCCTTCGGGGGCGTCATCAAGCAGTACTCGCACGAGAGCGCCACCACCAAGTGCACCATGAAGTTCAGCATCTTCCTGCCGCCCACCGCCAGCGACAGCCACAAGGTGCCCGTGCTCTTCTACCTGGCGGGGCTCACGTGCAACGACGAGCTGCTGTTCGTCAAGGCGCCTGAGGCGCAGAAGGTGGCGGCCAGCCGCGGCATCGCCATCGTCACCACGGACACGAGCCCGCGCGGCGTGAGCATCCCCGGGGACGAGGACAACTGGGACTTCGGCACGGGCGCCGGCTTCTACGTGGACGCCACGGAGCCCAAGTGGGACGAGCACTACTGCATGTACTCGTACGTGACCAAGGAGCTGCCGGCGCTCATCACTGCCAACTTCCCCGTGCTCGAGGACAAGCACTCCATCATGGGCCACTCTATGGGCGGCCACGGCGCCCTCGTGCTCGGAATCCGCAACCCGGTACGACAAGGCATTGACCGTCTTGTGAATGTGCATTGAGAGATGCTTACTCACTATTGTCTATTGTCTATTTATTTGATGCAGTCCCAGTACAAGTCCATCTCGGCGTTCGCGCCTATTTCGCACCCGAGCCAGTGCCCGTGGGGTATCAAGGCGTTCACGGGATACCTTGGTGTCGACCAGGAGACCTGGAAGGTGGGCTTTCAATGGTAGAGGGGTGTAAGAGCTTGTGCTGACAAACGCACTCGTTGTGTGATGCTCTGGTTGCAGGAGTACGACGCGACACACCTTATCCTGAGCCAGGGCCCCATTACCCAGCCGATTCTGATCGACCAGGGCCGCGAGGACAACTTCTTGCACGACAAGCAGCTGCTGCCCGAGGCGTTCGAGGCCGCGTGCAACTCGGTGGGCCAGAAGGTGACGCTGCGCATGCAGGTGAGTGTTGTTGCAGTGACTGGTTGTATGTGGGAAAATTAGTGTCTAACTTACAATGATTTGGGGGTTGCGTTTTGTAGGATGGATACGACCACAGCTACTATTTCATCGCTTCGTTCGTGGAGGACCACGTCAACCACCACGCGGACGCTCTGCTTCAGTAAAGACCGCCGATCCGTTGAATTAAGTCAAGTCGAGTCAAGACCCTGCCTTTGAGGCAAGGAAGACAGGTGTCAATTGCAATTGGAGAAATACGAAGCTTCATACTTTGCTAGCTACCGTTTAGGAATTGTACTCACTAGTTCTACTACGTTGAAAGGGAAGTCTCTTCGCCACCTTTCACGGCTGCAGCGGCTCTTGTTGAAGAGAGCCGAGGCCGTTGAAATTGGACGACGAAGACATTGTGATGTCGGGCGAGGACGACGAAATCGGCAAGCAGGGCGCGGAGCAGTACGGTCCAGTAAAGGAGAACTCAGCTGGCGCCAGGTTTGGACTTGATGCCGAAACACCCAGGAACGGCGTCGTGTGTGCCGGTGGAGCAGGAAGATCGCCCTTGCGTCGAATGCGGCAGGACTGATCGAATGTCACATCACCAAAGACGTAGCGGTATTCGCAGAACTCGGGGAACTCGCAGCGAGCGTAACGATAGTTCCAATAGCAGTCGGTGTCGATGACCGGCGGGCGAGATGACTTTAGTATCCCAAACCAAGCGATTGGTTAGTGTACCGATCTCCAGGAAGCACAGTAGCAATGGATTGACTTACCTTATCCGAGTTCGTCTTGCCATTGAAGATGTGACGCAGCTCTGCGCGTAGCTCGCGCAGAAATGCCGGGTTTGATAGGATATCGCGGTGACCGACGCCATCGATTTCCCACACTCCAGTCTGCAGAGTACAATTAGTTGATAAAGAATTATCTCCATGATTGCGGGCCATTGTACGCACCGATTGAGTGACCCCATCGACTTCCTTGGAGCTTTCAAAAAACGTGATCCTGTCGCGGTTAAGCGGTCCAAAGAGCCCGGCGAAGAAGCTCGCAGAGCCGCTTGCACCGTACGAGGATGAGTCGCTTTTTGCTTCGCAAATCGGCTGCTTCCCATTTAGCAGCGAGTACTCTGCATGATGGTTGCTCCCATGGCGCACAGCGCGGACGCGCGTGATGTTTTCTGCAGAAAAGTAAACGGACTGCGGCGTCTCGGTGACTCGCACTGACGAGCCTTTAGTGCCCAGCCACGTGTGAGCCCACGAGAGCGAATGGTAAGGGACGGTGCCGTCGCCCGTCTTGCTGCAGGTTGGCTCCTGTCCTTCTTCATCCAGATACTGCAACTGGAACCAATGTCCAGGCGTGTCGCCATTCTCGTACTCGTAAAAGCTTTTCGTCTGGTGCGTCAGGTTAAGCAAAAACAAACTTGAGCAACAATTTTGATCAGAGCTGAGGAATAAAAGAGTACGAAGACTTACCGGAACGTTGACGCCGTAGACACTGTAGACCGAAGCGATCGGAGGGCGCTCCCAGGGCTTGAAGAAGTCCAGGACGTGGTCGTTGACGTAGAACTTCTGGCGCAGTGTCTCTAGTTTCGCGAAGATCGGGTCGTACGCAGACATATCGCGGAATAGCTGCCCCGATGCAATGTCGGCACTGGTGTAATTACGGTGAAGCACGTTGTCGTCACCAGGGATCAGTCCCTGATGAGACCTCACCCTGATCAGCACTTCATCGTCCTTCGCCGAGTTCAAACCGGAGGGAATCGGCATAAAGCTCAAGATGGAGCCTGCAACATGAAGCAATTAGACCAGACACGACAGGAGAGCTCTGGGTATCTTAATGAACGTACCGAATGACACCACGAGCTTGCGCATCTCGCTCTGTGTGATGGGTAGTCCCTCCGTTAATCCCGACGAGATCAGCTCGAGAGACTCCGCACTTCCGAGCAGCGGGGAGCCCACAGCGAAGTAGGCCGAGATGTGTTGGTCGATCCACTTTTGCCAATTGTTGCGTCCCACCTCCTCCTTCAGCCACTCGAGGAAATACCTGAACACTCCATTCCCCATCGAGTGCGCGATCACCACCAACCCGCCAACATTCCCATCGAGCTCCACCGTGTACTCGATCTTCTTCTTAAGCGAGAAGAAGTACTTGTCGCGCTCCTGCATCATGCTCGGCGGCAGTCTCCAGTCGTACGTGGCGACAATCAGCTGGTCCGGGTCGAGCTCGAAGTGCTGCACCAGGTCGTTGATAATATCTCTCCACACGGTCGACAACGGACCCGTCACGATGCCCGGATCCAGCTCGGACACCGCTTCCAGCCCCTGAGCAGCTCTTAAGAGTACAAACAGCAAAAAATGAGTCGATGTAGCTGCTGAACGGCATCCATCCACCTGTCTGAGCCTTACCGCAGCTTGCACGCGAGCTCCTCCTGTGTCGTGATGTCGAGCTTCATGCACTGGATCCAGCAGTCGCTCTGCGCCAGGATCCGCGCCACGTCGATCCACAGCCGGTCCCCGAACTTGATGTCCCGAAAGAGGTTGTTGCGGAAGCCCGTCTCGCAGCGGTGGTGGCTCCAGGACTGCAGCTGCGAGGACGCGAAGCCCGGCATGAGCAGCACGGGCCGCGTGCGCATCACTCCGTCCTTGACGGCGGCGGTGGCGGCCAGCGCCAGCGCTAGAAGCAGCCCCAGCAGCAGCCGCATCATGGGCATCTTCTCCTTCTTACGGTCTTGGGCCTGAGCAATTGTGACGCACTAGCGCCAATCGTCGCGCACAAGACCTGAGCCGCCTCCGTCCGGCAGCCGGCACCTTTCGACCAGTTTCAGTGAGACCGTCGCCGAGCTGATTCGTCCAGCAGCTGGCCCTGACTTTCTCCGGTGTCCGTATAGGTCGCGATGACTCAGATATGGACAACTGGGGATAACGACACTAGTACTATCGATGATCGTGCCTCAATAGTACTACATCAATCATCAAAAGTACTTAAGCAAAATACTAAAGTGATTATTGATTTGGTGTTCACAACAGGTTAATACTCGAGAAAGTGCTATTAGCACTGGAGACAATTTACATATTATTATACTTGCTATATCATGGTACTAATCTTCACACTACATGTAGTGCTATTCCAATCAAGATAGGTACATGCCATTAAAGTCGGGTGTATGGTGTGCATAAACCGCCCTCGCCGATTGTTGACGCCGAGCAGTTTCAGACAACGGCAACATGAGCAGGAGCATGTTGCAGTGACGTCGCCCATTTTCCGGCCATGACGCTGTCTGAGAATAGCTGCGACCAGGCAAAGCGAGTGACGTTGCCCTTGACTGCAGCGTCTCGAAGTGTATTTAGCCATGGCCGCCGCGTTCTACTGGGAGTGCGAGGTCTTCCGCGTGGCGGTGGCGCCGTGGAGCAGCGATGCGAGTCGCCAGCGGGCGGTGAGCGCGCGGGTGTCGGTGGCAGAGCAGCGGACGCCGGGCTCCGCGCTGCGTTTCGACTTGGAGCTGCTGGCGGAGAACGGAGCAGGGACGGGAGGCGTGTTGACGCCCAGCGGGCACCTGATGCGGCTAGTGAACCAGCGGCAGATGCTGCGCGCCTTTGAGTTCGCGTTCGTCGGGCCTGACGCTGAGCAGCGGCGGCCGCCGGGAGGGCAAGAAGGCGGCAACGAATTATTGGACCGGCAGCTGAAGAAATGGCTGGCGGGCGGCGGGCAGGTGCCGGCGCCCCCGAAGGAGGAGCTCGCGAGGTGGCTGCTGGCCTGGATGCTCGTGGCCCCAGCAACGGAGAGTGAAGACGAAGAAGTTGTCGGTGGCGACAAACTCGCAGATGAGTGGATCGTGCTCATGTGCGGCGAGAAAGGCGCCGAGTGCAGTGTCGAGCTCGACGTGTTCATGGTTGAGGCAGGCGACTCGAACGAGCCTGTGGTTGATAGCGGCAAGGACGATAGCGAAAGTGTTGATGACGACGATGACAGCGGCCAGGCAACAGAGGACGACGAGGATTTGCCGCCTCCGTACGCAGAGGTTGAAGTTGTTGAGCCAGGTTCTGAAGAGGAAGCTGAAGTGGAAGCTGTAAATTCTGGCAATGAAACACTGGAAGAACATGAAGCTGTGGCTCGACCAGCGGAGACCGCAACTCAAGAAAAGAAACTGAGCCGCGATGAAGATCTTTTGGCTAAGCAGCCATTGAAGAGGAAGGCATCGGTCCGATCCAGCAGTAGTCGCAGTTTAGGGCACTCCTTCGCATCGACTGCTTCAACTGAGCAGAGCGAGAAGCCTTTACTCAAGCCGACGATTGTACGGCTGAACCCACGACTCGACTCGCTGGATGTAGTTAAGCTATCCGACGAGTGGAGTGAAGACCGACGGCACTTTCATCAGGAACTCAATGCATCACGGCGTGACGTACAAACTGCAAAGCAACAGCGTGACAAAGTTGAGCGACTAGCGCAACTGCGCCATACACAACTCCTGAAAGAGTCTGCGCGTAAGGTGCGCGTGAACGAACAGAAGCGGCGCGATGCACAGGCTGTCCGACAGTTAATCGCAGATACGCTAGAGTACCGCGATGAATTGAGCATAATGGAGTCTAAGGTGAAGCAAACGTCGATCGCCGCCCGTCGAGACCAAGAGCGAGTAAAGCGTCAGACCCGTGTAGTTCTAGGTAACACTGAGAAGTTCACGCGTGGTGCCATTATCGGACCTGGTCCTCTTTCGAAGAAAGAGATGGAGCTTGTCACTGGCAGCAGTCGGGATGAAGATGTTGTATATGATCTACACGGCCGTCGACATAGTATGGAAGAAGCCAAGATTGTTGCAAAAGAGAGTGCATTAGAGAGTGCAATGCGTAAGGTTCGTCGTTTACTCTTGCACTCCAACGGAAGTGTCGATATATTCCGCCGATACGATCTCGATCGAAGTGGGGCGCTGAGCTATAATGCATTCCAGCGTATGCTTCGAGAAAATGGCACTGGAGACCCAGCAGAGCTGACAAAAGAGCAGAGCATGGCGTTCTTTACTCGTTTCGACGCCGACAACAGCGGCGAGATAGATTACCATGAATTGTTGTGGGGGTTCTTCAACTGGGAAGCGTTCTTGAAGCGATGGTATGAACGAAAGAGTGCAACTACAACTGCACCCTCGGAGCGCGACGTGAGGCGCTTTTTCCTCAAATACGATCGCTCCAGGCAAGGAGTAGTGACTATCAAGCAGTTCCAGTTGGTCATGGACTACCTTGGCGTCACCCTCAGTGACGTAGATGCTAAATTGCTCGCAGTAAAGTTTGATGCCGGAAAGGATGGATTCATCGACTACAATACCTTCCTGGGCTGTGTGAATCTGCCAGAGACTGAGCAAAGTGTCGACTGCAAGGAGAGTTTGCAATCCACCGCTGAGACTACGTTGTGTGCTGATACTGCACCACCTCCCGGTATGGAACGCATTTGGAAGGAGCTGCAAGATCTGTCGGAAACACAGGCCAAGCTGCATCGCCTTCTTCGAAAGTGATGCCAACTCTGTGAATCGCGTGCCGGACATGTAAGGCAGAAGGCAGAGACTTGCAGGAGAGGGTCTCATGTACTTCAAGTAGGTCGCAAACGGTGGGGAACCGTGCACTTCAAGCAGAGCGTCAGCTTGGCAGAGAGGATTGATCGCAAACAGTTTTTGTGAACACTCCCGAGTCAAGAAGAGCAGAAATATTTAAGTTAGGGTCAAGAATGCTGCCTCTATTAGATGCCATCTACCTACTCTATCTATGCTTGCTTGAACTGCACAAACCGCATGCGCGACGCTACAGTGGTTGCAGTGTTTCAAGCGGCCATCGTGGCTGGTAGCGCGCTGGTTCCGGATCGCTGCGCATTCCCTTATTGTAGCGCTCGAGCCCCGCCCAAGCAATCATGACTCCGTTGTCGGTGCAGTATTTCGCTGGTGGGAACACAGCCTCAAGTCCTTCCCCCTCTGCAGCTGCCTGCATGCGGCCACGGAGGTACTGGTTCGACGCCACGCCTCCACACACAACCTGTAGACAGACAGCCATAGCCGCAAGAACGGTTAGTTCTGAATAACTAATAAAAAACCTGCCGAATTATGAAAATGAACGCACAAGGCTCGAAACGCGATCTCCCATGCGGTCTTTGCCCCATTGACAAGCTCGTCGCGTTCGGGTGATCAGCTGGTCTACTGCCTTACGCTGACAACACGAAGAAATAACAATCAGCCAACGTGATTATCAAGAAACAAACACACTCTTCCTACCTGGAACGAAGCGCACAAGTCTTCCTTGGTTTTCTCATCTAGTTCGCCGAGCTAGTAACAAAGCGATATTAGCTACCTGGCATGTACGCATCACCAACACACAAAATTTCGCTGTACTTTACCTTCTTCACCTCTCGAAGCATCGCCGTCTTGATTCCAGAATAAGAGAAGTCGCAATCCTGGAAACGGCAACATGGTCAGTCACTCGAACACTATCAATACAAACAGAGCCATCCCCGACGCACCTTTCGATGCTTCATGGGCTCAGTGAATGGGAAGGCCCGGTCATTGCCGCGAGCAGCCATGTCCTCGATCAATTTGCCGCCATGCACGCCCTTCCCACCTACAGCAGTGATGTCCAGCATTCTCGCAACCTTGTCGTAGGCTTCGCCAATGGAGTCATCAAGAGTGTTGCCCAAAAGTTCGTAATCACCGAGACCCTTGGCGAGGACAAGGCAGCAGTGGCCTCCGGACACGAGCAGAACGACGAACGGGAACTCCGGCCTTGTAGTTTCCAGCTAATGATATCACCCCGTACATACATCATTAGTACAACCTCCACAACTCAATTATACCTTGACAGTTCTCGCGATACAACGCACTTGTGGCAGCCGCGACACCAAAACGTGAGCCTGCCACCCCACAACAGCAACTTAATGAGCTCCGATAGGCAACAAACCCACATCACCCTTTCAAACGCACCTCAAGGTGGTTGATCTGCAAGAACGCGATGTCCGGGTTGTCCAGACAAATCTGTCGCGCCGTCCGCAGCCCCACGTCCAGACACGGCGCCAACCCCGGACCAGAGGTCACCGCCACCGCCGACAACTGCTGCACGCTCTCCAGTCCACTACAGCAGCAACGATTTATAACGATCAGCAACATATCACGCTCTGAATTGCACTCGCTTCTACACTCCATTACCGACCTCTGCTCAATGGCCGCGCTGATGACATGCGGCAGGTTGTCCGCGTGCGCTCGAGCCGCCAGTGCCGGCACAATACCTGTAGCAACAACCAACGCAAACGTTAAACCAGCCTGGAAAAAGTGTTGCAAAGTGTTGCAATTCCAGCGCCCGAACCTTTCCACTTGGCGTTGAGCTCCCACTGCGACGAGATGACGCTGCTCAGCACGCGGCCGTCGCCGTCCAGCACCGCAGCCGCCGTGTCATCGCAGCTATATAGCAACAACAACAACGACACCAATAGCAATGAGTCAACACAGTATTATTCAATACACCACACAGCCAGAGCGCACCTCGTCTCGATGCCCAGAATGTAGGACGCATGGCGCCTCGCCGTCGCGTGCAGCGCTCGTGGCAGCGTCCGAAGCCGCAGCATCATTATTGGTGCGTACTTAATGTTATGTACGCATTTCTCGATTTTGTGTATTCCACACAAGAGAAGGTTTTATTCTTCTCTCTCCCGAGGTTTTTTCCATTATTCGGTCGGTTTTGTTAGACGTGGGTGTCCGCCGCGCAGTCAGCAAGGGACAAGGGGGCGGCAGGCAGAGCAGGCGCCGACGCCGGAAGAACTCGGAGTAGATAGACTTATACTCACATACACAGAGACACGATGGCGCTGCCGGGGGAGAAGGACGTGGCCAGCATGGCGCGCCAGATCGCGGAGGTGACGAAGCGCGACGGCTGGAAGTCGGACAAGAGCGTGGTGCCCGACATGCAGCGCCTGCTGGGGCGCCTCACGACGCTCAAGGTGGACAGGGACCTGCTGACGCGCACCAAGATCGGCGCAGCCGTGAACAAGCTCAAGAAGCACGACGACGAGGTGGTGCGCGGCTACAGCACAAGCCTCACCAAGAAGTGGATGGACCAGGTGGGCATCGCCACCAAGACCAGCAGCAGCAAGACCAGCAGTAGCAGCAGTATGCAGAGGCAGCGCATGCCTAGTCCGTCGCCGCCCAAACGAGGTAGAACACACCAGAGTGGAGTGTTTTGGGGAGGGGGGTAGAGCGGTAGAGCTGATGCCGTGTTGTTGCTTGGAGTAGATTCAGGGGATCAGAAGAGGTTGGAAAGCGCCAGGAAGAGGTTGCAGGAGGGATACGCCAGCGAGCGTGCTAAGAGGGACTCGAGGACAGTGCAGGTGCTCAGCGGGCCTATTGCCAAGGGACGTAGAGGCACGACGGTGTCCACGGCGCCCTCCAGGAGCTCTATTGGAAGAGCGCAGCTGGCCCAGCGCCGCCCGCTTGCGAGCGCCAACCATAGAGCGGCGTCCGCTCCGCCGGTGGCTCGGCGGGTCCTGCCCGCATCCAGAGTGCTACCACAGGCCAGACGTCCGGCGACGTCGCTTGCCAACATGTAAGTCTGGTGTATGTGTGCTGCCATGGTCGGTAGAGTTTTCTGATGAGAAGGATGTCTATCATCGCTGCAGGTCAGCGGAGGAGAGACACCGACAGCGCATGCTTAAATATAAGGCGCTGTCTGGGCAGGCTGATCGGGACGGAGATCGCCGCGAGCCCGAGCGCGCGCGCAGCAGCAGCAGTAGCACACAGGCCAACGGAAGGCCACGACCTGGATCGCGGCCGTCTAGCGCCTCGTCATCGAGAGGCGGGTCGGCTCCGAGGGATCTACCGCCTGCTGTGGATGCGCGCAAGGCGATGCTGGACAAAATGTACCCGCGCGTGTGCGGCGTGGGCGCGTCTTCAACCAGCGGCAGCCAGACGGCTGGTGGAGCCAAGAAGCGGACCAGCGCCGCAGCTAAGCGGAAGGAGGTGAACTACTCAGAGAGCCAGCGAGAGGTGATCTCGTGGCTGAAGGGCTTGAGCGTCGACATGAGCGAGTACGCCCCAGCTTTCTTCGATAACGGCTTCGACTCGGTGAAGCTGCTCAGCACCATTGAGAAGTCCGACCTGCCGTCGCTGGTGCCCAAGAAGGGCCACCACCGTTTGATCCAGCAGGCTCTGGACGACTTGCGGCATAAGCACTCGACTTCTGCGGCTTCTCAGCGCCGTGATCGCTTCCAGAAGGAGTCGCGCATGCGGCGCCACGACCCGTTCGAGGACGAGGACTCGGACGACAGCTTCGTGGTGAGCGACGACGGCGAGTACCGCCCCGGACACATTGCGGCCATGTTCCGCAAGAACCGGAAGCGGCGATACTCGATCGACTCGGACGACTCGATCAACATGGAGGCCACGTTCGACGAGATTCAGAAGGAAGAGAAGCGCAGGTACGAGCACAAGCTTCACTTCACAGCGTTCCATTTCCCGCTGGCTTACTTACTTACTTACTTACTTACTGTTCCTACTCTGCAGTGCTTTGTATGGCGAGTACGAGGACTTCCGGGAGGACATGCGCAACAAGAAGATGCTCAAGAAGAAAAAGACGTGAACATGCTCTTACGCGTCACTCACTCTTCGCGGACCAAACCAGCTCGACGCTATGCAAAGTAAAACTACCACACACGATAAGGTCAAGAGCGGTTCGACTGCAATGGTCTGGCGGGAAGCTGATGCAACCAACAGCAGCAACAAATCGTCAATCGACATCGTCGTTAGATGCTCATCGGGGTCGTCAGCTAGAAACAACAACCAATCTCCACTTCAACGCAATCGTAATCCACGGAGATTTCGCATTCAAGAAGAACTGCAAATGTACAAAACCTTCCACGTCAATACTCACTTCCCTCCAAACAGCGAAAGCTCACCCTCAATATCACTCCATAGAAATTCATCTCGTGTTTATACGCCCCATTTTCCAATTTGAAGACAAGATGCTCAAGATCTGCTCCAAGCTCTCCTCCTTGCGGCGCTCGGGCGGCAAGACGCTGCAGCTGCTCGCGCTCCCCAGCAGCAGGAACGCCCACCCTCGTCCCGTGAACGTCCCCACCAAGAACGAGCGACAACAGGCGCGTCGCGCGGCGCTGGCGCTGTCCGCCGTGGCGCTCACGTCGCTCGCCGTGAGCTACTCGACCACGGCGTCCTCGGAGCCCAAGAAGAAGAAGAAGAACGAGAAGAAGAACGAGACGATCATCACCGAGCCTCGCTACTTGTCCAGCCCCGAGGAGTTTCTGTACCCGGCCATCCAGCCCTTCAACACGGGGATGCTCCGAGTCTCCCCCGTGCACGAACTGTACTACGAGGAGTGCGGCAACCCGTACGGCAAGCCTGTGATCATGGTGCACGGCGGCCCGGGCGCGGGCTGCTCCGCCAGCATGAGGCAGTACCACGACCCGCGGGTCTACCGCATCATCCTAGTGGACCAGCGCGGGTCTGGACGCAGCAAACCCCATGCGTCACTGGAAGACAACACGACGTGGCACTTGGTGGAGGACATGGAGAAGCTTAGGCGTCACTTGGGCATTGACAAGTGGCAGGTGTTCGGAGGGTCCTGGGGCAGCACTCTGGTAACTATTGAGGGGTATTTCGTGGAATTTTGGGAGGTGGTGAAAGGGCTGATGGGGATGTTTTTGTGGTTGTACTGCAGTCGATTGCGTATGCTATTACGCACCCGACGAGGGTGACGGAGTTGGTGTTGAGGGGTATCTTCCACCTGCGCAAGCAGGAGATCGACTTTTACTACCAGCACGGCTCCAACTTCCTGTACCCGGACCGCTGGGAGGCGTACCGGGACGCCATTCCCGAGGAAGAGCGCGGAGACTTCGTGAAGGCGTACCACAAGCGCCTTACTAGTGACGACCCGAAGGTCCGCATCCCTGCGGCGCTCGCGTGGACGACGTGGGAGAAGACGACCAGCAACTTGATCCCTCTTGTAAGTTGCTGTGGCGGTGATTTGGTGGATTTTTTTTTGAGTGGTAAAGTGACGAGGATATTCGTTGTGTTTAGGCGGATGCGGAGGGCAAGTCGATGGACGAGGAGAAGTTCGCGGAGGCGTTCGCGCGCATTGAGAACCACTACTTCTATAACAAGGGCTTCTTCCCGACGGACGAGTTCTTGAACGAGAACGCGTACAAGATTCGTCACATTCCGACGGTTATCGTCCAGGGGAGGTACGAGACGTCATAGGCAACAGAAATGAGTAGCTAGCTTACGATGTTCTTGCTTGGCAGATACGACGTGGTTTGCCCCATGAAGACGGCCTGGGACTTCCACAAGGCGTTCCCCGAGGCAGACTTCCGCGTGGTGCAGACCGCGGGCCACTCGGCCATGGAGCCGGGAATCGCCAAGGAGCTGGTCGACGCCACCAACAAGTTCAAGAAGCTTTAAGCTCCATTGAGCTATCACGGCTAAATAGCAATGCCGTTGAAGTTGTACAAAGATCGCAGCAGGATGAGAACGTGGCAAAGATATCGATTTGGTGCAGTTTGATGAGTGTACGGTACACCCACCCATTCAATATACACATCATGTACACCTCATATCCAGAAATCCTACGACGTAGTGTGAGGCTGGTCGTAATGCAGGAAGGACTCGACGCCGACGCGTTCCTTTTCCCCGCGATCCAGCCGTTCAACACGGGGATGCTGGAGGTGTCTCCAGTCCATACGCTCTACTATGAGCAGTGCGGCAATCCTGCAGGCAAGGTAAAGAAAGCCCGGATGTAATTTTTCGCGCTTGGAAGGAGAGATTTCATTGACTGAAGCGTCTTTCGCAGCCTGTGGTCATTCTACACGGCGGGCCAGGAAGCGGGTGCTCCGAAGAGATGCGGCGATACCACGATCCTCAACACTACCGCATCATCCTTGTGGACCAGCGAGGTGCTGGGCGGAGCACCCCGTTCGCGTCACTGGAAGACAACACGTACGTTTGTTGTATCAAGGTTCAAACTCCACGTAACAGCTCACACGGTTCGTTTCTTCTAGCACGTGGCTCTTGGTAGACGACCTCGAGAAACTACGCGAGCACTTGCAGGTTGACCGCTGGCAGGTTTTTGGCGGATCTTGGGGCAGTACCCTGGTACGTCCTGTGCGTTCATTATGAGTGGTGTGGCGATCGGCCACTTCACAGTAATACTTGATCAGGGAATCGCGTACGCAATCACTCACCCCGATAGAGTGCTGGAGCTGGTTTTGCGTGGGATATTTCTTCTGCGCAAGCAAGAGATCGACTGGACGTACCAAGTAAGAGTCCAAGGTGGTTGGTTCTCCAGCTGTCTAACTTAACTGCACGCTGGATGGGCCTTGTAGCATGGAGCGAACGTCATGTACCCTGATCGGTGGGAGGCATTTCGAGACACCATCCCAGAGCAAGAACGGGATGACGTCGTGGCTGCGTACCACAAGCGTTTGACCTGCGACGACGCAGCGGTGCGTGTACCTGCTGCGATCGCTTGGGCCACTTGGGAGCGCACAATTGGCAACCTGATCCCGGCGGTAAGTGGAAATCGCAAAATACTTTGAAGCAGTTCGTCTCAATTGCACGTGATGGCATTGCACTCTATTTTGTAGTCGGACGCTGCGGAAAAAGTGGCGGCCAACACGAAGGCAACCGAGGCGTTTGCCCGCATTGAGAACCACTACCTGTTTCACAAAGGGTTTCTCGCGTCGGACGACTACTTGCTTGCCAACGCAACTAAGATCCGCCACATCCCAACTGTCATCGTGCACGGAAGGTAAGTTAAGATCTTTTCAAAGCAGCAGAAGCAAAGTACATTGTGTTGACGAGAGCTCTAATCGGAACATACAGGTACGACGTGGTGGCACCAGTGCAGACGGCGTGGGATCTGCACAAGGTATTGCCCAATTCCGAGCTCCAAGTTGTCCAAACTTCCGGCCACTCCGGAATGGAGCCACCAACCGTGAAAGAACTCGTGAACGCCACCAACAAGTTCAAAATGCAGTAAATCTGCAATGCGATTGCATCCCTAAGCGGCCCGATTAGCAAATGATCACCTAAAACGAACGCCTTGTAGCTTTTCCTTCTTCCATCCGTTGTCGCCTTCGGGTGTCGTATGACGCTGCGGGGCGCAACTCCTTCGCAGATGCCCTATTTCTTGTATTGTCACCTGCCGCGACAGCAGAACGGTCCTCTTCGTAGTAGCCGACAGTTTTCTCACTGCTAAGACTTCGGGTGATGGCTTCAATACAGAAGTGCCGCACGACTCGCGATCCGGACAAACTGCAACGTGAATTGGTGAATCCTCGTCTTCAGTAGTCTCGGCATCAGCTGGGTGGAATATTTTGTTCATCCTCATCAGTTCTTGCTCGCTAATCTTGTGCTTTCTAGCACCAACAATCTGCAGATACGCCACGCTGTTTTTCCCATTGGCGGACTTGATCTTGGCAATGCTGTCGATGTTGGGAAAGCTGTCGCAAGCGGGATACCAGTAGGTGAGCTGATGGGAATCTCGCCACTGCACCAGTTCAGTAGCGTAATTGTTTGCCGTCCCGCAGCATACAGCTCCACCTTTGCACAATGTCACCAATCTATAATCTTGATACCGGGGCTCTTTCAGTTTCTTGAATGCAGCGCATCATATTCTGAGATGTAGAGATTCAACGCGTTGTCAGAAGCAAGCTTGTGTATGTAGATCTCGAAAACGCTTCCAGCCAGCGATTCGTGTTCAGTCCTTCGCGCCCAATTGTAAATTTGGTACAATGCGTCGGAATCCACTCTGAGTGAGAGCGCACGAACAGCATATTCTGAGTCGATGGATTGCACCCAATACCGTCGAGCAGTGAGCTGTTCTGTTGTGAGAGGGTCACAGTTTCCGACAAACGTACGCCTCAAAAGATCAACTTGTGTATCTCCGGCCAATATCTTTAGCTGGTTGGAAACGAGAGCTGTCACCTTCTCCACTTTGCTGGTAGCATCATCGATGGCCCGGCGTATTACCTCCGGGGTGTCCAGCGTAAATTCACGCACGCTTCCGCCAGAGTAGTAGTATCGCTCGTCCATCTCGTCAGCTCCAAAGTTGTAAATCAACCGTCCCAAGGCCCACAAATCCTTCTCCGACCAGCAAGGCAACAAGCAGCAATATGCCTCTTTGCGCTCTTGGGACGTCAAGTCTACTTGCTGCGATGTCGCTAGCAGGTTGAACGTCTCCAGCCCTTCCGGGATTCTTCCGTATTGGAATCCATCCAATAGCAGCCATACGTCCCCAACGCCATGTTGCTGAGTGAGACTGTCGTAAACCTCAACCGCTCTCAGAGTCTTGCACCTCTGCTCTGTAAACTGGACGACCTCGCCATCTTCGTAGCCCAGGTAAAGCAGGCAGTGTGTTCCTGTCCAAGTTTCTTCAAGCGTCGGTATACCAGCACATTCTTGTGGTGCTTGAGCACAAGATAGAAAGCCAACACGCACAAGAGCGTCGACTTGCCAATTCCCGGAGACCCGATGAGAATACTCTTCTTGTTCATGTGCACGTTAGCGTTTCCAGCGGTAGGCCTGCGAAACCACCCATCTGTGAGCACCTCCACCACTTTTTCTTCTTCCTGACGCCAGAAAATCTTCCCGTCGGCACCACACCCGCCCAAAGTGCTCATAAACTTAAAGGTACTCGGGATATTGTGCACGCCACCCACTTCCCATTCCGTTAGTGAAGCGCACTCTTGAATAAAATCCTCTGGTTTATCCAAGGCAGCTGTGCGAACCGCCGATTGCTGAGGAACCACCACCAGAACATGAACTTTGCCTTCACCCGGTTGAAAGTTCTCGGCCAAGTACTTGACGTTCTTGATCCTCAGTAAAGGGTCCATCCACTTGAAGCCTTGGTGGTATTCATCCTCGTCGAGCTTGAGGGGAAGTGTTAGCGTCACATCCGCGGCGCAAGACGCACTAAACCACCTTCCGCCTTCCTTCGCCAAAAAGAGCTGCAGATCCTTTGCATCGACATTCTTCAGCTTGTTCTCGTTCTCGTGCTTGATCGCCGTCTTCAACAAACCCACCTCCTTCCAATCCTCGATTACCACAACAAACAAGCCTCCCTCCTCGCCGGCAAACGCGCATGTAACTGGAGCTCCACCACAGAATCCTGGATAGCGGGGTCGAGAGCCTTCAAGCAGCAAGCTAGTGTCATTCTATGAAGCCGAATAGCAAATGAACACTTCATATTAAATACGGTCCTTTAGAGACCTGTTAGTCCGCCTGGACAGTGGCTGGCGGTTGCTCCGGTTCATCGGTGCGTACGCGCTTGGCTGCTGAGGCATCTACGTCAGGCCCGCGCTTGCCATTAGCCGCGCCTGCCTTGCCTTTCTTGTAGCCACCGTGCTTGGCACACAGACCCGACGTTCCACGCGCACCCGTAGTGCATCCTTCAACTGTGCAGCGGTAGCCTCCTCCGTGAAAGAGGCACATGCTGCTGCTGCCTTGAGCACCCTTCGGACAGTTGGGAGCAGCGCAACGCTTGCCACCGCCGTGCTTTTGGCACAGCCCAGACTTGCCGCGAGCACCCTTGGTACAACCCGGGGTAGTGCACGGTCGGAAAACGTTCTTCGCGCGTGGCTTCTTCGCCCCAGGACGACACGGGGTAGTCACACCGGACCTTGCAGCACCGCCCTGAGGAGTGATAAGACCCGTGTGAATCTGCGCTGCGCCGTTGGTCGGGGTCGTGATTGAAATCGCGCTGAGAGCAGAGTTGAAAGACTGCATGCCATGGTTGGCGGGTTGCGCCTCGCCACTGTCGACAAAGAGACCTGGGTACGGAGTGCTGCCTTGGGTATCAACCGGGGAAAGCATACTGCCGAACATGCCAGGAACGCTGGGGCTATAGCCCATTGAGCCGGTGGCGGCACTGTATCCCCCCGGCGCGCTGAAGTATTGTCCATCGATAGGCCGTCCGTCGTCCTGCGTAGATGGAGAACTGCGAGTCGGCAAATAGTTGGTGAGTGTATCCGCCGCTACAGAATCCAGAGGCTGAAGCTGCTGGATCTGGTATCCGGATGACGCAGGAGCTGCTTCAGAAGCCGACGATATCGCATTGGCGGCACCGTCGAGCGAAGGAACGGAGCCGTCAGTCGATGTCAGCGCCGCAGTCGTCACGTCCAGCGTGTGCTGAATAGACGACAGCAGCATCGCGTCCGAAAGCGAAGCTGAGGTAGCCGCAGTACTGGTAACACTCGCTCCAATCGAGGACGAGGCCGACGCCTGGTTCTCCTCTGATCTGCTTGTGCTGAATTGTCTGTTGCTGCCAATTGACGCTGCTGGGCGTTTATCCCTCGGAGAATTTGGAACTCGTGGAATTGACGACGACGGTCGAAACACTTCGTGGTTCTGGAACAGCTTCTCGGACACGGGGATCTCCGCAAACTCCGTCTGACGCGGCATGGTGCCCATGAATGCGCTGGTCTTGCCTCGGAACTGCTTGCCGCTGCTCGTAGATGATGACGAGCTCCCGGGCGGGGCAGGCAGCGTGCGTCCATTGGTCAGTCTCGCTTTCCCGTCTTTCTTCGAAGCCACCGTCTCGCCCGCTTTCGGCGGTCGCTCGGACGGGTCCAGTCGGAAGTTGCCGGGCAGCAGCTTGTCCTCCCCGAGGAAGATGCTCAGCGGGTTCAGCATGGGTCGGTAGTTGGGCACATTGTCCGTCACTCTGGGGATGCAGAACGGGTCGGAGCGCAGCACCACGGCGGGCGACTCCTCCTTGAGCTTGTCGTTCGTGAACAGGTAGTGCATGTCCGCCACGTTCTTGGTGTTGTAGAGCTCCTCCCCGGGCTCGGGCATGTACACGCCCGCGCGCATCTTCTCCACCACCTCAGGCGCCGGCATGTCGAGCGCCTTCTCTTCTCCTTCTTCTTCTTCGTCCTCAACAGTCGCAGCCTCTGCCTCTGCTGCTACTTGGGCGCTGAGATCCTCGACGTTTTCCTGCATATTGCGGGGTCTAGCAGGTCTCTCGTCTCCACTCTCGTCCGAGGAACTCTCGGTGATCTCGTGCACTCTACGGTCTTCCTGCTCCTGCTGTTGCTGCATTTCTTCTTGTTTCTGCTGCTGGAGGTCACGGTGTTTGTCCGCGTCGTCGTCGTGTGGTCGCCGGAGGGCGGTGGCTGCGTCCGCGCTCGCCATGAATGCTGCGGCGGCTTGTATCAGCGCTGGTACGGGCGGTAGTTAGATGGAGTTGATGCGGACTTGGGCGGCGCACAGGCCTGTGGGCATGCTGCTCTCCGCGCGGATTGTGAACCACTCGGCGCCACTGGAGACTGCAGGGCCCGAATTTGACTTGTGAACAATGGAGCTTCTCTTGGCCGCGCAGCAAAAGGGGGATGAGCCAGTTTGCAGACCTGCTTCATTGAGTAACATTCAATATTACAAGTCAAATGGTATACGGAGGGGAATAATTATATATTTGTATGCACACAATCCTAACAAAGAGTCCCTTTTGTATCAGTTATTACAAACACTTTGTGGTTCTTGATATTGAGCTTGGCGACGGACAGCGTAGGACTACATCATCCGATTAGTTGGGGTATTCCGTTGACAGGGTCTATTTGATTATCCTTTCACTTGGTCAATTTGGTGTATTCACACTGTGTACGTATTCCTACAGGTTCTAAGAAAGAATACCAAGGAAAGCTGTTTCGCTTTTCGCGATTACCGAGCTGCGAGACCTGGTCGGTGGTCACCTCAGGTTCGAACGGCGGTGCCGTGAGCCATGTTTGCAGGCGACCTCAACGTCTTGAGCGTCATGAGATGGCGTGTTCTGACCCGCTGTGCGTCGCCGATCAGGCTGATCATCAGCTGCATCATCAAAATGGACCCATCTACGGATAGGGCCAGTCGTTTAACAAACTGAAGCGGTTCGCATTCAGCTCGTCGACAATCCCGCAGTGTGCAAGAGCCTACCGTATCGGTAGTGAAGCTTCGAGTACTGTACGTGTAGAAAGCGGAAACACAGTCACAACGGTGCAGCCTCGAGCCTCGAGCCTTGAGCCTTAGTATCGAGGTCCCTGTGGTTGGAGTGGGCTGGGACCTCCTTCAAGGAGTCCTTCGCGTTGCCGATCCCGACGCGGTGTGCGTCACGGCCACTTCAACGTCAACGCCGTGCTCCACATCTGGGTAAGAGGCAGGACTTGCGGGAACACTGGGTGGTTGTTCAACCTCCCGACGTGAGGTGTTCTCGGCGAGTTCGAGCGATATGGGGGACGATCCAATGCACACTGTGGCCATGGCGACTTGTTGATTTCAGAGAAAGCATCAACAGAAACGCTCGGAGGGTCGGCCAATGCTTTCAAACTGCTACGCAACTCATGGTTTTGTCTTCTGAACTACTTACATCTACTCGCCTCAGTCGTACCATGCGACTCGAGCCTACATGTTTTGCTTGGTCCGTTTCCCCAAAAGTCTCTCTACACGCGATTGTAGGGCTTGCACCGCGGCCTGACTGTTCCAACCGGTACGGTCGAGTTGTCCGTGGCAGACGCGAAGCTGCTGGAGCCCTGTTCGGCAGTATCAGGCCCCGAGCTACTGGGGCCCTGTCCAGCAGTGCCAGGACCGAAGCTGCTGGGGGCCTTCTTGGCCGCAGCTGCAATGGCGGCCGTATTGTTGGAAGCCGCCGAGCCGCCTTCGCCAATCTTGGCGCAGTCGATGTAGACCTGCCACTCCATCAGCGTCCCCAGCCAGTACATGGTGAGGCGGCTTTTGCCCTCGCACTTGGCCTTCGCGTACGGGAACTTGCCGTCCGGGTACGTCGCGCGGCAGTTGGGCGTGAAGGGCATGGCCACTTCGTCGTCGCACCAAATCTCGCAGGGTCCGTCGTGGATCATTCCACCGCCGACCCATTCGACTTGGTCCGGCAGCGGCTGCACCGCGCCACCCACAGGGTCCGTGAATCCGCACTCGGCGGTCTTGGGCATGGTGAAGCGGCCCTGGCTCATGTCCTGCGTCGCGTACATGAACTCTCTGAGCGACTTGTACTGCGAGGCCTTGAGAGCACGCTCAACTGCCGCCGCGTTCTTGTGTAGTCGGGGTAGTTGGTAAACGAGTCGCCCGGCTGGGGGGTCAGCGAGGTCAAGGGGATCTTGAATGGGAAGTTGCCGCCGTATCCGGTGCCCGTGAACGTGAGTGCAGGCTTGATCAGCACGCCATGGGCGTCGACGCTGGAAGCAGCTAGCGAGGCGACGGCGAGGGAGAGAACGGCGACCGTGGAGACCATGGCTGATGGAGGAGGCGGGTTGGTAGTGGGAAGCAAATTTGCGAATGAGCACGTGTACTACACGCCCAGCGTTTGGCCTTACTGACGAGCTTGTACATCTGCGGGTGCAAGGCTTACGCTGTGATTATTGCGTGTATTCTGTATTTGCGTATGGATAGTTTCCACCGGGTGGCGAAAGGTTAATGTGTATGTAGACGATGAATTCCAGTGGTAAATGGTAAGCGGTAAGCAGATCAGCTGGAAATTTAGATCTGTCATGTCATTTCACGTGGTTTGAGAGCAATGTTTCGTCACAGAGATTGCATGTCGTTTGGTCGCTTCTTGTGTCGTGCGAAGTGCGTTGCACGTCGATTATTCCTTTTAGGCGCTACGTATATACATGCACTTTGTGCGCAGGGACTAACATTTCGGCCTCCCGTCACATGCATCCTCTGTCCTCTGAAGCAGACTGCCCCTGTGTGAGAGCTACTCATCGAGCCATCCGGTCGCAAGTGCGCCCCCAACTAGCCCTGGACTTGGTCAAGGAGGAAAACACGAGCGAGTCACGGTAGAAGACGAGCCTTACATAACATATTAGCAGTTAACAAAACTTAATTGACGATCTGACCCCTCTCACATGTAACAAAAGGTGCCGAATAAAAATTAATTAAAAAACTGTTGTTCCATCTAGCGTACTCCGCAAACATGTTAGTGATTTTCACAACACACTTACTACAGTTAGTGCATATTTGCTGCTCTATCACTAGCAGTCGCATCAATGGCTACTGCTATCTACTTTTGAATACATTTCACGGACTTCCGAGTAATGAGGTATGTGCTCGGACTTCCAAATACGTAAACTTCATTTAAACTCGTGCGCTGCGTCAACTTGAGAATATTGACTAAACTATAAAGACGTTTCTTGTTGGGTTGGGATGCCATTCACGAACACAAATAACGAGCTACAAACACTTTAGGGCAACTTATTTTTTATTTTCTATTAGATTACGCTTGAATTCTCTATTAGCTTACTCACGTCTGCATAAGTGAATCGGTGCGTTATTTCCTGAGATGCATTCATGTTATATCCTCCTTCAAGCTTGCGATACCGGACGTGGCATCCTTCATAAGTCACATTATGTGGAATTACTCCGAAGTCAGTGAAGTGTACTCACAATTACTAGTAGTAAGTATCGCGCGTTGTTGAGTCGACAATCCATGTACGCACGCACCACGGTGTCGCAACAGTTAATCTAGCGCTGCTTAGTTTGAAGAGATCATAGTTGGTGTACTAAGTACAGAAGAAGACTTTTGGCAAGTTAGCTTCCGACAAGTGAAAATTTTCAAACGAAACATATACTTGTAGAAGAACATATACTTGAGCACTGCTCATCCGAGACAATTCTTCAAACTATAATTTTCATATTTTTTATTTGAATATTTACTTGAATGTGGATTTGTTATTAAAGGTTTTGGAAATGCAATTTAACTATTTAACGGTCTAAATTGCACATGGTTCAGATAAATCTTGAAGTATATATAATCAATTTGTCTTGTAATAGTATTTCCGGCGACTTGTTATTTTTTGGCTATTCGGTAAAACAGGGCTAGAGACAATACACCCTTCACTCTAATTAGTCGTGCTTCGAAAATAGTCATGCTTTCGTACCTTTTCGTGACACCTCGGTCACCAAAATTTTCCCGAACAGCTCAAAATGACCCAAAGAGGGCATATTTGAACAGGTCTCGACGAGCTGAAGCCAATGATGGTCTTAGATTCTAGTTGAAGCAAATATTGTAGTCACAAAAGCGAATCAAAAGTTCGACTTTCTCCCACAAAAATCAACTACCATAATTAGTCAGGGTCAGACTAATTAGAGTGAAGGGTGTAGCGTGTGCAAATCCTGGGCGTTTTAGGATTATTTCAATTTTGAATTTTGAATTTGTTGCCCGATTATTTTAATGTATTAAAGTTATGGGAGTCTTTGGTCTCTTTCCCAAACATCTTTTTTATTTTTTTTCAGTTTTAACGCCAGTCGTACTCGGAGTGAGCACTGCATCTACTGTACCCCAAACATCTTACAAACCTGCCGGGGTAGACAGCCCACTTTAAGAGCTTTGTAGATGTAGCGGTTAGTCAGAAAAACAGTAATCATCGTTAATAGCGGGAAGCAGTTATTGGCAATGAGATATTTGCGCCAATCTGCTAGGCGGCTATGACTTCCACAATCGGTATTAACTCGCTTGAGTAGTCAAGTAATAAATCGAACGCTATCGATATTAATAGAGGAGCACCTCACAAACGCGTTTCTAAACAGCACTTGCAATTAGTTCATGTACTGTGAACAAAATTAGTAAACATGTTTGCGGATACACTATCAGTTTGTAGCCTTAAGATAAATTTCTTAGCATGTTGTATCTGTAAAAAAAATCCAGTAAGGAAGTTATTTAAATACTTACAGACGATCCCCTCGGTAGTAATCCCTAGGATAGGAATACCCGCTCATTAGGAATATAAAGGTGGGTCCCAACGATTTCTGAATGACCGTCACATACAAAGCCAAGTAAATATTCCCCCTCACCCCTCAATCGTCATAAGGAATAAAAAATCACGGATTATGAATGTGTTGGGGTGCTTAACTATAGGAAAAGTCCATTCTGTACATGACGTCTGCAGTAGTCTAACCAGGATACCAGCTCCTATTGTCCATTTTTCGTACCAAATTTCATATTTAATGCTTGCATTAGCATTCGGAGCTGGCTTTCAGACCTGCTAGTACCGTTCCTTTGACTAGAATGGAGATTGGGTGCTTGCCAACATGAGTGAAATGGGGCTCAATACTATCGTGGCAACTTATTTTGCACATCAGTATCATTACCTACATCATGCCCCACATGCCTGACGGTATTATCTTAAATATACTTTTATCCTTTTCGGTGTTACCGAGGTATATATCGATATCTTCACGAATTCCATTCATGTCCGCTCATCGAGTTGAGCAGCCTTTTTAGGTATATGTAACCAAAAGACTGCACCAATACGTACCATATATGTGGTACAGTCCAGTGTACCACCCCATGGTACACCCTACGACAGGAATACCCTCAACTAGGAATAAAAAGTGGGTTCCCGACGCCATGACTAGCGAGGGGATTGTCTGTACCTTATTGTTTTCTAAAAAACGCATAGTATTTCAAAAGAGGAGATCCGGGTATTTTTTTTCAATACCCGGGCTCCGGCAAATTTGTATTTTTGCCGAAGTGACAGAGGTGACAGAGGTTGTCTGTCTGTCTGGACCGACTGAGTCATCCCAGCTGAAAGTGCAGAGTGTAACAGATGGGCGTTCTGACTTTTTCTTGTACGTGCCACAAGTAGCGCTTAGAAAATGCGCCGTGGGCCATACAGTACTGTACAGTGCTGCTACAAACTATAGACGCACTCACGAATTTGCTGTAGCAACCTGAATATTATGTTTTTTAATCTGATGTTCTGGTCAATACGAGCTAAACCCAACCTGATTAGAACCCACTATCGCTCTGTGTCCGAGTCCGCAAATTAAGAAGTGTAGAAAATTTTGACAAAACCGGGGGTGTCCTAAACTATAGACGCACTTTGACCAAATGTGTAAATTTTCAAACTTAAGAGCTCATTTTTGCAATTGCTGGACATATCCTCTATTATAGAGCCAAAAGCCACCTCTACGCAAAATCTGCGCGGTCAAAACATTTTTTCTTGCGTCGTGGGGGTTCCTACACATGCCAAAAAATATGAACCCATTTTGTATGGAGATGCGGACTCGGAGAGCTCTAGAAATGCATGGCAACGTAGATTTTATAACCTAGCTGGTCTAATCTCTTTATTCACGTCTTGGCAACACACGCATACGCCCAAAAGTGGTAGTCTATGTAGATTCTTCGCCCAAACCTCCTGGGGGAAACCGGCATCATAACTCAAAGTTGTTACACTTAATGTTTGTATGGGCAGGATGATTTTGGGGGGTGGTTTTCGAGGTAGTCAAATTTGCCGGAGGTTTGGGCGAAGAATCTACATAGACTACCACTTTTGGGCGTATGCGTGTGTTGCCAAGACGTGAATAAAGAGATTAGACCAGCTAGGTTATAAAATCTACGTTGCCATGCATTTCTAGAGCTCTCCGAGTCCGCATCTCCATACAAAATGGGTTCATATTTTTTGGCATGTGTAGGAACCCCCACGACGCAAGAAAAAATGTTTTGACCGCGCAGATTTTGCGTAGAGGTGGCTTTTGGCTCTATAATAGAGGATATGTCCAGCAATTGCAAAAATGAGCTCTTAAGTTTGAAAATTTACACATTTGGTCAAAGTGCGTCTATAGTTTAGGACACCCCCGGTTTTGTCAAAATTTTCTACACTTCTTAATTTGCGGACTCGGACACAGAGCGATAGTGGGTTCTAATCAGGTTGGGCTTAGCTCGTATTGACCAGAACATCAGATTAAAAAACATAATATTCAGGTTGCTACAGCAAATTCGTGAGTGCGTCTATAGTTTGTAGCAGCACTGTACTTCGCACGACACAAGAAGCGACCAAACGACATGCAATCTCTGTGACGAAACATTGCTCTCAAACCACGTGAAATGACATGACAGATCTAAATTTCCAGCTGATCTGCTTACCGCTTACCATTTACCACTGGAATTCATCGTCTACATACACATTAACCTTTCGCCACCCGGTGGAAACTATCCATACGCAAATACAGAATACACGCAATAATCACAGCGTAAGCCTTGCACCCGCAGATGTACAAGCTCGTCAGTAAGGCCAAACGCTGGGCGTGTAGTACACGTGCTCATTCGCAAATTTGCTTCCCACTACCAACCCGCCTCCTCCATCAGCCATGGTCTCCACGGTCGCCGTTCTCTCCCTCGCCGTCGCCTCGCTAGCTGCTTCCAGCGTCGACGCCCATGGCGTGCTGATCAAGCCTGCACTCACGTTCACGGGCACCGGATACGGCGGCAACTTCCCATTCAAGATCCCCTTGACCTCGCTGACCCCCCAGCCGGGCGACTCGTTTACCAACTACCCCGACTACACAAGAACGCGGCGGCAGTTGAGCGTGCTCTCAAGGCCTCGCAGTACAAGTCGCTCAGAGAGTTCATGTACGCGACGCAGGACATGAGCCAGGGCCGCTTCACCATGCCCAAGACCGCCGAGTGCGGATTCACGGACCCTGTGGGTGGCGCGGTGCAGCCGCTGCCGGACCAAGTCGAATGGGTCGGCGGTAGAATGATCCACGACGGACCCTGCGAGATTTGGTGCGACGACGAAGTGGCCATGCCCTTCACGCCCAACTGCCGCGCGACGTACCCGGACGGCAAGTTCCCGTACGCGAAGGCCAAGTGCGAAGGCAAGAAGCGCCTCACCATGTACTGGCTGGGGACGCTGATGGAGTGGCAGGTCTACATCGACTGCGCCAAGATCGGCTTGGGCGGCTCGGCGGCTTCCAACAACACGGCCGCCATTGTTGCTGCGGCCAAGAAGGCCCCCAGCAGCTTCGGGCCTGGTACTGCCAAGAAGAACCCCGGCACCTATGCACCTGGCACTGCCAAAACGAACCCTAGCACGTTTGCTCCTGGTACGACGAACTCGACCGCACCGGTTGGGCAGTCCGACCAGCCGTGTAGGCCCTACCACATCGCGTAGACAATTGGAAAAACGGACCAAGCGGAAAGTGTAGGTTTGAGTTGCACAGCGCGACGAAGGCACAGTGGGGCCGAGTCTAGTAGATGTCGTTCAAAACGATGAACATGATATGCGTATACTAAGTAAGACGGAAGCGGTATTTTTTTGTCCTCCCATTCTGAAATATCCTACTCACACAAGAAAGCAAAAAAATGTTCATCGATTGCCTACACTACAAAAACAATTAATTGATTTCGATTTCTACGCCATCTCGATAAACACATCCGTTGTCAAGGGAATATCCTTACTTTTGAGTACATTTCGCGGACTCCGAGTAATGAGGTATGCACTCGGACTTCCTATTATACCAGTCATAAAGAGCCACTGCCTTAGTTATAGTTTCTATTGAGTCAGCGTAAGATTCAGATTTGAGCATGTTGGACAAGCTAAAATGAAATATTTGTCAATCAGCTCGAAACTAAACTCCTTCCAACGGATACACGTACGATAAAATGCGGGCTGATACAGAGCTCACTACGAGCCCCCACTGCCGTTGAGCTGCGGAAAAATAATAATACTACGACCACCACCATAAGTATGGGGGCTAAGCAGTAGCAACGATTGATAAGAGCGTTTAGCTTCAGCGAGCGCGTTACAGAATTTGAATTGTGAAGTTATTGGCGAGGAATGATATGCGCAAGTTTTAGTAAAAGGCCATTAACTTGATCTGCTGAGGACAGATCAATGTGTACCGTATATCGGTACACTTATCGGTATTCCTTTGTTAATTGTCACCCTCGCCAGTTACCCAATCAAAGGCCTGGATTTTGTGAGCTCACGATTTTGTGTTAATGTCATCCCTTGAAAAACCTACCTGGACGAGGAGAGCTTAGTGGTTGTCTAGATTTAGTGAAAGTCTACAGCGAGCTGGTGGTCATGTTCACTTGCATTGACGCGCTCGCAGGTATTACGGTAGTGATAGAGCAGCAAACACACAAATGCGTTTGCAAACAGCACTAAATGTAAGTAAGTGTGTTATGAAAATCACTATTATTAATACATGCTTGCGGAGCACACTAATCCGAACTAACTTTTAGAAGCACACCCTCAAGACGTTGATCGAATACGCATCTCATCGTTCATCATGTTGAGCTACATCTACTCGACTCAGTCGTGCTGCACCACCCTGAGCCTACATTTTTCACTTCGTACTACATAGTGTAACGAAGTGGTGCTGCGGCCAGGTCATGGCGCAGCAGATGCCGGCGAAGGACGAGAGCAGCATTGCAGCGGCGCTGCCGGTCGAATGACAGTGAGCCAAGGTGGCGGTAATGAAGTTGATGATGGTAGGCGACGAGGTCAAGCGGTTGGCGCGGCGCAGCAAGATCCGAAACCACGGGCTCGAGATACTGAGTGGTCGCTGGACCCAAGTCACCACTCGCGCTGCCAGCCGCACACGCGCAATCTTGCTGGAGAGTCGCTGCGAGAAGTCGGCCGGGGAGAACCAGCGGTCCAGAGCGGCGACACGAGAATGGGTGGCGAGGAGAGTGTGCGGGTGGAGTACCTGGCTTCCCCAGAGGCAGTGCAGAATTTGCTGAGCGAGTGGCAAGCGCACATTTGCCGCGGCAGCAAGCGAGCGACGGACGAGTAGCGGAGCGGCGTAGAGAGGAAGACGCAGGAGCGGCTGGAGATTTGGTGTGACATCGGTGGCGCCAAGAACGAGGACGAGTGGCAGTGTCGACTACTGACTCACGGGGGACGGTGACAGCTTGGCTGTAGTTGTCGTTGTCTGACATTGCCGACTGCAGCTGCTGTGGTGTGACGAGACCGGTTGCAAGGAGTGAGTATTGCGTGCGGCGGCGTGGAGTAACGGGGACGGAGAAGAGGACATCGAGGTTCTCAAGTCGGCGGTGGCGGCTGCGATCAAGGGCAGGCGTTGGAGGCGTACGCCCAAGTGGCTTTTCGACTGGCGTCATTCCGGCCGACTCCACGACGGGCGTGGCATCACGAGTACTGTGACGCGGCGGGCAGGACAACGTGGATCGCGGACGCGTGATCGACGTTTACGAAGGAGGAAGAACGAGAACAGGTTCATCAGCGAGTGTAAGCTGCGCGGTGAAAAGTAATAAATAGGAACGACCGCGAGTGCGTTCCGGCTGCTGAAGTGGCCCTATTGTGTGCGAGTACCTGATTCACCTGTCGGAACAGTAGCAGCAGCAGTCAGCACTTGGAGCTGTACGACCCGCCGGCGAGCAGGCGTCCATAGACTCGTTGCAATAGTATCCTCAACTGCCTACACAAATTGTTATTGAAGTGCTTGGACCGCCGGCCTGACGGTTCCAACTGGGTTGTCAGTGCCAGTCGTGAAGCTGCTGGGGGCCTTCTTGGCCGCAGCAACAATGACGGCCGTGTTGTTGGAAGCCGCCGAGCCGCCCAAGCCGATCTTGGCGCAGTCGATGTAGACCTGCCACTCCATCAGCGTCCCCAGCCAGTACATGGTGAGGCGGCTTTTGCCCTCGCACTTGGCCTTCGCGTACGGGAACTTGCCGTCCGGGTACGCCGTGCGGCAGTTGGGCGTGAAGGGCATGGCCACCTCGTCGTCGCACCAAATCTCGCAGGGTCCGTCGTGGATCATAGCGCCACCGTACCATTCGACTTGGTCCGGCAGCGGCTGCACTGCGCCGCCTACGGGGTCCGTGAATCCGCACTCAGCAGTCTTGGGCATGTTGAAGCGGCCCTTGGACATGTCCTGGGTCGAGTACATGAACTCTCTGAGCGACTTGTACTGCGAGGCCTGGATAGAGCGGTCAAACGCCGCGGCGTTCTTGGAGTAATCCGGGTAGTTGGTGAAGATGTCACCCTGCTTGGGGGTCAGCGAGGTCATGGGGATGGTGGATTGGAAGTTCCCTCCATACCCGGTGCCAGTGAACGTGAGCGCAGGCTTGATTAAGGTGCCATGGGCGTCGACGCTGGAGGCAGATAGCGAGGCGAAGACGAAGGCGAGGACGGAGGCCGTAGAGATCATCGATGGGGTTGGCTTGAAGTTGATTTGGGGCAAATTTGCGAATGAGCATGAGTTCGTCCGGTGGGCCGGCCTTCAGATACATACTAGTACTTCCTTCGTCCAGCTCCAGGTGCAGGCATACATGAACAGCTTGATTATGAGCGATGTTTACTTTGCGGCCTCCTTTACCTGCGTAGTTTCCTGCATCTGTCAATGTGAAGCGATGAATAAGCGCTGCAGCAGAAAACGCATCAGCTGGCGGAGCAGATCCGTCGCTGCATCTTGCAAGGTTGAGAACAAGACTGACTTGATGGAGCTCTTCAAAGTTTCGTCGCGGAGTGTTGAGAAATCGTTTAATCGCCATCACTTCTTGTGTACGGTAATACAGGTACAGTGTAGTGCGAATTGCACGCATGATCTTCCTCTACGGACACGAAGACTATACTCCTGATGCTCACGTGCGCATAACGAATTCTCCTCCTACTGTAGGCGTGTGGTTCGATCTTACTATCGACTCGTTTTGGCTGTCTCCGCCACTTTGGCGAATACGACCAACTGCATGTCGATGCCATTGAAGACTCGCTGTATGCACACTACACCAAAACTCAACTGGTGCTGTTCACTACATTGAACTTGCGCGAAGTTTTCAGTCAGATTTCCTTATTTCGTTATCATTTTCTGTTGATATTTCAGATGCGAAGAGAAATGGGGGCTCAAATGGCAGTGCACAAGGCTCAAAGCAGGAAGAGTTGACGCAGAACCCGCGTCGCTAGCTGGCTGTCCATCTCCTCTGGAAGTTGCCATGGTGTTCTGCGCACTAGTTACCATTTATAGGATAGCAGGGTGTTCCGTACAATCCCACGCGTGCTGCTCGAGTCGTTGCAGAACTATTCGTGGCTTGATGAGATTGACGCGGCTTGTAGCTGAAGCCGCTCATTTGCCGACACACACAAGCGAGAACGAAGTGAAACCATGGCGTCGACCTCCGTGCTGCAGCACTTCGAGGTGTATCAGAAGGCACGCGTGACGTTCGTCCAGGCCGTGGCGGAGGCCGCGACGCGGCCGCAGAACATCGAGGTCATGCAGAATGCCGGCGTGATGCAGCTGCTGCGTCCGCTGCTGCTCGACAACGTGCCCAGCATCCAGCAGTCTGCAGCATTGGCGCTCGGACGACTTGCCAACTACAGTGACGACTTAGCCGAAGCCGTCGTGGGCAACGAAATTCTGCCGCAACTCGTGTACTCGCTCTCGGAGCAGAACCGATTCTACAAGAAGGCAGCGGCTTTCGTCCTGCGCGCGGTGGCCAAGCACTCACCGGAGTTGGCTCAAGCTGTAGTCGACTCGGGGGCGCTGGAGTCGCTGGTGCCGTGCTTGGAAGAGTTCGACCCGACAGTCAAAGAAGCGGCCGCCTGGGCGATTGGCTACATCGCGCAGCACACGGGCGAGCTCGCCCAGCACGTCGTGGACGCTGGAGCAGTGCCGTTGCTGGTGCTCTGCATCCAGGAGCCGGAGGTGGCGCTCAAGCGCGTCGCGGCGTCTGCTCTTAGTGACATCGCCAAGCATTCGCCCGAGTTGGCCCAAGCAGTCGTCGACCCGGGCACCGTGGCCTACTTGGCGCCGCTGATCCAGCACCCGGACGCCAAGTTGAAGCGGCAGGTCTGCAGCTGCTTGGCGCAGATCTCCAAGCACTCGGTGGACCTGGCCGAGATCGTCGTCGAGGCCGAGATCTTCCCCAACATCTTGTACAACCTCAAGGACATCGACCACACGGTGCGCAAGAACGCCGCCACCTGCATCCGGGAGATCGCCAAGCACACGCCCGAGCTCTCGAAGCTCATAGTGAATGCCGGAGGAGCTTCGGCTCTTGTCGACTACGTAGCGGAGGCAACAGGTAACAACAAGCTGCCCGGGATCATGGCCATCGGCTACATCTCGGCCTTCTCGGAGACGCTGGCGCTCGCGGTTATCACGTCCAAGGGCATCACTCCAGTCAAGAGCGCGCTCATCTCGGAGCCTGAAGATCACATCAAGGCAGCGAGTGCGTGGACTTTGGGGCAGATTGGACGTCATACACCAGATCACTCGCGTGCAGTCGCTGAGGCGGATGTGCTCCGCCACCTTTTGGCCTGTATGATCCACCCGAACAGCTCGGACGACCTCAAGATCAAATCGAAGCGCGCGTTGAAGAGTGTTCTGGCCAAGTGTACCCATCTGCAGGCACTGCAACCGCTGCTGCGTGACGCGCCCGTGAAGGTGCAGAAGTATATTCTGAAGCAGTTCGCGCAGATGTTGCCGCACGACCTCGAAGCCAGACGCTCGTTCGTGCAGAACGGAGGCTTGGAGCTGCTGCAGCAACTGAGCGAGGTGGCGGGAGGCAAACTTACTGAGTACATTCTCGAGATCAACAACTGCTACCCACCGGAGATCGTCGAGTACTACTCGCCGCACTACTCGAAGACTCTACTGGACAAGCTGGACGACTACCAGCCTCAGGTGCGGTAATACTGTTTGAAGAACCCGCAACGCAATGAACACTCGGAAGCTGGTGTACCGTACTTTGGAGCGTTTGCTCTGCTTAACTGAGATTTCGCCAGTATACTTTGCATGCATGAGCCATTGTGTGTGTGGTACTTCTTTCTCTCGTTTGGTTGCAACTAAAGATTAGCTGGTGGTACAACTCAAAGAGCTACTCAACCTCCTGATTCGGAATCAGGTGGTGTTATGTAATACTTCGTAGTAGATGATAGAAGTACTGACTGTCCTTAGGATAGAGGCAGTCATTCGGACCGTACTCGCTTTGGCTAAAATACAGACGACTACATCTGGGACTTTGATTTCCATTGCCGCAACAGACTCGTAGCACCAGCACCGATACCAAACAAACGACACCATACTTTGGCCGACGCTTTCTAGTAAAAAAAACACATCGCTATCAGCCTTGACTACCAACCAAAAACTTCTCTTCTAAACCACAAACACTTCACTTGAAGGTGCAAACGCCGCCACGCTGCTCTGCTGTAGCGAGCAATAGCGCCACTGTAAGCCTTGCCGATGAAGAAACTTCCGGAACGCCCCAGCCCAAAGTCAGAAAGCGGCGTCACTGAATGGGTGGAAGATGTAATGCCCCTCTTCCTCGAAAGCCACACCTGAGGCTGTGACTTCGGTGAAGCGATCCATTGAATTTACCAGATCTACTGATCCGTTGTGGCAGCGCCATAATGCCCCTCGATCGCTCCAACCTGTTGTTCTCCTTCGAACGGCGACTAGACGAATGGAAGCGGATCGTGCCCGAGTAAGAAGAAAAATGTTGTCGCGTCTCCCCCATAGATAGAGCTTGGACCACCTCCGTTGATGCATTGAGAGCAGTCAACCACTTCCACTTGGTGTTTGGTTGCGTCAAGCGCTGATCTCCAGTCCCCCACTCACTCCACCCCAACACCCCGGCACGAAAATGGTTGTGCGTGCCGTTTCCATGGAAGTTTCATCGAACGCGCAGAAAACTGCAGACAAAGTCGGAGGGGGCCATGTGGCGGGTCAAAATAAAGGAGCCCGTGGAGGAATGAATCCTCCTCGCAATCGCACGAGCGCATGTGCCAGTTGAAGCGGCGCGCGGTTCGTTCGAAGCGAAGTGCAGGCTGAAGCTCTTGTACTCGTTAGTTGGAAAAAGAACCGGACGCAGCAGGGCGAGCCAGTGCCGAGCGAAGCCACTGCACCCCCCGAGCTCTACATTTCCACAGCTTTGATCGCACGGGCGTGTGACTGCCCCGTGTGTGCTGCTTCACCTTTGCTACCCCGCTCTGAAGACTTCCACTCGCAGTCGCGAACTTCTACTCGAGCAGCAGCAGCAACAAGCGATCGATCGATTTACAACGCAAAATGGACCGGGTGCTGAGCTCTCCGACCAAGCAGAAGGCGCTGGTGCGGCTCATGAGCTCCGATCCGTCCTTGCTGAACGGCCTGGATGATGATCTGCTAGCGTCGATAACGCTGCTATCTGATCCCCCCAAGAGGGGGTACGACCGGCGACCAGCACCGCTCTCCAGTAGCAGGGACTTTACAGAGAGGAAGACCATTCAGCTCTACCCGGAAGACGCGTCGTTCGCCACCGAGAAGAAGACGCGGACACCGGCACCGATGCTACTACCTGGAGGGATCAGCAATGCGAAGAGAGCGGCGTTGTCTCGAGCGAATACGGTGCTATTGTCGCCGTCCAGCAACGCTGCGGCTGTTGCGGCTACGGTCAGTTCGAAGCAGGACGGGAGGAGGACGAGTGGGTTTGGCATGTCTCGAAGCAGCTTCACCCAGGTGAACCAGCAGGAGAAACCCCCGCCGCTGGTTCTGCTCGATGACAGCATTCTGAGTATGGTGGATGGAGGTTCGAAGGTGAAGACTCGAGGGGTAGGATCCACCAAGAAGAAGGCCAAGAGAGCGAGACGCAGAGAGAGGAGGAAGAACTCGACCAGCAGCAGCAGCAGTGGCAGCACCAATTACAGCGAGGACGAGACGTACCATCAAAAGACGAGGGAACGAGTCTCAGTGGACGGCAGCACCAGCGCTGCATCTGACAGTGATGAAGGCACACAGATTGCAAGCCAAACCCTTACTGCGTCGTCTCGGTTGTTGCTGGATCACCACCACTTTGTGTCGCCAGACCAGTGGATTCCAAGGCGGTGAGTGCGTCCCCCCTTTCAAGTGTTCACTGTACTTTACTTACAAATGTTTGGTTCGTCTTCTTACCAGCGCTCGGAAGGCGTGCTACGTCTGTCTGCGGGAGTTCCGAGTGCTCCGCAAGCGCCACATTTGTCGTATGTGTGGCGAAGTCATCTGCAGTCGGTGTTCGGTCTTCCGCGAGGTGAATCTACCGGTGATTGAGAACAAGTTCCGCATCTGCTCCTGCTGCTTCGTAGCGTATCGCAAGAGACTGGAGGAGGAGGAGACTGCCCACCAAAACCAAGAGGAGGTTGAAGCCGACGCTACTGGTGTAACCAGCGACGACAGCCCCGACCATCGGGAGTCAGCGGCAAGGGAAGCCCCACCACGACAGACTTCACCTGCGATCCTACAAGACTCGCCGTCCCTGTCGCCGTCCGACAACACGTCGGATCACTCTTCCTCGCGCAATACCATGAACACCATGTCCGACTACTCGTTCAGCAGCGATACGCCGCCTTGGGATATGGCCAACTTCTCGTACGGTAGCTTCTCTGGCTCCCGCAACATGGAGGAGGAGCTCGAGGCCGTTCTCAAGGCGAAACAACTCGAGAAAGAGGTCGAGGCCAGTCAGCAACGGATCCGAGCTCTAGAGGCTCAAATTGTCAACCAGGAGAGCCAACAAGACCTGCTCTCAACGGAGCAACAGCTGCAGCTTCAAGAGGCTCGAGCCACGATCAAACTGCTGCAAGAACAGCTCCGATTACAGGAGATCAACGCGAGACAAGCCGCTTACAACCGCGACTCGATTTGCTTGAGCAAGCTGCGGCAGACCGAGCTCTACGCGAACGAAGACGACGAGAGCGAAGCTCTCAAGAAGAAGCTGAAGGTGCTGGAACGGCAGCTGAAGCAGGCCGGTATCTCCGTGGCGGAGGTTATTCCGTACGAAGTGGCGAAGCAGAAGGTGGCAGAGATCTCCAAGCGACTGCAGGAGATCGGGTCGTCCGAGGTGGTGCTGGAGAACAAGCAGGCTCAAGCTGCAGCACGGAAGGAGTACTACATCCTCGAGCAGGAGATGGAGAAGTACCACATGGCTCTCGTCATGACGGACGAGTACATTGAAGAGCAGCGGAGACAGGAGCACGAGTGGGAAGACGCGAACCGAGTGCTGAATCTCAAGGCCCTGCGGTTGCTGCGGTCTGCGATCCCTGTCAACATCGCGAAGTTGTCCGAGCGAGAGTTGATCGAGCTCGTGACACCGACTGGCGTCAAGTTCCCAGCTGAGCTCGCACGTCGGATTAAGCGGACGAATGCTCTGCAACTACTACGGACGGACCCGAAGACCATCGCCAAGATGCATCCAAGTGTCATTGAAGGGTATCGCACAACGGGGCTCACTTTACTGGAGCGCCGCGCACTGCACGTCGTGCTGCAAGAACCTTCCCACGAGTGGAAGAAGCAGCAGAAGGACGAAATGGCTCAGAAGAAGTTCGCATGGTACTGCAAGCTTAAGGAGGCGTTTGTTACGGCGGCCACGAACTTCCACAACCACTGCGACTCGAGTGAACCAAGCGAGACGTCTCACAGCTGCAAGCTCTTGGGCTTGTCTTGTCCAGTGCGTGGCGAGGAGAAGATCCGGAAGCTCTATTGTGGTCTCGGGTTCACGTCTGACGCTGAGTTCATCCAGGAGGATATCTTGAAGAGTGACCCGGAGGGGGCCGGGGAGAAGGCCCTGCTTGAAGCGCAAGCGCACGCTCGAGAGATGGTGGCGAACCAGCGACAGAGGGACTTGAAGACGCACTACAAGATGAACATGCGCGCCGTCGCTCAAGCTATCGGCGCGTTGGAAGAAATGGACTCGATCCTGGAGCATATTCGAGAGACTGATGACTCGTTCCCGGCGTCGGGTGATCGGGAGCAGCTCACTCAGTGCAACTCGCTGCTGAACAGCGCGCGAGATCTGATGCTTCTTCTGGCTAAGCGCGCGGGTATTTGCATCACGGGGAAGCGAGACCCAGCGAAAGACGAGGAGGACACCCGATCGCCCGTTGAAATCCGTGAAGCGAGTCGTGCTATCAGTTACCTACTGGAGATCCTCGCTGATGTCAACGCACTGTTGTTCAATGATGAGCGAGAGAGCAAGTCTGTCACGGCGGCGGCGACAATGAAGGCGGTTCAGGAGTTGGTGGACGATGTGCAGCGGAAGAACGAGGTAGCCATGGAGAACATACCCGAGCTCTCTTCAGTCAACGCACAGAACGACGGTAAACGAGTTCCTTGGATGAAGAGGGACGTTCGTGATGGATCGTTCGATCAGCAGCGTGGCTCAGTCGACAATAGCTCGTCAAACTCAAGAGGGATCATGCCCCAGGGACAGCCAGCTTCACTTTCTACAAGTGCTCTGCTGTTTGACGCTATCAAGACTCGACGAAAGCAGACTGGCAAGCACTCAGATGCTAAAGGCAGCAGTGGCTCCAACGCAGTAAAACCCAGCAAACCGATGGACTTGATGGCGGCCATTCGAGCTCGAAAACGCGCGCAGTCCAACGCAAGTGCAGAGGATTCGGCTGTACCTACAGCTACCGTAGCGTCACCAAACGCTAGCACTGTCGACGCTGCGAAGTCTGCATAAGGCCGTTAGATATTTTGCCCAGGTCGACTCCATGGATAGTAAACACACTGGCAGTGCTCCAAGGGTTAGAGCGCTAGCAAGAAATCATAACCACGTTGTTTCTTCTCACTCAGTGTCACTCCACAGGTTTATTTTTCATCTCCTGAATGTACACTCCAACACGTAGCGATCAAGAGCAGCCGCTTCCCATCGCAACAAGCTCCTTGCCTCGCTGATTCTTCTCCAGCCTTTCGTCGCCACATCCGTCGCCATCATCAGCTCCAATTGCCTCCGGGTGCGTGCTATTCACTATTGCGCTCTGGGCTACTCCCGAGCGAGACATGACGCAACGACGACGCTGGGATCTAATGCAGATACTGTAGTTCTTGGACCCCTCACTGAACGATAAAGCACATGTCCACGGGCTTGGGCGAACGCTTGAGCAGTTCCATAGTCTCTCCAAGTCGGAGGTTGCGAGTCGACTGGTTGTTAAACGATACGAGCCAGTCACCCGGACGAAGCTGCGTCAGACCAGGCGAGTAGCCCGAGCCTGTAAGGCGAGACACCACAATCTGGCCGTTCTTGCGCTTGAACGTGATGCCCAATGGTCCATCGCTCCATCGCACCCAGAGCTCCGGTAGCGGCAACTGAGGCGCTGGTGCTCCAGCATCCAGCATGTCTTCTCCGTACGAAGGCTGCGGTTTACGACGTACCACGAGCCCGGAGTCGTCGATATCCGAGTAAGTACTCACCATCGTGGCAGCGCCGTTCTGGAGCATGTTCCGCTCTCGCTCCGACTCAATGTACTGGCGTCGAAGCTCCTGCAGTCGACTAGGCTGACCCAACAGACTAGGGGTTTCCTCAGCAGGGGGCAATGCGGAGTCAGAATACACGGGCGGGGGCGGCAGGGGCTCGTCGCTGTGGGCTTCGAACGGAGGCGGGCGTTCGACGTGACCACCACCGTTACCGTAATACCCGCCCTCTTCGTCGTCGGGAATGCCCGGGAGATTGCTGCGTGCGGACGCGGGGGCCGCTGTGACCGGTTCCTTCGCTCGTCCAGAAGCCGTGAATACGTCCATGTAAGACGGAGGAGGGGGCAGTCCTGTCAGTGACGGACTCTCATCCCGAAGGTCGGGCGGAAAACTATCTTCCTCTGAATAGTCTTGCATTCCGAGGCCTGCAGGAGGAGGAGCTGCCGGGGACTCTCCACCGGGGAACGGCGGAGGCGGCAGGTCCGCGTAGTTGGGTAGTCCATTGTCGCCGTCGTCGTTCTGAGAATTGTTGAAGTGCTTCGGATGAGACGCGTTTGATCGAGGCGAGTCCACGTAGTCGTAGCTGTGCATGCTGGTGCCGTCGTCTGATGCCGCATAGTTCTCAAATTCTTGCGAGTGGCCAGTCGAAAGCTGCCTCGCAGATCCGCCTCGGCTTTTGTTTCTTGGACTGTAACCTCCGCTGCTTACTCGGCCTAGAGGTGGACGCCCTGCTGCCGCAGCAGCGGCCGCCGCTTCTTCCTCACGCAGTTTCCTGAACGAAGGCACTGCAGAGGACGGCGGTACGGGGGCTGGAGCTGGTGTAGGTAGCCCAGCAGGTCTGTCACGAGAGTGCGAGCGGTGGCCGTGACCTGGACTGCGTCCGCGCCGCTGGAAGACGAGTACCACCGGCTTCTGCACCGTCTTTAATAGTTCAAAGGCACCAGCAATGCCCAACGAGTCGACGTCCACGCCTGCAATACGCACAAAAATGTCGCCAGGCGTCACTGTGTCGTTGACATTCGGGGCGCCAGCACCTGTAAGTCGCGCCACCACTACGCGGCCCTTGCTGGACGTGCGGATCTGAATACCGAGCGGTCCGTCACGCCACAGAATCGTGTACTGCCTGGGGTCCAGCGCTATTCCATCATCCGCTCCTCTGTAACTGGGAGGGAGTTCACTGAAGTTGCTGCCAGTCGACGGCGGCTGTCTCGCTCCTCCTCTGTGGAATCTCAAGTACACGGGCTTAGCCGCGCGCATCATGAGCGTCACCGTGCTCTTGAATCCAATCTCCTCCGTGCGTAACCCGTTGATGCTCACCAGGATATCCCCCGCCTCGATCTGAGCCACACTGGGGGTGACCCCCGTGCCGGTCACCGACTTGACCGCCGGCAGCCCATTGCGCTGCTTAAGTTCGCACCCAAGGGGTCCTTCACTCCACACGACATCGTACTCCACATCCGTCGGCTCCTCCGCGGGCGCTGGACTCGAGAAGGTCGGGGACGACTCCCCCCACATCGCCCCTCGGTTGCTCCTCATGTCCACAGTGGCCGTAGAGTTCACCGGAGACCCACAAAAGGCCGACGTGGCGTCACTACTGTGGACTGAACCTGAACTGGGCAGCCCCCACTTCGTAGTCGCCGCGGACGCCTCGGACGCCAAGTCACTCAGTTTTAGCGGTCGGAAGTCCAATTTTATGGGGAATTCCGGGTTCTTGAGCTTCTCGATCACCTCACTAAAGGGCGTAGCAGACACGCTGACCCCGTTAAGAGCCAGCAGCACGTCCCCCGCCCGCGCATACTGTAGCCCAGTAGCTGCCCCCTTCTTATTAACTCGTCGGATAACAGGTTGCCCATTGGCGTTGGCCTTGAATAAAAGTCCCAGAGGACCTCCGTCCCATGATATTTCGTACGTATCGTCTTCGTCGTCATCGTCGTCATCGTCTTCTTCATCATCTTCTTCTTCTTCTCCAGCTCCTCCTCCTACCTCTTTATCGTTGGTACCGGCCTGCTCGTCGGTGTCGCCGGACCCGTCTAACTTGATATTCTCGGCCAGCGCGAGCGCCTGCAGCTTCTCGTAGACCGTCATGTTGGCCGACAGCTCGCTCGTGCCGCTGTGGTTGCTACTGCGGCTGCGGTGCGATAGGAACGACATGTTCTCGCGCTCGTCCAGGCTGCGCATCTTCTCCATCTGCCGCTGCACGAAGTCCTGCGGGCTGAGCGAGTCGTCCTCCTCCGAGCTCGTGGACACGCCGCGCGCCGCGCGCGGGTCCGCCATGAGGTCCAAAAGAGGCTGTGGAGTCGGGGGTGGGCGACCAAGTGCCGAGTGCGTTGCGCGCGGACGTCGGACGGAAGGACGGCGCAGGCGAGATTGGGCGCGCGATGGGGAGTGTGCGGACGAGAAGAGGCGGACCCCGTTATACGTGATACCAAAGTCAACATATGGAGTCCAGTATGAGACTTAATCTGTAGTACTAAGTAACCTGTGGGATTGAATATTAAAAGGTGGGGTGAACGGAAAGATTGACGCAGAGATATACGGACGGGATATGGAACTTTGTATGGGGCCGAGTTTGTGTAGCGTCGTGATGGTATAGAGAGCCTTGCATTATGAGTACCCCAAGTTTAACAGCGTTGCTGCGGTTGTACAGCAAAATGCGGCGCTCACAATCCGCTGACCCCCTCGATCCGGTTCCAACATGTATGCTTGTGAGCGCCGATTGCATTCCGTACCTTGCCGTTGCTCGAAAAATAATTCGAGGCGCGAGTTGTTGTCAGAAGTTGCATGTCAAAAGTGTACATACCGGAGTTGAAGGACAAAAGGTTTCCAGTATACAGGTTCTGGGGCCCAGCATACAGCTTGTTGGTTCATAATATATGCACACAGAAAATACCCTCTCCACATGTTCCGTGTGTAACAGCGCACAAACGAGGTTGACACACAGCAACCAGCGCAATTCTGCCGGTTGATCTCGCTGGTTGATTGATGCTAATACAGACGATCCCCTCGGTAGTAATCCCTAGGATAGGAATACCCGCTCATCAGGAATATAAAGGTGGGTCCCAACGATTTCTGAATGACCGTCACATACAAAGCCAAGTAAATATTCCCCCTCACCCCTCAATCGTCATAAGGAATAAAAATCACGGATTATGAATGTGTTGGGGTGCTTAACTATAGGAAAAGTCCATTCTGTACATGACGTCTGCAGTAGTCTAACCAGGATACCAGCTCCTATTGTCCATTTTTCGTACCGGATTTCATATTTAATGCTTGCATTAGCATTCGGAGCTGGCTGTCAGACCTGCTAGTACCGTTCCTTTGAATAGAATGGAGATTGGGTGCTTGCCAACATGAGTGAAATGGGGCTCGATACTATCGTGGCAACTTATTTTGCACATCAGTATCATTACCTACATCATGCCCCACATGCCAGACGGTATTATATTAAATATACCTATATCCTTTTCGGTGTTACCGAGGTATATATCGATATCTGCACGAATTCCATTCATGTCCGCTCATTGAGCAGTCTATGTAACCAAAAGACTGCACCAATACGTACCATATATGTGGTACAGTCCAGTGTACCACCCCATGGTACACCCTACGACAGGAATACCCTCAACTAGGAATAAAAAGTGGGTTCCCGACGCCATGACTAGCGAGGGGATTGTCTGTACCTGGTCAACTTACACAAGACGAAAGACGGAAACTGACCTACCGAGGGTCTCTCGGAGTATTCTTTCTCGATGTCAACATATATCAAAACGACATCCTACAACTCCAGCATCGATGCACACACACAGACACCAGGATCTGTACAGCGTGGTCATGCTCGTCTACAGAGGCAACTTGCCACAGCCGAGTGGTTTTCGGCACTGTCGTCTGGGACTCCCGAGCTTGGCTTCTGCGGGTCGCAGGGCAACAAGTGGACGTCCTCGGGCGCAGTGTCGGAAGTCAAAAAAGGCGTACAGATCTGGCGAGCGCTTTTGTGGTCCTGCTGCGCTCAAGTTGTTGAAAAGTTGTGCCATCCAAAACGACAGACCGAAGAAGTTAACCGAGAACGGAGTACATGCATTGAGCCTGCAGAGAGCGGACAAGGAGGTTGAATCGGACGACGGATACGCTGTATCCGGTGGTGTATCGGTTTCAATTGTCGCCACTAAGGCTCAGAATGACGACTCAAGTTGCACGCAAGTCGACGCCCGTGATGATACGTCTGATGAGGGATTAGTGTACGCGATTGTGGACCGCATGCCGGTAGGACTTGCATATTGGTACAGGGTCCAGTGGCGGGATGAGCCTGATGGATACCGGTGGGCTGACTCCTGGCTGCCTAGGGAGCGTTTACTGGAGGACGGCTTTGAGAAAGCATGTGCAGTTGTGGACATGTGGAAAGCGTCTGACTACGAGTCGTTTTACGAGTTTTGTCGAAACAATGGTCACGTGCACAATATCGGTGCCTCGCCTTCAGCGAACGGAAAATGTGCCGTCGTTGCTGTGGGGACTGCAGTTGCGCTTCTCGGTAACTCTGGGTGGGCACCCCCCGGGAGCTTTGATGAATTTGTGCAATACTGCGAGCAGCGAGGTCGACCCTTGTCGCCTGACGGTCTAACTACTGGAGAGCTTCGTTTCTACATCAAATATATGAATGTTCGGTGTGGTAGCTCGAAGACAAGTCAGATCAGCATCCGCGTATTCGATGACAAATTGCTAGGAGGTGTCAACGGCAAGAACGCGTCGGACCAATTGGTGAAATGCGCTCTAGTGGATGGAGTTTACGTATGCGCTGCCTACAGCTCACTACGAGTGACGCACTGCTTTGCGATCCAAGTTTTGAGTGGTGATAAGTTCATTTACGACGACAGCAATGTGGCGGTGGGAATTAAAGCCTACGACGCAGAGTGGATCATGGGGATTATATTTTTACGCCGAATCGCGCTATACCTCCCGTAGTGCGAAACGTATTTTCGGCTGACAGCGTCTTCGTCTTAGGTATTACCTCGATTGGCTTAGCCACAATATGCACAACGGTAAGACTGAGAGTTTTTTTTTTAATGAAGCCTTGGGTTTGTTACTTACTCGGGTCTTATTACCCCGCTGTTATTGGGTTCAGACAGCATCACGCGTTCATTCTACAAACCCCTTGAACCAACCCAGAAGATTGTAGCACAACACTCAGTATGCGGGCACACAACGCAGTATGGTTCTTCGCGGCAGCGGTGGGGAATCGATACGCGCGTTGGTATGCAAGCATTCGTCCAACTCTACCTGAACTGGAGCGACGAAAGCGTGACACAACCTTTTTGTGTGGTCGTGGCGGTGACAAAATTCGGGATGCTTGGCGTGACATTGGGCCGGAGGAACGAGCACGACTAATCCAAGCAACGCCAGATTCAAGTTTCCCCAATGATACGTACGGCATCATGGACGAACGTAAAGCTTATCCAGGACAACGAAAGAAGATGTCTGGCTCAACATCGCCCAAGACCACTACGGCCAAGAAGACTACGGCCAAGATGGCCACCGCGAAAACGACATCGGCCAAGACGACAGCGGCTAAGAAGACTGTGGTCACGACGAGTACGGCCACAACGACTACGGCCAAGACGAAGAGGCAACACGTTCAACCGACTTCTCCGAACAATCCAAAACGCGTTCGATACAGCAACCAGGGGACTGGTGAGCCGCTGCCAACACAGGCTGTACAACATGATCCTCAGCTTCAAACACGAATCGCAGAGATGGCGAGTGCGCGTAACAACTACTACACAGTGTTGAGCGATGAGCAGCAACTTCGAATCCACGCAGCTTACAATGGCGGGAGTATGGTCGGTCTTATCGAAGCTGCTGTGGCCGGTGCGCAGAGCGCGGTCGTCTTGGCCAGAATCAAGGACAAACCTAAGACAGTGGAGGACGCGTTTTCCGCCGTCGCACTTCGCCTGGACGATGTACTGGCGGTTCTAATGGGAACTGCTCAGTTCGAACCGGACCCTGAGTACGATCAACCCGATCCTATGTTTGCTGCGGCACGGATTAGACGCGCGAAACGACGATATGATGATACCAAAAGCGCCTTGTACAAGCTTTGCGTTGAGCTTGGAGTGGATGAACCTGGTGAGATCGTCATCGGGAATCATACGAGCAGATTCTTTGGTAGAGTTTGAGTGCATCGAAACTTTTCGTGAGGGAGCGATTTAGGTTGTGGGTATCGTCGATTTCCGCATCGATAAAGCAAAGAATACATGTATTCCATCACGTAGAGGGTTTGACCTAGTCAGTTTTCTCTATTCTAATAGAATGTCTTGAACTGCCAGCGCTGGTGCCGCATGAGCAGGCCTTCCAACGGGCCCTGGATGACCTTCAGAACTGGCAGCTGAGGATGTAGTAGCGGTTGTACTGTTTGTCGACTTCGTTTTCCGGCGAGACGCTTTTCCCTTCGACTTCTTTGCCTTGGTTTGCTTACGCTTGGGACCGGAACGTTTTGCCTTGGCCTTTGCTACGATTCTGTTTTTCAACTTCGCCAGTGGGTCGCGCACACTACTGGTGATGTTAAATTTTCGGAGAACCGCTACAACATGCCAGCACATCAGCATTTTCAAAAAGTAGGGACAGGTGCATCGCTTGCGCGTAATGTCAACTATCCACCCATCGGAAGGCATTCCTATGCGATGCGAACGTCGTAGAGACCACGATGTAGCTTGTTCGAAAAGCCTTTTCCAATTGGTGCCCACCTCGTCGTCCTCGTCTTCATCTGAATCCACTCTAGATCGTAGTATGGCTGGGATATCGCTGGCCATCGAGCTATCGGACGAATCGGATGTTGGATTGTCTTGGGTGGATGTCAAGGCTAGAAACAAAGCCAATTGGCTACTCGGTCCTGTTGTCGTATCCGTACGCGTGGAGGGAGCCGCATTGATTGTCTCCAGAAGAAACCCGTTTTCTTCTCCAGCTTGTCCCTCTGTGTCGGCGCCTAGAATCTCGAGGACTCGTACTTGGTTCGCATCGGTTGTCCTGGTGATAACAACTCGAGAAGCTTCAAGCATAGCTGCCGCTGCCTTCACTAACTCGGATGTTGGTGTGGATGTATATTCTGCGGGCGCGAGCTTGACGGGACTTGTCGTTTCGATGAAGGTTCCGATTTTTTCGAGCAATCGACACATGTGATGCTTGCGACGCTGAAGAATTAGGTTCTCGCACGGATTGTTGGTTAATGCGTAGCCCTCAGGATTGTGGTACAGTTGCCACCGCCAATAGCGGCCTTTTAGCCACTGCTGCTCGAAGTAGTCCGCGAATTCAACGAGATGCGTCTGCTTGCGCCAATTAGCTATTTCTCGATCTCGTGTGCGCTCGAACTCCAACAAGCTTTGCGTAAAATGCATGTCGACAATCGAGTTCATCACATTTTTCCTATCATCAAAGGGAAGGTGCTGTGTGCGTTTACGTACATTGTACATAACGTGAAAATAACACATCAGCTTCGTAGCATTTGCAAAGCTGGGCACGTTCTCGAGAGCCAAGAATTGAGCATCCTCAACATCGCTCATGGTTGCGTCGATACGAAGTGTTGCTCCCCGAACATCCCGGATGACGTCAGCAAAACTGCGCAAGCACTCGGTGTATTCATGCTCTGTGCGCCGACTCACCACAAAGAAAGCGCCAACTTGGTATGAACGCCCTCGGTCCGTGAAGCCACAAGTTATCACTGGATAGCCCAAGTCGCTAACCTTAAACGTGGCATCCGCATGGAACTGCACAAAATCCCCCGACTGACAGAACCGTAGGCAGCTTTCGATAAGTGCGAGAGACGTCACGCCAATAATGAAAGGATCGTCGTCCTCGCCGGACCCCACATAAACAAAGCCATCCGTGTCCAACTTCGGTCCGAACAGGAAAGCGGAATCTGGCTGAAGCTCTGGTTTGTAGCGACGAGCGCGAGCCATTTCATGCACGGCCTTGATTGAATTCTTGGTCCCCTTCGAACGCCGGTGAACTTTCAGTGCATTTTGAATCTGGGAGAGCTCTGGCCATCCGCCTTTAGATGGCTTGATATTTGCTTGCCTCTTGAGATGCGCCAGAATAATACGTGGAGCGTTCCCAATCTCGTCTTGTGCCGCGATAAATGCTTTCATCGGCTGAGTCACGACTGGCCGATGCTCCGCAGTACAGGGACGAACCCCACGGGCATGTGCCTGCTCGTTTACAGTTATCTGCCACTTGTCCTGAGCTGTGCAGTGGAACACCTTCCAGACCACGCCGCATTAGCCAAACTCGCGACAAGTGCTGCTCAAGCACCGAAGACGTCTTTCGGTCATCGTATGTTCACCAGCGCAAACACGGCAGTTGTCGAAGTCGACCTTGTGAAATATCGCCGAGCAGCACATCGACTCGTCACGGTAGTCATCGAATTCGTCCGTGGAGTCGTGGACGGCTAGCTGATGCCATCCAACCATGGCCGCTCCTGAACGAAAACTTTGTCTGCAGTCCCCCGCTTGGTAACTTGGCTAGCACAATTAAGTTGGTATTTATATTCCTCACACCGGTTAGCCGTTATATTGGTGCCCCACAAATATAGTCTCTCCCTGTTTTCACTCGAACTCTATGGTGCAAACCCACATTTATATTCACTCCCCATGTGCGTATGTTTGTGCCTACAAATCTGTATATTTTGACACCATCGTCGAGTTGAAGTGGGTGAGGCGTGGGCTTGGAACGAGACCTTTACTGTGCGTAGCGTCAGCTGACGAGGTCCTAGTGTCCTATATAATGGCACTACAGTATGCAAATCGCAACTTTGCTCGAAGGCCCACCGAAAAGGGCGCACTTGGGCATTGCACAAGTCGCACAATGTAAAGTGTTGCCAATGCGCGTACAATCCCCTACACGCCCAGCTCAAGACTCACAAGCACAAGTGAACATCACTGTCGGTGGTTTATACATTCGTCTATACTCGTCTAGACATAAATCTCTACGCGGGCTTCGCGTTGGGTATCCTACTTCCATTAGAATTCGTTTTCTTTCAGAGACGCACCCCATCGATCGCTGTGGTTCTTGCCATGGTGGTTGTTGTAGCTCTGGTGATTCCCCACCGGATACGGTTTGGACCGGTGTTTCCAGCTCTCCGTGGACCCCAGCGACGAGTTGGGCTCCGACAGGAGGGCGATGCTGGACGTTGAAGACAAAGGCGAGCGCGGAGAGCTCATATTAGAGTAGGTGGGCTCCACCATGATCGGCACCTCCCGCTCTCTCGACTTTGGTCTCCTCCTGTCTTGAGGCCTCGGCGACCGCTGTCTGGAACCAGCTCGACCTCGATCTCTTCGAGGAGATTCTCTCCTCGGCGTAGTCGCACTGGCAGCGTAGTAGCCGCTTGGCGGAGACGCAGGTATCAGCGCTGGTCCTCTCCCAGAGCCGCTCGACTGTAGCGTAGCTAGTCGCGTTGTGCGGGTCCCTGAGCTGCCAGAAGTATACGCGTCCTCCTGCAGCTTCTTCATCTGCTTGTTGGTCTTGTGCCACCACACTACTACGCACACGCACGCGATCACGACGAAAAAGCTGGCAACAACCACGTACATCCACCACTGCCAGAAGAAACAGCCACTGCCCCACGGCACATAGGTCGCCCACGAACTCTTCTTCTTCATCGTACTGGAGAAACACGAACACCAATCGTCCGAGTCATCCGACGAGTACACCTTCTTGGTCGAGTTGACCTCGTTCGGACAGTTGTGCGCCACTGCCAAGCCGATCTTCCCATCCGCGCGGTCGTGGTACGAGTACAAGCCGTCCATGAACACATCGCCAAGGACAGTCGACGTTCCTTCGGAGATTCCGATCGCGCGACAAGGGGTGCTGGCGTTGTTGCCGTTCATCTCCGGTCGCCAGTAGTACTCGGGCGGGATTTCAACTGTAAAGTGTTTGCTGGTTCCGCCGTCGCTGGTCTGCATTCCCAATGTGAAGTAAATCGACGGGAGCTCCAGTAGTGCGGCGTTCGAAGACGTGGGATCGCAATAGTCTTCGTCACAGCACGATGTTGAGTCGTCGAAGTAAGTCTCGTCAAAGTCCGGTATGGCGGACAGAGTGGCAGCCTTGATTTGGTCCATCAGCGCGTTATACACATCCGACGGGAACGCCAGGTTGCTGGTTCCTGAGTCGATGATAGCCTGTGGGTCGTTATACTTATCGCATGTGAGGCCAAGGCTGGAGCCGTCGTAGCCGATATCTGTCACTGTGACAACGTACCACGCTTCCTGTACAATAAAACATAACCAACATTACGGTCAGATAATCAATCACCTAAAGGCTCCTTTAACCCGAGCTCGCCTTACCCGCGTGATGGGAGTGTAGAACATGTCGCCTGTGTAGTAGCTCTCGCCCTCGGTTCCCTCCGTGCCTCCGATTAGTAGCTGACCTGAATGTAACGTGAAATCGGTTCCACCGGTCTGCAGCATGGGCTGCATCGTGCCACACAGGAGCATGCCAAACGAATCCGTCGTCTTGCCAGTATCCACAAGCACGCTATACAGCGACTGAATCGATCCATCAGACGCAGCCAGGGCCTCATAAGCCAGCCCCGTGATACCATCGTACGTCGAGCGGTAGAACGTGTCCTGCTCCTCAATGACCAAGAAACTCTTGGTAATATCTCCGATCTCGTCTGAATGCCACTTATCCGTCATAAATTGCCCTCTACAGCAAAATAACAATCAGCAACTGCATCCTTCGACACCAAAATGCTCAGCACGGCCACTTACTGAATGTTCGCGCCGGCAAACGACAGCGTGACCGAGCCGCTGCCGCTATCCGAGCACGTCGAGGAGGCATCGCACGAGTACGTCACCTCCGCATCAGAGCCACAGCATCCAGCTCCCAGCACCGCATCATTCGACGACCCAGTATCTGCAATCAGTCGGAAGGCGTTCTATCAACACAAAACCCCACAACTCGGTCAGTTCTTGTCCGAATTCCACCGCAACCCCCACACCATCACTGCGTACACTTCCGCCAGACGACCCCGAGCCTTCCACTGATCCAATATCCACTGTGAGCGTATATGCTGCATGCCATAACGCACGACGCGTCCATGTGAGGCAAATATTTCGACCAGGTACGGTCTCCTTTACGCCGAAATGGTCAACAGGCCTCACCTGTGCCCGACGCGATGCCGTTGAGGTCGATGGAATAGTGCGCGCTGGCTGCGTCGGCCTCGTGACCGAACAGCAGCAACTTGCAGCCGAGCAGCAGCAGCAACCGCCGCTCCAACACCAGCGCCGCCATGCCCGACAAGAACGATGGTAGGGTGACGGTAGATATAGTCAGACCAATCTGTCATGCTATCGGTACACTGTACCGATCCGCGCATCCTCACCTCGTTGCAGTGACATTTTATCCCACTCTCCACTTTTGTGACATAAATTGAATTTTCGCGTCCAGGAGCGCCAATCGCACTGCCGGAAGGTCGCCAGTAGGTCATGCAGCGCAGCGCGTCCGCGCCGATCCGCGCGCGCGCCCGCACGCGCTACGCGTCGGTGCTAGAGAGCGCGCTGGTGGGTCTGGGACGCGAAGACGCCGTGGTGAACTCCACACGCAAGCCGCGCAAGAAGCGGCGCGTCGAGACGGGCCACAGCCCCATCCGCGGGCTGGAGCACGCGCTTAGCGTCCCCGTGACGCGCTCAAAGGTCAATGAAGAGGAAGAAGAAGACCCTTTCGCTAGTTTTAAGCTGCTCAAGTCCCATAAGAAGAAGAAAAAGCGACGAGAAGAGAGAGAAAATGCGTTAAATTCCTTCTCTCCGGCGGTCACGAGGAGCGCGGCGAAGCTCAAGATTAAGCACAAAAGGAGGCACGCGGGCGTGCTGGAGCTGATGACAAGGACGCCCGTGACCAGGTCCATGATGAAGAAGAAGAAAAAATGGAAGCGCAGCAGTTTGGAGAAGATTGAGGATATGGGTTTGGAGAAGGTGGAAGAAGAAGAAGAGGAGAAGGATGTGGTGGTGCAGAAGAAACTCTCGTTCCTGTCGCCAATGCAGTCGCCGGTGCAGAGCCCAGTTAAGGAGAAGAAGAAAAAGAAAATGAAGGAGAAGAAGGCTGACGTGGAGAAAGGCTGGAAGGAGAACAAGAAGCCGATGAAGGACGGCGTGCGCGTGAATAGGAAGGCGGCGGTGATGTACGAGTGGCGGGTCGAGTGGCCGCCTGTGCTGGAAGATGCAGAGGAAGGTGTGGAGAGGGTGCAGCTTGTGATGGTCGGACAGGTGGACGGTGAGAACGCTCGGTTTGTGGTGGGCAAGCGCGAAGGGCCGACCAAGTTTACGTCGAAAGATGGACAGTACGTCTCGCTGGCTGGCAAGTTTGATCGCGCCGCTGCAAGGAGCGATGGTGTCCCACGCGCAGCGATGGAGCTCATTAAGGAAGGCATCCCGGCGTACTTTTATAAGCGCCTACTGCCTTACGTGGAGAAGTCGCAGAGCCCTGCGAAGCCCGTAAAAGATGGAGCTAAAAGGAAAGCAGTGAAGAAGAAAGCGAGAGATGAAGAAGAGGACAGGTACGAGGCGTCGCGTTTGTATGTATATTTTGTTCGAGAGAGAGAGAGAGAGCTGACGATAATGCTCGGAAACAGCCCGCCGTCTACGCCGATCGACAACGAGGCTGATTCGGCCAATGAAGCTCCTCATGTACCAAGCCCGATGGAAGATGATACTGTATTCGAGACGCCGAAACCAAAGAAGGTGCCGACCACGAGAAAGTGCCGTTAGAGGTGTTTTCAGTCTCCTAATGCTCGTTCGTGCAACAGGCTCGCGCACCTGTGCTTGTCCAGGAAAAGATGAAGAGCGCAAAGAAGGATCAACCAGAACCTGAAGCAGAGGTGGACGTCTGGACGGCCGAGCAGATGGAGGCTCTGATGGACGCCAAGCTCAAGATACCAACGACAGCTTCGAACTTCTGGGCTCAGGTACGGAATCGAAAGAAGAATTGCTATGGTGGGTAGGACAAACTAACACGGATCGTTTCACAGGTGGCGCAGTATGTGCCTAGCAAATCAGCCAAAGACTGCCAGACAAAGACGTTTGAGCAATTCCGATCTCCGCCGACGCATCGAAAACCAGCGAAGAAGGCTATCAAACGAGCAAATACCGAGACCAAATCAGCCATACCCTCGAAGATCGCTCGTGCTGGCTCCAACAAATTCAAAAAGCAAGTACGCGAGTTCGTGGAGGAGGTAAGTCCATGTCGAGAAATTTTTTTATGAAGGCGTAGTTACAAAGCTGACCGAATTGCTATTACAGTACGAGAAGAAGCACGTGGACGACCTCTTCGAAACAACCCCGTCCAAGGAAGGCTTGCCAGAGCTGCCGGACTTTGGCTCCATCAAGTCGCCGGAACTCGCAACCCCCTCGCATAGCCTTGATGAAGACTCGGAAGTGGACGATGAGGCTCCAGGACTCCTCAAGAAACTCAGCTCGCGCAGGCGCGACGACATTGACTCGTATGTGTTGGGCATCAATCGTCAACACATCGCCGGTGGTGGAGTCAAAATGGCTGCTGGCAAGGTGCGGCGTGTGACAGCAATGGTTACTCCAGTGAAGGGTGTGATTAATGCGAAGGCAATGTCTGCCAAGGTACGACATGGAATAGCGTTGCTTGGACCCCTTGAGGAAGACTGCACACTAACATTCGTCTTTGTTTTGACTTTCGCAGAAGAAGCCGGTAATGCTCGTCGAAGCAGTTGGGGCTCACTCCGTCAAGGGAATTGTAAGTCCAGGAGGAACGACTCATGTTCGTATCGAGAAGGATGGCAGCTCATCGGAGGGTGAGGACGAAGATGACTATCGCAGCAGTGACGAGGAGGAAGACTATGATTTGCCGTGATCTGGACCGACCGAAGTTCCAAAGAGTGCATCTATTTATTGGTCCAGGACCTAAGAGGTTGTTCGGCTTCCTTATCCAGACTGCAAGGCTCCATTGTATCAGAGCCAATCTAAGTGTGAATAGCAAGAGTCATGAATAAATACGAGCTCGTGTGAGTTGCATCGTCGAGCAGAATCTGCTCGTTCGTGCTTGGCAGCAAGCAGAATTGTGGTCTACTCTTGTACGAGCATTAGCACGCGTCGCAGATTTTCAACAATTTCCTCCGCCCCTGGCATCTGCTCTGATCCTGTCATTAGGTCCCAAAGACAATGTGTTAGATCGAGCAAGCCGATGATAGAGATCTCTTGTGGTACCGTACCAGACTCTTGCGAAGCCAGCACTTGTTGCAAGTTATGCAAAGCGGTTGGTCTCGATAACAGCAGCGCCCGTGCCTTCTGGTTGTCGTAGACGAGAGACCAAAGCGTCGCTGAGAGATAGCGCAAGGCTGTCGAATCGCCTTGCGCTGCGCTGACTCGTACTGAGGTCGCCACAACCTCGTCAAGTAACTCCTCCCACATGCCGAAGTTGTTCTTGGTCGCTTGAGAAAGAGCGAGGTTCCTCATCAGCAGGCAGCCACTTCGTCGAACCAGCGCATCGGTCGAGTGCATTGTGTCTTCGAAAACGAGCGAAAGCACAGTGGCCCAGCTTGTATAAAGCACCCGAGCTCCTTCCTCGCTGCACGCAATGCTGCTGAGCACGCTGAGCATGTGAGCGAGGTTCTCGAATTCCAGGCGATTCACTTTGCTCGTTTGTCTGGTCTGCTTGAGGCGATCTTGAAGCGAATCCACCATCTTCGATACTGATCCGGTCTTCACGGACGCCAAGACGCACTCACTGTTGAGCATTACGGCCTTCAGCACTTGACACGCAGCGTTGCTCAGGGCCACATCTTCTGCGGATAACTGGGCGGCGCTGTTTGCTGCTTGGCGATGGGTTGGTGCCACTTCGCCTCGACTGCTCGCCAAACCGAATAACAGAGGCAACAACGCAGTGCCCCCACCAGAGGGTTTACCTGATCCAGACGACAGTGAGACCAGCATAGAAGCTCTGGCATTGTCGTTGCCGTAGACATAGTTTGCCAAGAGGTGGAGCGCACGTAACAGCAGCTGCGAGCCGCGGACGTGGGCCGCCTTCATCACATTCCAGTTCGCTAGAATCACGCTCAGAAGACCTTCAGTCTGAGCATTCATGAGAGAGAGAGCCATCACGTTAGAGCCATTATAATAGCATCCATCGCGTATTGATGAAGTTATCACGTACCTTTGCAAGCCGCTGGTTTTCCTCGTGTCCCCCAACGATAGCGCTGACGACCTCCATGTGTGTCTGGATACGTCCACAAAGATCAAGTACGTAAGCATCCTGTGTGTTCGAATTGTTGCCTCTCGCTCGCTTGCCGCCAAATCCACCGGCGATACGAATGGCTGAAAAGGTCTCCTTGATGGATGTCAGAGCGAACGGTAGTCCGCGCTTCATCTGAACAAATTGCTGGAGACTTGGAGATGTTTCAAGCAGGACTTGGAGTGCGCATGCGACCCGCCGGATTGATGTCAGAGGAAACACACGGCCCTGCAACTCGGACTGGGCGGCAGTAGCGGTGTCTGCAGTCAATGGCCTGAACTCGGCGACCTCTTGGTAAAGGTCAAACACGGCAGAGCACAGTGCGTTGGTAACCGATCCATCTGAAGAATTCAAAGATCCAGGAATCAACAGCGTTATCTACAGTAGGCCGTAAACGTAAAACAAATCGGTCAGTACCCAAGTAGTCAGACCATTGCCACGTATGAAGAAGCACTTACCGCGGGGACTACACGTGAGAAGGATACTCGAAAGTCGATTGGGTGGTGAGGTTCTAGCAGTTTCTCCACCACAATGACAAAACTCGCCCCGAATCCTGATGTCCTTGGAGCTCCGAAGTGCTTTGTATCGCATTGGCCATGTTGGTCGAAGGATTGTACCAAAAGAATGCTTAGCGTTCCTGCACACAGGTCCAGCACTTCGTATTGCTTCCGCTTTGTAGCCTTAGGCAGCGTGTCGTCGAAAGAAGCGTGAATATCTTCGACGAGCTCCATCAGTTGATATTGTAGAGTGGTATGCTACATTAAATAAAACAAGCGCTCTCGGTTAATTTTTCAGCTTATCGCAGACCAACCAGCGTATACGCACCATGAGGAAAAACTTCACTTGATCATAACCGGCAACACGACACACAGCCTGGAGGAGATTCAGCAATTCGATCATCAAATCTAAAATCGCAGGGAGAAGCGAACATCTCCACGCGTCGTCGTCACAGCGAGGCAGGAGCATGCAACTCGAGCTGTATCGATTGCAGTTATCCTTCCATTCCCGTAGCGATAGCGCCTAGACATTCACAACAAGCATTAGTGGCAGGAACCTACAGCACAAACCCTCTGCAGTGCGTGCACTGACCTGTACCAATACTGGATAAATGTCGTATTCTTCTTGAGCAACCTCCAGCTCCTTCTTGATATCACCCAATTGAGGCGCCAAGCTCTCGCTTTGCATGTAAAGCACCCGAACAAGCCGTACAAAAGCACTTGCAGTACGAGCGAATAGTTTGGGGCTCTTCAAGGCATTCAATAGTGAGCGCAGTGCCCTTCCGGCAAACTTGGACCCACGGAAAATCTCCACCATCGCAGTTCGTCGATCTGGAGGGTACTCATCAAACTGAAGCAATTCGTTCGTCAAAACACTGCAGGCTGCTGCTCGTACAGCATCGGACTCCGTATCATCTGTGGACGTCTCAAAAGCCATCTCCAGTAATCGAGATGATGGAGGATCCAACAAGGCAGAATGCTCGATCACCATAAATCCAAGCTCTCGAATGGGCGATACGTGGTCAAACAAAAAGCGAGACGCCCAACTTCCGTCCAGAAGGATGCTGCTATCGGTGTGCTGCAGAGGGCTATCACTGGCCAACAGGGAGTCACGCGGAAGTGTCCGCAGAATGGCTACCATACACTGAGCTCCGATGACAAAAACATCCCGATCCATGAAGGAGCCTGGAACACGGTGACGGCACACGACAGAGAGCAACGGTGAGAGCATTTCCGTCAGGCGCTTGCAGATTTTCTCCCGAGAAGGCGGTGATAGGCGGGTGTCTGCATTTTCGTCCATGGGTCTAGCAAACCGTAGCAGCACCTCGAGCATTACGGCGTGAAGGACTGGTTCCGTTGCGTAGATTGCCGAGTACTTGGAGCAGATAATCGCGATAACGTCGGTATCAGCGGCCAGAGACAAAAACAAATCCCCCACCTTCGATTCGCTCACGTTGAGCAGCAATCGCGCAACTTGCAGAGAAAAATCCTTGCTTTTCGACCTTTTCAGCAGTGGAAGGATATTGCGCTTGACAACGACAAGCGCCCGCAACTGCTGGCCTCTCGTCATGGAGCAGAACAAGACACTAAGTGTGTTCACCAGCGAGCCGATGATCACCTCGTCTCGCTCACTTTTGGGAGGCACGGCGAAGTACCTTTCAAAATCTGCCTCCCACTCCCCAACAAAGCGCTCACGTGCAAAACTCCAAGCTCCACACAGCGTCAACAAGTGATACAGCGCGTTTAAACACTTCCCGTGCGACGGTGCGTCGCGGACCTTTTCGGCGATGAGTGTATACTCCGCATCAAGTAACGAAGAGAACGGAGTGGCGCTCGCTCCGCTAGAACTGCCTGGGGTCTGGTTGATTATCGCCTTCACTTCTTGAAGCCATGATACATCCGCTCGCTTCGTCAATAGCGTGCAGCTCGCCTTCAGTTGTTGTTCCAGAGAGCAAGTGCCAACGAAGCAACGGACCCAACGATCGGAATACAATCCAAACGTTGGCTTGATCATTTCAGGAATTTTTGCTTCGCCGATGAACTCAGCCTCTTCAACGATTCCAGACACAACTGGCGCTCCTTCGGGAAGGAAATTCTCGGCAGCACACGTCATCAGGAGAATGATATAGTACATCTGCGTCCGGATCGCTGCAGACGAATGGAAAATCAACGGCAGCAAAACCCGCATCAAGTCGGTATCGCGCTGCATGGCTGACCGCAGTAGGCGGCTGCGGAGGAGTAACGTCCTCAACAAGAGGAGAGCTTGCTGAACCATGGGAGAGTTCTTTCGCTTAGCTTCGGACTCGAGAACAGTGCGAACCAGGTCAATAAATTCGGATACTTTATCCAGTTCCTCGAACAGCGCGAACAACTCCACCGGTGCATTTTCGATGAGCATCACCAGCTCTTTAAACGCGGCCTCTCTCATACTCTCGAATCCAGAAGACGTCCCGGAAATCACTTTGCGCAGATGAGTCAACTTGCTCAACTGAGACGAAAGCTCGTTTTCGCTTGGTTGGTAGTCGTAGTTGCGGATGACGGGCAACGGCGACTCCATCAGCGTCGTATCAAGTGTTAAACGTTTATCGTCGCGGATAAAGGTGCTGCCGAACGGATCTTCACGGATTTCTTTTTCCTTGGTAATCCAGTCAAGTGCTGATGGATTCGTTTGGTTCACCAATCGAATAATTCCCGAGGCTGCCGCTTTCCGAATATACAAAGACTCGTGGAGCAGGCAGCGGCTGATTAGAACGTGTCTTGCGCTGTCAGGGACACTCGCCTCCACCCTATTGAGGACCTCTGCGAGTTGCGGCTGAGTCGAGCGTTGCTCCGGCGAAGATCCTTCGGACGGTTCAATGTAGGCGAAGTGCTGGAGCAACGGAATCACGGGCTTCAGCTGTACCAGTTTATCGCTTGACGCGGCTGAGAGCTGGTTCAATGCAAAGCGTAGAATCTCCCAAAAAGCTGCGGTATTCAACTGGTTACCATCCGTTTGCCTTGCGAGGACAAGAAGTAAGAGCGTGAGAAGTTTCGGTTCGCACAAAATCTCGTTCACAAATTGACGCCGACGTTCAGCCGAGACGCCGTTAATCTCATTGCTGATACCGTTGACAAGATCCACGAGGCCTCGGAAGAAGTGGGCGACCACCAGCGTCTCCTTCTCACCCAGCCCACTCAGCTGGTCACACAGAATGAATCGAATAGCCTCAAGCTCGCTTTCAGATAGTGCCTTTTGCTTCTCGGCTCCGGACAATGTCGACCAGATCGCCTGTAGTGTGGCGTCTGCTATCGCCTCGGCATCGGCGCTGTCAAAGGCACTGCTGATCTGTATAGCCTTCTGCACAACTTCCAGACTCACGACGGATGGCTTTTTCTCCGAGGGTCCGAAATCCGTCAGCTGCTCACGATGAGCCCTGGCAAATTCCACAAATTCGATAATCATCTTTGCGTCTTGTTGCGATGAGTGTTTCAGATTGACGAAGGCGGGGATCGTCGCGTCAATCTTGGACAGATTTTGGACGAGCGATTCATCTTTCCACTCTTCAGCCGCAATTCCAGGGAGAAGTGGGTTAGCTGCCCACGATTTCACAGCCTCCCACAGTACTCTGGGAACGCAAATGACATCACTGTTAGCCGCCGCATCACCTTTATCCGTATCTGCTGCGCTCGGCGCCGTATCCACGCAATATCGAGAAGACGGGTACAAGCTCAACAGCCGGAGTACCAGTTCCACTAGTTTCCATGTCATGGAGTGCGTTAACTCGAGATCAGGGTCAATGATACTGGCTCCACCTTGCTCCGATACTACTGGGCGGCAGATTCCACCGAGAACATCGAAAATGCGCTCAAGCCGCACCTTATCTAGCTCCTGAATGCTTGCCTCAGCAGCCGAGGTGCCACCTTTCTCCGGTAACTCAAGCAATGCCGTGATGAGGAGGTTCAGCAAGTGCAATCGCGGGTGTCTTGCCGAGCGCAGCAGCGGCAAAACGCTCGTAAATATCTTGTATACAGCTCCACTCAACGAGTACTGCTCCAGTTGATCGACATCAGCGCTACGCTCAGCCGTTCTGACAACGCCGTCGCCAACCTCCACTCTAGCACGCGGATACAATACCCGTCGTGTATCATACGAGTCCAGCAGCTCGACATGTACACTGGGTGCATGCACCACATGCGTCGGGTCAAGGCACGTCTTCCGCGTAAGCTTCAGCGCGTACAAGAACGACTCGATCGCTTTCACGCTCGCCATAACGACCGCACCAGATAAATTCCCACGCTTGCTCGAGAACGTCGAGTTCAGCATCTCGTCAAAGTAATTCACACCCATCGACACCCCCATCGCTCGCTCCACCAACGCATCAGCCTCGCCATCGCTCCGCTCACTCATTGTCCCCGGGCTTCCAGGTAAAACCGGCTGCTGTACGAGATGCAGCAGATACTGCAACACTACCGGGCGCTGCAAAAACACTTGTGCTGGGAAGTTCCTCAACAAATCGTTCCTAAACGTCGCACAAGCCGCCACCAGGTCCTGCGTCTCCGTCCGCAGCTGAAGCTTCACCTCGAACTCGAATAAAAACTGCTCGTCCACCGACGCCAGCGTCACCTGAGCGAATTTCCAGCCTCTAGCCTCCAACTCGTCAACTTTTGGGCCTCTTCGTCTATCAGCCAGCACCATACTGGCCCTGAGCTTTTCATCCTTAGCAGCAACCTCCCGTTCTTCTCCTTCTCTTGAATTGCTGACCTGTTCCCTAATCTCCTCTTTTGCCACCACCTTAGTGACGTATATCTGCCTCAACAACTGCCATAACCCAATAAACACGAATTTAAGTATTAGTCCTTCCATGTTTTTTATCCTTCTAAGAGCCCATTTCAAAGCTAAATGTCAACCTTTTCATACGTCGCGCGCAGCTCGGCGTTGCTGTTGGCGGCGCGCTGGAGCGTCTGCGCCGCCCCGCAGCGCTGCAAACTGGCCACCAGCAGCTCCGATTGGCTCTGCACCAGCAGCTGCAGCACGTGCAGAGCCTGCAGCTCCAGCGGCGGCTCGAGACTCGCCAGCAGAGCCGGCACCAGCGAGTTGTGCAGCGGCTCCAGCTCCTGCCAGCGCACCAGCCGCTCCCGCAGCTTGAACAGCAGACTCTGCAGCGCCCTGGAGCGGATCTTGGCCAGCGGGTGCCGCAGCTTGAGCACCAGCGCGTCCAGCCGCCCGGCCGCGCCGTCCTCCGCCATCATTGCGCGGCAAAACTCAAAACTCAAAAAGTTTTTCCGCTGATCAAAAGAGTATAGTGAAATCAAGTCAATATATCAAGGGTACACTTAGGATATCGATAGTTGCCATAGTTGAACACTCAAGCTATGATGCCGCGTTCTACGTCGAAGTCGATCCAGCCAAGTCTTAAATCGCAGCCCGGGCGCAATAACGCTGAGTTATCCAAAATGTACGCCCAACCATATCGACGAGGAGCTTTTGTTGCCCTTGGTCTTTCGTCTGCGGGTCGTGGACAGCTTGGATGCAACACCTATGGTTCAGCTTCTTGGTTCGTCAATGATCGAGCATAATAAGCTCTCTTTTAAAGGGAGGTTCACAGCTTTGACACATTATTCTGCAGCACGCACATTCGAGCATTTAGTAAGTTTATCGCTACACCTGCAATGCAGTCAGGCTAAGATAAAGGGGAAGCATCCTCCGATGAGTCGACACCAGCTCCAAAGGGAAAGCATCAACGTGCTTGAGTAAGCGCCCGCGATGGCTGAGGTCGCCATACAGCAGATTCACCAAACTATTACGCGTGCCAGGTCCTTAATTAACAACTCAACCCTGACAGTATCCGGGGTGTAATTTCATTGAAAACATGATCACGCCAGAAATGCCAATTCGCACACACGGCGCACCTCTCCGTCGGCGCTAAGCAGCCTTTCTCAGCGCCGAGGCCTCCGCAGGCCAGAAGAACGATTGTATTGAGCACCAAAATGACGAAAAGGACGAAACCAGGCCTTCAGCGCCTCCTACTGTACCATAATATGCACAGACGAGTAAGCAAGAGCAAGCGAAGCAGCTAAGGGCTGGAAAATATACGTACGCGCGTTCCACGGGATGCTTTTCACCACCAGCACGTGAACTTCGTCCGCGCGCGCTTGGAAGGTTTGTCCGAAGTTTCTCTCGCAGTTGATAGGTTCGTTGTTAACCATCAGCTCAAAGCCTTGCGCTTGTCCGTCTCCACCAAGCAGGACAGGGCGGCACTTCTTGTCAAGATCTATGGCTGCCGTGTCGTCCCAATGCAGCCACTCGCCGTCCTTCTTCGCCAGGTAGATCCGCGCATTCGCTGGTAGTTGCCCCACCTTGTTTGCAATGCTTGACGCCAACATCACGGCAAACTTGGTTGGGTCAAATTCGAAGTAAAACGAGGCATCATCTTCAACGATGTAGCAGTGAATCTGGACGGGGGTCATCTTCTTCGCGTTTACCCTGCAACTTCCTGAATGGCTGCGTGATATTTTCGCAACGAAGTTGGGTCCAATGGCATCACTCGCTTGATGAACCACCTCCCCGAAGCTTTGAAATTTAAGATTTCTGAAACAAATCTGCGCAATATCGCTAAAATGCTGGCCTCACGCGTTTAGGGCAACATAAAATTTACTTTTTTTTAAATACGTAGTGAGATAGGAGTGCTGTGCAGCCGGCAGGGGATTAATTCGGTTGCGTTTAACCCCTTACTTCCCGGAAAAAAGTTGGGGGTATATTTTGACCCGAATGTTCTACGGTATAACACAAGATAATATAGGAATTTGTATAGACTGGATTTTTGCACGGCTATGCTGTCTGGATAGTACATACTTGTCTCAGGGTAAGAACGTGGCGCATCCAACATTACCGGTCTAAAGTTGGCTCGCTACCAGGCCGGTGGTGCATTTATGATGGAGAAGGCATCATAAGCACTGTACTTTTTATCTGGATAGTCCTATCTCTGAGCATTGCACACGTGCAGCAGCACTGATGTATCACAAAGAAGAACGAAGGAGCTTGAGTTTCAACTGATTGCTTTGTCAAAATATGCAAAGTCAGAACATGCAATTGCTACGCTAGCCTACGCTTCGCCAACTCGTCGTCGGAGTCACCATGCTAGCCTACGCTTCCACGTCGGCCATGCTGTCATCGGAGCCGGCGTCACTTTCGCCAGCTCCAGCACCAGAAGTGCGGCGGCGCTTCTTGCCAGGACGAGCTGCAGGTGGACGGTCTCGGAGCTTGTGTTCTCGTAGCAGGCTGCGCGGGATGTCGTTGCCGTTGTTCCAGTCATTGTGCCAGATAGCGAAGCAGGTTTTCCCCCTGCCCCGCCCCACGTTGCAGAAGTACTTCCTGTAAAAAATGTAGAGTTAGCATCGATTAGTTGACAGGGGGTCTCAGAAGTAACGTACCGCCGGTTTCCTGTCGAGCACTCTGGGCAGAAGTACTTCGTGTACTTCCTGGGCTTCGTCTTGAACAGCGCGCACACCTTGCACGAACGCTGACGCTTCTTGCGGCCTTGCTCATTCTCTACAGTGTCTGGGTTTTCTTCGAGGCGGTGGCCGCTGTCGTCTGCAGCAGGCGCCGTAGCAGTAGACGCTTGATGCGTATCCTCCCGCACTGGAGAAGCCGCTGTCCGTTCACGTGCTGTTGCCGCGCTCTGTTAGAATGCGTCAACATAATATACATAAGGCTAGACCCCAAGATCGCTTATGCTGATACCTCCATCATAACGTACCGCGATAGCATCGAATGCCTCCTTGCTGTTCACCGCGAGCAATTGCGCCATCAGCGTCTCGAAGAATGCGTAGTGCTTCACCGGTCGCTGCTTGCCCTGCGGTCGCTTGTCGTTGACCCTCTTGTGGTGGCGAAACACGATGAAAGCATTCACCAGGACCATGTCGAACAGGCCCAAGAACAAGGTCTTGTAGTACTTCCTTGTCTTGTAGCTGAGCTGCACACTGTACCGCTGCAACCGGAGCTGGTCGTGGACATCGACGCCACCCATCGATCGATGGTAGTCGCGGACCAACTCCGGAACAGGCACCGACTGCATGACGCCACGGATGCGCCGCACTAGAATACAAATAGCAGATTAGAACAGTAAGGATGTAACAAACAATACAACAAAGTCACTTACTGACTGTGGTCGTTTGCCGACTTCCGCCACTTGATAGCATATGGACTGGGGTGCGATCCATCCACATTGCTGCCGTTATCTGCGGGAAACGCTTGTTTTGAGCAAGCTTGATCGTTCCTTGCGGAGGCAGGACAATTTTCTGCTTCTTCACTTGCTTCACCTCCTTCTTCGTCACCACGCCCTTCGCGTAGCCCGATCTGTCTGTCTGGATGGTACCAGTCAAGTACAGGCGCCGATGCAGCATCTCTAGCGCTAGCTTGACAGACGTGTAGAAGCGATCCGTGACAACAAGCCGCCATGGCGACGTCGTCGATGGCGGACACAGCGCATTCATGTTTCTCAGGACCGCTGCTTCACCGGTATTGTTGTCCTTGGGTACTGGCGTCTGCAAATTGGTCTTGGCTCCGCAGTAGATTTCGATTCTGTTACACAGCAAGAGAGCTGATGTTAGCTTATGACGGACCAAGACGCTGACCAAAGACACTTATGATGTCTCCGAGCCAACATAAGCACTTCTGCCAAAAAAAAGAAGCTGAGGAAGGCTAACCTTGAAGGCTAACCTTCCTCAGCTCGAGTCACATACCTCAGACAGTATGCCGTTTCAGCACATGCCGCGACGAACACCTTCGTTCCCCACTTGTGGGGCTTGTCCTTGTTGAATTGACGGGTCGGGTTGTAGCGAGAGCGGGAGGGTAGCGTGGCTTCATCAAAGCTGATCACTGGGGGCACGCGATACCCACGAGCAAAGGTTCGCTGCAGCACGTCCACCACCGGCCGAATCTTCCACGCGCGATCGATGCTTGCCCTTGGCGACTTGTTGTTCGAGAAGTGGAGGTAACCCATCACGTGGAAAAAGCCATTCTTGGGCATGAATAGGTAGAAGCGGTTGGAAGGCAGCGTTCCAACTGGTTTGGTCGACCAGTGTGCCGCAATACCTTTGCGAATGGGCATCAGCATGCGCGCAATTAGAAGCCCCATCACTGTGAGCACCTCCCATGGCTGGATCTCCGGCACACGCGCAAGCCGACGCTCTCGCCCAAATCTTCCACTTGCACGCCGGCGCGTCGCTGCTGCGAACGAATTGCCCCCGCTCTCTGTGGAATCGACTGCGTGTGGTACGTGTCGCTTTCCTTGGCAATCTGCGTCCACAACTTGGGCGGCATGAAGTAGAACAGTAGCGCTAACGAATCGTCCCCCACGTCCATCACACTGTCACTCGGTCCGTACGGTCCATCGTACAAGTCCTTGTAAGTAGGGTCTGGACCGAACTTGGATGGGTCTGAAAAAGAACAATACAGACGTTAGTTATGTTCTCCCTTATGTTGGATGCACTGAACACGGCCATGTGATAATGTTGGATATGAACAACATAACTTACCATACTCCCACCCGTGCATCCGCATCATGGCGATCGCCTTCTTGCTCTGCGCAACCGAGTTGCAGACAGACTCAGGCAGCTCCTCCCCTCCGTCTTCCTCCTCCTCGTCCGTAAGGTCGCCGATGTCCCAGTCGCCTTCCCACTCCTCCTCCTCCTCCTCGTCACTCCACTCGTCTTCGTCTTCAGGCTCCTCCTCGAGGGACATGTCCTCGTCGGAGTTCAAACCCGTGTACGCATCGGCCCCCGTGGGCATCAAGTTTGCGTCACCGTCGACAATACACGGCAGCGGCGCAAGCGGAATGTCAGCCGCTGCGCCGTCGCCATCCGAAGCGCCATCGCCATCCGAAGCGCCGTCGCCGTCCGAAGCGTCTTCATCGTCTGCGCTATCTTCTTGCAGAAGCGCTCGGCGTCGCTTGCGCGGGTTGCCGACGGGAGGTGGAGTCTCCTCGGCCGCAGAGACGCCAGCAACCGCAACAGAAGTCAGCATGTCCGACAGCACCTCCTCTACCATCGCTGGCACAGGATCAGCCGTCGCCTGCGCCCTGCCTTCCGTCTCCTTCGCCTCCTCCGCGACACTCGCGGGCTCGTTGCGCTGCGCCGTCTCCTTCGCTTCGGCGGCAGCTATCGACACGCCCATCGCTGCCGCCACAGCACCGGGTGCTTCCTTAGACTGGGCCGTCTCCATCGCCGCCGTCGTGTGCTTAGCAGCCCTCTTCCGGGTCGCCTTCTTCGCCCTCTTTGCCTGGCCTCCTCCTCCATCTTTCTCCTCCGCACGGCGAACACGGCGCGCGTGCCGTTCACTCAGCAGCCCCTCCAAGCAGAGCTGCCGCTCCCGCTGGGAGAGCTCGTAGCGTGGTGTCTTGCCCGACGTACCGACCATCTTTCTCTCGCCGCGGTGTTTTCTGGAATGAGTGGTGAGTGGACAGCGACCACTTGTGTCGTGGTGGGTGACAAGCCCACTCTATATCACATTCAACCGAATCTCTCAGAGCGACACCTAGACCTGTGCAAATGGCCATTTTCCACTCAACCAGTTATCTTGATTTCATTATGGATATGCAGTGACAGTACGTCCATACAAATTTATAGATTAATTTTTTCTTAAGTTGTAGGGTACAACATAACAAAAACGCTGCGAAAAAGCTGACAGAAGCTATACACCCTTTATGTTCTACGGTACAACCGTTGGGAAGTAAGGGGTTAAGTATTGACATATTGTGAAAGTAAACTTAATATGTAATTTGAATAATTACCTAGTCGGTTTCTATCAATAAAGAAGCATCAATCGCACCATCAAGTTTCAGTTCATTCGAACCATTTCCAGTTCTCGAGCCCAAAGACGCTGCAACACCAGGGTGAATTTACAACACGAAGGTAAGACTAGTCGTCTGCTTGGGTTGGCGCTGCTTCAACTTACTAGGGCTTCGCGGGGGCCGAGATAGCGTGACCAAATTCGTAACTCCATACTTTTAAAAAAAACAAAACAGTGTCAGAATATGTATTTGTGCTTGCGCTCGCATTTTTTTTCAAAATACTTTTTTCTTGTTAATATACGCGTATTGATTGATTATAACAAGGTTGATTGTTAGACATTCGTTTCAGTAAATGGTCGCTCTGTGAACCTCGTTGAATCTACTGGTAGCACTATTTTCAAACGAGGTTGACTCATTTACACCATTTCAAGCCGTCCTACTGTACACGCAACGTACGAGGCGCAGCATTGTACTCGCATCTAACTTTTAAACACATCGATCCGGATAATTGAAGTTTCTATACTCGTAGGTACAGGTATCCTGCGGGTCTGACACCTTTCGAACCAGATCCGTGAGAAGCGCGAAGCACGCGTGATGCTCGATCTCCATCTTGGACAGAATCGTCGACGCATCTGCTGCCGCGATCGGCAACTGATCTGCAGCCTCCACGAACATCATGCCATCCAGCTCCTCGTAGCTCCGCCCCGTCATCTCCTGGAACTTGTGAACGCGAAAGTCGCGAGGCAGCTTGCCTACCGTCACGCCCTCCGGAGCCTCCACTGTGCCGCCGTCCACAATGTCCGCGATTAGCTCCGTGTCCGACGTCATGCTGCGGCGGTTCCAGTTGGCCGAGCCCACGGACAAATACACGTCGTCCATGATGGCCACTTTGGTGTGGAAGCTTCCGCTCGGCCTTGACCGTGTAGATCTGGAACTTGTCCGGGTACTTCTCTCGGATGGGCGACACCATCTCGTACAGGTACTTGATGTAGCCTCCGTTGGCCAGCATCTTGGTCTGCGGGTTGGCGATAATCACGAGGCACTGGATCCTCGGCATCACCTCCATGATGGCGTCCAGCAGCTCCGGCACGAGGATGAAGTACTGGTCCTCGATGGTCCTCGATGTAGATGAAGTTCTGGGCCTTCTAGATGGCCTTGAGGCGCGCTCGGAACAGCGACGCCTCTCCGCGCGGGGCGAACTCCTTGTAGTGCTTGTACTTGCAGCTGAAGGTGCGTGTGATCTGGACGCTCTGGTTGCCTAAAGTACCGGTAGTGTTGCTCCTGGCGTAGTTGAGAGGTGAGATGTCAGTGTACGTTGGGTTCTCGAAGTCGAGCAGGTCGTCGACGATGCCCCGGCTCGGCAGATAGTCTGAGTTCCATCGGTCCACGAAGTTCTTGGCGACGTCCTTGGCGGCAGGTCCATGGATCCGAACGTGACCGTCAAGCCAGCCTTGGTTCTTAAAGCTGATACCTGTGGCGTCTCGAAGCGTGCTGTTGTTGTGGTAGATGGTGTCCCACCGATCATTTTTTTTTTCTTGAAGACGTGTATTGGCATTTAGTTACTAGTAGCTTACTACTGCTGTCTACCAACAACTAACGACAAAGCAGCCTGGTCCCACTCGTGCTATAAGCGTCACGAACCGGGTGGCTCTCCGGTTGCGGAGAGTCCGATGAAATTTCCAAAGCGCGACCTCAGAGAGGACAGGTGATCGATCTCGCCACCCACGAGGCTTGGTAGATACAGGGCACGGGCCCTGCACCCACCTGAATGCGGCCGTAGTAGCCGCTGTCCCACAGGGACTTGACTTGAGCGTAATCGCGTTCGTCTGGCGCGTGCTGTAGGATGCGTGAGCCTAGGCGTCACAACATCGCATGACGGCAGCATCCCGAAGGACACCGCCCAAATGCCTCCGTGGAGGCGTGGCTTCAGTGCTCGAACCGCGGTCGCCTGCCGCGAGCTTGAAAGAGTGGCAGAAGGCTGGGCCTCCCACCACCGTGGCAGCGACCCATAGAGTTGCTGTCCTCTTGGAGCGCAATCGCCGTCGTCACGCGCGAGCTGCTCCAGTGCCGACTGCCTTCGTTAGCCATGGTCACACGAAAGCCGTCGCCGCTGCCGCCATGCTCCTTCCTGGGCTCCCGAGGGAGGATTCCTCCCAGGAAGGCCAAGGACCCGGAGATCCTTGGAGGCTACCCTTGGCAGACACTTGCTCGCGACCCGTCGAATGTTGGAATCCCACCGATCATTGGCGAGATCGAGTCCTCCCACGTACGCCACGGGCTGCTCCGTCTCACTCAAGGATTCGTTCGCTACGATGGCCAAGGTTTTCTGGTGGTGAGACGACACAACGTAGGACAGTCGGTCGTCGAAGATGAGCTTCGCGTTGGCCCCGTTGATCGAAGATTCTGGGATGCTGTTGATGAAGTCCCAAGCCTTGACGTGGAACGACAGGTACTTGAGTTTTTGTGCCAGTTGAGGATGTTGACATTTCCTCCTCGATTCACGATGTCCGTGAACACTTTGCCTACGCCAGTTGTGGCACCGGTGGGGTCGACGTCGGGCTTCAATGGGACAAGAGCTGTCAGGTAGGCGCTGAGCAGGACTCGGTCTCCCTCCTTGGTGCTGCTGATGTCGTCGTACGGCGCAGCCGGCAGGGGATTAATTCGGTGTCGCATGAAGCCGTACGCGTCAAGGCGACGGCGACGCTGCTCCGGCGTTTCATCCAGCACCATCGCGGCAGAAGCAGTATTGCTCATTTCCTCTGCAGGGCTACAGAATGACGGATCCGGATTGAGAAGATTGACGCCCGGAGACGACTTTTACACTTTGATTAAGTATACAGCTTACTTAGGCGGGTAAAGATATATTATCAAGATTCTCAGTAAAGTGTATTCAATACAAATATCATAATCAATCGATACTTTTGCGAGTACTCGTAACACGCACGGCTTCATGCGACACCGAATTAATCCCCAGCAGCATATCTTACGGTACACTTGCTATCTCAGTATAACGCTTGACTATTAACAGCGCGGAGGCAAGAAAATAAATTGATATCGTGAGCGCGTTATTTCTCTTAAGAAAAAAGAGGTCTGATTATCTGGTAGTTGATAATATAAATGCACAGCGCCTGCGCTGTGCGTTTATCTATTTTGTATAATTTTGCTATCTCAGCCCCCGCGAAGCCTTAGTAAATATTAGTACTGATACATGTATGTTGGTACTGAAGTATTGTTCAGGAGTATAGGTTTTTGATATTGTAATGTGAATTACTCTTATTTTACGTTAGTCCTATTCTGAACTATATATTTATATATATATTTCCACAGCAGCCGACAAGAAGTCGGTACCAAAAACGAAAGCATCTCGAATCAAATTCATCAAGGGCTTCGACGAATTCCATGAACAGTTACTTAGGTCTTCCACGTATATTTTTGTTTTAATTACCAAGATGATTTGGGGTATCATCCTCCTAAAATCAATTAATTATGTATTTTGGGGGGGGGGCATTACATCGAAATATTCTAAGTAATCTTTAGACAGTATACAGCGATTATTTCTTCCTTATCAATGTTGTCTATCAAACGGACAATAGCCAAACAAAACGTATTGCCTATCATAAGATTAAACGCATCAAGCATTCTAACGTTTGGCGTATGCACCGATTATGCGTAATGTCATGCATTATTTTTCGCGTTGTAGGCTCTACTTGATTAATATATGGTTATTACTTCAATGGGTGCCTACCAAAAATAGAGAAATCACCCAACATAGATGCAGCAGATATGACAGGTCATAAACGGAGCATACATCTCGTGAGACGTAAAAATGGTCTCAATAAACAGCCCTACCCCTAGACTTATGCCGTGTAGCCATCATAAAAATAATGTTGAAATTTTTATGGATTATGTTGACCATCACTCTGCAGGCATATCGGCGACATAACTCATCTCGTGCGCCTCCAGCTTCAACCTCTCACTTTCGAAAAATCGCGGCCAAGTGACAAGCGCCTGGAAGCGCGGCAGCATCAAAGAGACACCAGGTAAGCTGCCTTATACGAGTAGCGGCTTGGTCGAAACTATGCTAACATGTTTTACTAATACTCGCAGCGATCATGGTTCGCCTCGTACACTCCGCCGTGCACTGGAGCACACGCTGCATCCTGGACTCGTCGAGTGAAGACGAGAACGTGCCGCTAAATGTGCTGCGAAGCGGCACCCAAGCGCCAGCCGAGAGCTCGAAGTCTTCCTCCCCCGGGAGCACCAGCTCCACGGGGACCACGACGCCGCCGTGGATGTCGCCGCAGCACGGGCTTCGCGTCCCGAAGGAGGTGTCCAATCCCCCGACGAAGGCTTCGACGGCTGGCGCCACGGTTGCCACGCCGCTCACGACTGATCCTGTGCCGACGACGGCTGGCGTCTCGGCGGCCACGTCGCCCGAGACGGATCCCGCCACGCCTGCAACCCCGCCGCCCACGAGGAATCCGCGTAGCCCGACAACGTCGTCGCCGGTTCTGCTGGAAGGTCCGCCATCCCCACACCCACGATCTACTTCGCCGCCAGACCGACGGCCGCTGGACCGTATCGACGTCGCGAGCGGCGTCACGAAGCGGCATCGCCGAATGGTGCCATGCGCCCAGCCCGTGGGTCGGTCGCTCTGGTTCCTGCGCGCCCAGCACGCGCTCGTGGTGTTCATCACCAAGGCCGCTTTGCTCCTGCTCGCTGGCCGTTCTCCGTTGCCCATCTTCGGACGCAGTTCAACCCCACGGGGGTAATCTTCCCTGCGGTCCCGCACTTCGGCTGGTGCGACTGCGAGGACCCGTGCCGAGTTGGGCGCTGCCGTAACTCCCTCATGCAGCTCTATTGCAACGTGAACTGTTGCCCCTACAGCGGTAACTGTGGGAATGGCTTGGTCGAGTCGACCAAGGTTGCCCTGGCGAGGAACGTGGTGACCAGACAATTGGCCATGGTGTCCCAGGAGTTCATCGCTGCGGGCGTCATTTTGGGGGAATACCTGGGAGAGATTGAGCACGTGAGCGCCTCTCACACTGTTCGCCCACGGAACGAAGTTATCGGCTGGTCATGCCGCAGCGACCCGAGACACCAAGCCACCCCATCCGAGTAGCCGTCAACGCGCAGCAGATGGGAGGACTCATGCGATTCGTCAACCACTCCTGGCACGCTTCTTGGAGGTTGCGAATGGACGCCGGCCCACGGTCGTGGTGGTCACCACGCACGCCATCTACGCGGGTGACGAGATTACCATGGACTACGGACCGGATCTTTGGTTCGTGTGCCGCTGTGGCCACACAAACTGCCACCACCGCGACATCCAAGACGAGCAAGACCCGTAGTCGTCGCTGCGAGGTCGAAGTGTGGTTGAAGTCGAGATAGAGTAGTGGGAGATTTGCAGCAATTGGTAAGGACATTGTATTCAAATCTGGTTCGCCGTTGAATCTAACTGCGTTGAAGTGCATCTATCCCTTGTACCTTGCCTTTGCTGTTGACGTGCCAGCAGAGATCGCCGTGCACTTGGCGCCAAAATGAACGCTGTGAGCTACTATGTGCCTCTATGTTAATCTTTGAATCAACCCAGTTTGCGCGCCAACTAGACCCGCGAGTAGCTGCACGCGCCAACGCAGTACGCGCCAACTTCAAGTAGCTGTGATAAGGCCCAGTGGATTTCTCCACCGAACCCAAAGTCCAGCTGACCCGTATCAATCAACGACGCTGACCCGTATCAATCAAGTGGACTTCAAGTACGACATGGCTGAGATGAACCTAGACCACCAACTGTCGGTCACGAGACGTGCGACGAAGGTAGCGAAACCCGAAGGCTGGGCGAAGCTTCGCTCAGACCCCGGTTTTGAGCAATGCCTGTCTGGGACCCGAGATGTCTGGCATTAGGCATCCCAAGTCTGATCAGAGTCTGGAAAGTTGAGAGAAGTTGCGCGAAGCCCGAGCTGAGCCTCGAGCGTGGTGATCGGAGCCCCGCTCAAGTCGAGGAGCTGGGCGGAGTCTAGTGGAGTTGGAGTTTGACATTTCCCGTGGTTGCGGAGCTGTTGCCCAAGGTGGCGAGCTGAGTCATGGAGCAGGCGTCCGAGCGGGGTCGTGCCGAACGCGATCCGAGTACCCACCATGCTCATGGAGCCTTCGCCCAAGATGTCGAGCTGAGCGGAGTGACATGGGTCCGAGCCCAGCCTTGGATGTGACGTCGGGAGGCATTGCCTGAGTCGAGAAGCCGAGCAGAGTGCCATGGACCTGAGCGGAGTGGCATGGACTTGAGCGGAGCTGTCGAAGGCCAGTTGAAGTGCCGGGTGAATAGTCACTGGACTTAAGTTCAGACAGTGGTACTGACTTCGAAGTTGGTGGTACTGACCAGTACACTCATCCGGTGAATCGGCCGTAATCAAGCCCACATTGGGTGCGCCCGCTCAAGATCGCAGACACTTCAAGCGGGTCTCAACGGCCAGCAGCGACTCCAAGACGTCGCCCGCCAGCATGGAGCCCCCGCATTGGCTGAGACTAAAGATTTCAGGCGGAACTTCAAGGGCGCTCGGTAAGCATACAGCCGACACTCTTCGCGCAGCCAGTCAGAGTGTACCCAGGGGGATATCGCGCCCCCACTTAGTGAGTCCTAGTTTGTGCATGTGTTAAATTTAAACAGAGTTCGTTTTGCCCCGAAGGACGCAAGTGGTGGAGGTCTTTGGCCAGAAGGTGTCTTTACGATCATCCACACAAATTCAAGCTAACATATCAACGTTGTCAGCGTGCCTCGGTGCGACGGCAGTACGGTTATTTCATATTACTGTTACATCTTCGGGTGTATTTCATATTTTCGGGTGGAAGGTGATCCATTCTAAGGTTTAGGCAGGATAATTGTATTGTGTGCTTGGGGACATTGGCGTGCCCCGGTGCATTGTGTGATTATTAGTATCGGTTCATTGTGGACCTGGTGCGCGGGAAGTCCCAGGGTGTGTGTGAGTGCCTTGGATTCGGACTAGGCTCAAACCGAGCCAACTAACTCCAACCAACCGGGTCGTAGCTTGACTCGTAGAGAAGAAAGGAGAAGCTGGTACGAGCCTTGCCCAGGCTCAGACAAATAAAAGGCGAACTCGGCCCGTACCCAGGCCGACCGGGAAAGAAGGGGTGTTGTGGTTCTTAGCCGGAACCAAAGAGAGGAAGTAGAGGCTATTGTGTGTGTGGTGTTGTGTTCATTAAAGAAAACCCGGGGCATTTCGGGCTGTGGACACGTGCGGACTGGGACTCGCCAAGTGGGGAGCGAGTTTCGTCTGGGAACACCTCCGGAAAACCTTCAACATCGACAGCAGCTGGTGTGGCCGACGAGAGTCTGGGCCCACAGCGTAGCCGTGATCGAAAGAACCGCCAAGGGGATCGCAGAGTGGGGAACACACGCCTCGCCCGACCCAAGTCGGCGCTGAGCCAAGAGTCCAAGCGGCCAAGCCAAGCGAAGTGGAGTGGGAGTGTTCGCGCAGTGGAAGGAGCTGAGCGGAACTCTTGCAGCGCTAAGCAGGGCTGAGCCAAGTGGTGCAAGGGCTGAGCGAAGACCAAGGTCGAGCGGTCTAGCAACCTGAGCAAAAGGCACAGGCGCTTCGTCACACGTGGTGCGCGTGCCCGGATCAGGGATACGACTTTGGACGGACAAGCTACAGTCATGTCGACTGCTGCTGATTCGAAGGAAACCAAGACTGGAGGTGAGAAGAGTGAGTCTTCGCTTCGGCGAAGTTTGAGAGTGGCTGGATTGCCAGCCGAGGTGGCGCCGACGGAGTCCAGGACGCCCAAGCCGAGAAGAACGACTTCGGGAGCCCGGACACCTAGTGCTGAGGGAGAGGCTGCGTCGTCAGGCGAAGCTGAAACGAGTGCTGAGCCGGAGGTGCCACCGACAACGGAAACTGCTGTGCCGCCACCAAGTTCACCCGAGGAGAAGAAGCCTGAGGATGGACAAGGAGGTGGAGCGAGTGCTCAGCCGAGCGCTCGTGTTGGTGAAAGTCCAAGCCTGAGAGAGCCTGCTGTGAGCCGAGCGTTGACGCCGCGCAGGACTTCTGAGGCCGCGACTACGACTTCTCAGCCGGGAGGTGCTAACCCAGAGCCAACTGCCGCGGATCTCCGCGGTGGCCAAGCCGAGGGTGGTGCACTGAGCGTGCTGGGAAGCCGAGAGATGCAGCTGCGAGCTCAAGGTGCTTCTGGGACTGGGACGGGCCCAGTCCAGTTCGGCTTTACTCCTGGAGCTGGATACTTCGGAGCGTCAGGTGGCGGGGGAGCCTGGTCAAGTTCGCTTTGGCCGGAACAACGCCCCTATCAGAGGCTGAGAGGCGTCCCCGAAGGAGCTGAGTCCGACAGCCGAGCCTTGGCCCAGTTGTCTGAACTGTCGGAGGTCGAGATGCTCGCGTATGGCCGAACCCAGTTCGAGATGTGGATGTCTGTGCCCGCGGGAGTCGTGCATTCGGTAGACGTGGCCTACTCGCCATGTCACGGTGGCTACGATCTCTGGGGTTTCATCCGAGCGGCTGGAGCTACGGCCAGGCACCTGATGTCTGTGACTCGGTCGCCCGCTGCAAGATGGCTGAATGTGTTCCATGCTGAACGTCGGCGGATCCCCGTTGTCTCCGACCTGAAGGCGGTGCGCGTGACGCTGAGACTGATGCCACCCATTGCATGCGTTGCTCTGTTGCAGACGATGCTGCATGAAGCTGGCTATGAGTTCCTGAACCAAGTCCCAGTGTGGCACACGCTCCGTGAAGTCGCCGGAGTCCCGGATTCGCAGATCCGGTTTGAGATTGAGCGCATCGCCCGATTCCTGGGAGCTGAGCTCAGTGCCTGGAAGGCTGCAGTCGGGTCAACCCCATACTACGTGAGGCCGACCTCAGACCCCCAGCTGATGGCAGCTGAAGCCACTGAGACTCAGGTTGGATTTCCTCTGGACAAGGATGGAGATGCGATCATGGATGAGGACACTCAGCTCTTCTTGGGGCCCGAGGTTGTGATGCGACTCCAGCTCACAGGTCTCAGACCCCGGAGCCCAGCCTCGAGCATTGAAGGTGAACCGTCTCGAAAGCGTGCTTTGCTCACAAGGTCTTCTGCTGGAGGTTCCATACCAAGTTATCGAAGTTCTGGTGAAGCAGCCTCAGAGACTGCTCTCGCATTTCGCAATGAACAAGTGCTCAGCATGGTTGGTGCAAGCTCTGGTTCTGACATGATCATGGATGAAGGTGGAAATCTGTCTGGATTAAGTTCCTCGGGTTCTTCCCTGATGTCTACGACTGACTACATGATTGGGACTGGATCGCACATGCCTATGTCGACGGCGACCGTGATGCGAGGCTCAGCTACGACGATGTCTCGCAGCTCGTTCCCTGGGATGATGATCTCAGTTACGCCTCAGCTTACTCAAGCTGGTCAAGCACTGAGCCGAGGACGTATCAACCCGAACACCCATCTCAGGTACCTCTGCCCGGCAGTCCTGAATCGAAGCGTCCCGCTCCGAAGCAAGCTGAAACTCGACCGACGCAGTCTGCTGGATTCCGATTCCGAGACTCGTACGACGTGAGTACGCCTGCGTTCGCGAGGTCGACGACTTCAGACCACCTAGCAGCGGTGGAACGAGACTACCAGCGAGCTCTTCAACAGAGTGAAGCTTCTGCCTGGGCCAGACTTGATGCGGAGCAGACCCAACGAAGGGCTCTTGAGGCGAGATTGAGTGCAGCGCTGGCAGACAACCAGGCGGAGCAAGCCCGACTGCAGACGGAGTACCAGAAGCTTCAGGCAACCAACGCTCAGATGTCGGCTGCCCAACTGCAAGCTAAGACGGAACAACAGAAGCAACTGGAAGCCCTGGAGAAGCTAGCCCAGCGTCGCGCTGCCGAGGAAGCTGAGAAGCGCAAGGCGGACGAAGCTCGAGCACAGCAACTGCTTCAGGTCCAAAAACAGTTGCAAGAGGCTGAGGTTAGGGCTATGCAGGCTGAACAGCGGAAGGCCCAAGAAGAACGAGTTGCTGGAATCAAGACGGAGCACGAGCTGGAACTGCTGAGGTTGAGAGAGAAACATGCGCAAGCAGAAGCAGAACACCAGCGAGCCATGCAGGAGCAGGAGGAGAAGACCCGTCAACTCCTTGCAGCCCAGGAGCTGCCCAGTTCATATCCTGGCCCCGTCGCTTCAGGTGAGGGACGTGTGCCATTGGCAACCGACCCCCTGGTCTCAGCACCCATCGCGTCGACTCGAACGCCGACCGATCCGGTCCTGGCGCAGTTGGCCCAGCTCACGAGCGTGATGCAGCAGTTGGTCCAAGCCAACCAAGTCAAGTCTGAAGTGAGTGGTACGAGCCGCCGTGTTGGCAAGACGCAAAGTTCAGCCAAGCATACTGAGGCCAAGTCTAAGTCCCGTGCATCTGCCTCGGCGTCTAGAGCGAAAGGCAAGTCTCGGGTGACCAAGCCTGGCAAGCCTGGGGACTCGGACGGGGACGACTCCGACTCTGATGACTCAAGTTCGAGTGACTCGTCGCAAGATGAGCTCGAAGGGCAGTTCGGCGCGGTTGCCCAACCCAAGGGTACTGATACCAGCTCTGGAACTCGAGTTGTTGTCCAAGCAATGATTCCCCATGACGCTTTGGAGAAGTTCGATGAGAGGGGACCGCTGGAGGACCGAGTCAACTGGTGGGAGAGGTTCATGTACTACGCTACGATGGCCCCCTGGGACGAGAAGACCCGGGTGGTTCAGCTACGCATGAGACTCACTGGTTCCCTCAAGGATTGGTGCATTTAACTGCCGGATGATGTTCGCTCGGACTGGAGGAAGTTATCTCACGTCTTCAAGAAGGAATGGTGCCGTACGCTGAGCTCTAAAGCTGAGCGGTATTATTCGATGGAGATGAAGGATTCCGATACACCTCGGATGTTCTTCTACCGTCTGAACCATGCTGCCAAGAAGGCTGGGATACCGTATTTGAGGCCGACAGCCGACCGGGAAACTCACATCCGGCGCTTCATCAAGGCTTTGACCGACTCAAGGCTGAGAACGACTCTTCAGGGACAGCGTTTCGATACTTTGGATGAATTGGAGAAAACCCTGAAGAGAATCGAGGCCCTCCGCCAAGACGAGGGCTATGAGCAGAAGCGGCGCCCAGCGCAAGGACTACAGTTTGGACGTTTCAAACCTCCACAACGTCGAGCTGAGGGACGAGCGTTCAAGGCAGAAGGTGTGGAAGTTGACCCAGGACTGGGACGACAGACGCTTTTCCAGGACGACTATGACCTGAAGCATGAGGCAGATTCCGAAGAAGAAGTGGATCGTTCGACTGATCGGACCCTGCCCTCATCTGCGCCCGCGCCAGCTCCTGTTGTTGCGAGCTCAGCGCAGGCTGAGCCCAGTCGCTCTACCTCCCTGACCGATGAAGAGATTTTCCGAGTCGCTGAGAGATTGGCCTGGAAGCCGAACGCTCAGCGCTATGACCGTGGAGGAGACTAGCACCCAGAGCAGAAATGTGACGAATCTGGCAGCCGTAACCACCCGACTGACAAGTGCTGGAGCCGACTTATCTGTGGACGATGCCACGATGAGGGTCACCCGACCCAATTCTGTAGGCGTCAGCCGTGTTCCAAGTGTGGCGAATACCATCGCCGGGGTTTGTGCGATATGTGGTCGGCGCTCAAGGCAGTACGCGAGGCAATCCGTACTGGAGGCTCCGTTGAGGGCCTTGCTCCTGAGGTGATCCAAGCTCTGTTGGATAGCCCGGAGCTCCGAGAGAAGTCGTTAAATCACTAGGCTCGCTGGTTGGGAGACCAGTGCGTGACGAGCCTAAATCCCAAGCGCTCTGCGCCTTTGCATATGTGGGCCCAGCCCTTCCATGTTGGCGCAGAGATAACCCCGAATGTACAACTTCTTACTATGAAGCTGGTGTTTACACTTTCGATACTGACCTCAACATGCTGGACCCGGAGGATGAAATGGAGAATCATCTCGAGTTTGCTCTGACTCCGGGCGAGAAGTATGGTTGGTGGAGTGAGCACACGTTGATTGGCGAGAAGCGGAAGATGGCGATGGTGCATGGAGCAGTCTTTCATCACAGAACGCAGATATTACTGGATACTGGAGCTACGACAAGCATTTTGGGCTTAGATCTTGCACGCAGATTGAAGCTCAAGCTACGCCGTGGTTTCAGGCTCAGAGTAACTGGGATGGGAGACGCCCCGACCTACATTACTGCTCAAGCTAGGATCAAGCTGACACTGGGAGTGCGCGTGGTGTATGTCATGAATATCTGGGTTGGCAACATCGGTGAAGGAGTGGACTGTCTTCTCGGAATGGACTTCATGGTGGCTGCTGGAGTGCGACTCTGTGCTCGTGAAGGCGTCGTGAGACTGCCGGACGAAGAATCTCTGTTGTTGGTTGGAGGTCCCCAGATCGACCACGTCGGACTGGAGGTCAGCGTCTGGCTGAACGAGACCGCCTACCTCTACCCTGGACAATCTGTAGTAGTCCCGGTCAAGTATCACCAAGCTGACCCAGAGAAGGTAATTCCCTGGGCTGGGCGCGGTGATCAATGGGTTACACAGTTCATCTATGGACCCGGGCGGAGGCCCAAGGCAGTCAAGGTGGTCAACATCTCAGAACGAGAAGTCATGATCCGCCAACACACTGTGGTTGCTTGCCTGGTGGAGAAGGATTACCTGCCCAACGGAAAGCGGTTCGTGCGGCCTTACTCGAGGAAGTACCGTGACTGGGCCCAGCTCATCTACGAAGCCGAGCCTTCCCCAGACGTTCTGAGACGAGAAGAGGAGGCAGCTCGGCTAGCTGAGCTCAACGCTCCGCCGGCTGTGGAGAGGGCACCCTACAAGCGACCTACGAAGCTACTGCTGTTGAAGCAGTCCGATGACCCGAAGGAAGACCGAGCCAACATGAAGCAGCGCAGAGCTGAGGCGTACACCGCCAACACAGTGTCGCCTGAGTCCGCTCAAGTCAAGATGGCTCGGACACCTCAAAGGCGTCCTGCCTCATGGAAGCCATCATTGCCGCGATTGCCTCACCCAGATGATGTGCAGCCAGGGACGAACCAAGGAAGTGCATTGGAAGAGGATGACACTCAGTCTACGACCGAGCCAAACTCTGTGGAGTCAAGCCCAGCTCAGACCTCTCCTGCTGGAGGCGGTGTGGATGCTCAGGAAGCTCGGGATGAACTGAGTCGAGTATTCAAGGCTGAACCGACAGGTCTCGTGTCGGATCCGTTTGCCTGTCTCCAGGAAGCCTATGCTCGTTGCCTCAGGGTAGAGATCAGTGAAGGTGCTGACGAAGCTACGGTGTACTTCCATGAAGGCACGGAATTGCTGAACGACCTCCGAGACCAGCTCGCCGCTCTTCCGGAGTTGAAAGATCTCAGTCCAAACGCGGACCTCTCAACAGCTAATGTGGGAGAACCAGGCGTTACGACTCCCAGAAATGGACGCCCAAGTGCGAAGGATTCTGGAGAGACATCACGCCAGTTTTCTCGGGGACGGGAATGCAGTACCAGCTCCCGCCCGTGGAGTTGTCTGTGATCTGGATGTTGGTGACGCGAAACCCATTGCTCAGAGGTCCCGGCAGGTTCCGACACACTTGCTCGATAAAGTGTTCGCTTTGATCAAGAAGCTGCTAGAGACTGGGCTCATCGAGTATTCGCACTCAGACTGGGCTTCGCCAATTGTGATTGTGATGAAGAAGAACGGTGTGGATATCCGGCTATGCATCGACTACCGACTGGTCAACCAACTGATCAAGCTCTCGCACTACCCTCTGCCTTTGATTGACGATCTGTTGATTGGGTTTGAGGAAGCAATGTGGTTCCTGAGCTTGGACATGGCCAGTGGGTTTTGGGCAGTGCCGATGACACTCCGAGCTAAGCTGATCTCAGCCTTCATCTGTCCTCTGGGACACTTCCAGTGGAAGCGTATGCCATTTGGTCTCAAGAATGCCCCGTTGATCTACCAGCAAATGTTGGATAATTGCCTGTGGGGCTTTGTGCGCCTCCCGCCCTGTGAGGAGGCCCGAGTTGATCCGGACGTGCTGGAGTTCTTGGGAATTGAAGTAGATGACTCTGCTAAGGAGGAAGAAATCCCGCCCCTGTCTGAAGAGATTACTGTGTTCCGACGAAACATTCCGGCACCGCCTCAGCTGAGCCCTGTTCTAGGACGCAGCTCATACATCGATGACATCGCGGATGGAGCAGAGACCTGGGACCAGATGTGCGAAGTCCTGGACCGTTTGCTTTATCGGCTGAGATACTGGGGAATCTCGGTGAGCCTACCCAAGAATGAGTTTGGCAAGAAGTCTATCTCGTATCTTTCGCATGAGATTGGAGCAGAAGGAATCCGAGCTAAGCCGAAGATAGCCAAGGGAGTCAAGGATCTGCCATTCCCGTCGACGCTGAAAGGAGTACAGTCGTTCCTGGGGAGTCTCAATTACTACAACAAGTTTATTGAAGACCTCCCGGTTGTAGCATCTGTGCTCTACGAGTTGACGGATGAGCAGATCCAAGCCGGGCGTGACCTCGGCCGAGCTAAGGAGGCGTTCGAAATCCTGAAGCAGAAGATTGTCTCTACCCCGCTGCTCAGACACCCGGACAGGGAGAAGCCGTTTGTGATCATTCTACACGCTAACCCCTGGGCGGTCTGTGCAGTGCTGGGCCAAGAGTACGACGGAGTCATTTTCCCGGTGCGATACACTGGGAGGACGTTGCATGATCAGGAACTCAGGTACCACCCAGCCGAGAAGGAAGTTGTGGCATTACTCCGAGTTCTCAGAGTCTTCTACTCGATGCTGAGCGGATGTAAGCTGCTGAAGGTCTACACCCGGTATTCTGTTCTGAAGTGGTTGTTCAAGTCTCGATCGTTGGAGGGACGCTGTGAGCAGTGGGCTGCACGTTTGTCACCCTGGCCTCTGGAAGTGCACAAGGTGGAACGCGATGAGGATGGTTTGGCCGCGATCATGGGAGCCGGGATCACACCCCGCGACCGGTTGGACAAGATCGCAGAGAACCTTATCCCAGACAAGGGACGAGTTGTCCGAGCCCCACCAATCAGCCTGGAGATGCTGGAAGCGAACTATGAAGGATGGCTGCTCAGCTTCGACGGAGCCGCCAAACTCTCAGATCGCTCAGGTGCTTCTGGTTGCATTCTGTGGAAGCTCCCGTCCTGGGACGTGGTCGAAGCTCGAGGATTCCATTTCGAGGGCATCACAGTGAACGAGGCTGAGTATCATGGTTTGCTCGAAGGCGTCCGCATGGCAAAGGCTCGAAGTATCTCAGATCTGGTGATAGTCGGCGACTCTCGGATTGTCATTCAGCAAGCCCAAGGCTTGATCCAGTGTCTGAGCCCAGGGTTGCAGGTGCTGCTGGCTGAGTTCGAGACGCTCCGCCCAGAGTTCCAGCGACTACGCTTGGTGCACGTGAAGCGGGAGTATAACGCGGCTGCGGACTACCTCACGACGAAGACTCTGGTGACTCAAGGTGCCATCACTATCGAAGACCCGGTTGAACTGGTTCAGCTCAAGCAGCTGAATCGGATCCCGGAGAAGTTGATCAAGGTGAACGACGCTGAGCCTGCTGAACCTGAAACTGAGCAGCCTGATACTCAAACGGACGTGGAAGTGGTAGCCGAGCCAATTCGACTGGAAGATGCAGCCAAACCCCTACTGCCCAGTGCCAAGATCTTCGTAGTGACGAGGAATCAAGCTCGGGTCAGGGACGCTGAGCCTACAGTGGCCAGGGACGACTCCGACCAAGGTGTCGACCCAGCCCAGAATGCTGGAACCCCACTTGAGCAGACTCCAGCGTACTCCCCTGAAGCAGCCACTCCTGCTGCGTCAATCGCCGAGCGATGGAGACGCATCCTAGTGCTACAAGAAGCTGAGCCCTGGACGAAGAAGCTCAAGGATTATCTAAACGGAGACTTGGGGAACCTCTCTGCTACTGAAGCTGAAGACGTGGCCAAGGTGGTGGACCAGTTCACTCTGGATTCGCGAGGGGTCCTATACTATCTGAGTCGAGCTACTCCGGGAAGGCCCAGGGACGCGGCTGGAAATCTGAGATTGGTTGTACCAACGGCACTTAGAGATGACTTGCTTCAACTCAGTCATGAGGAGTTCCAAGGAGGTCATCAAGGGATCACCAGGACTTTCGAACGACTGCGCAAAGAGTACTACTGGCCGAGAATGTATGCAGATGTGGAACGCTATGTGAAGGAATGTGTGGATTGTGTCACTGCCAAGGGAGCTCCGCCCAACCCTGGGCCGTCGCCGGGAAACATTTTGGCGACTAAGCCTTTTGAAGTGGTCTCCATGGATTTTGTTACGCATCTACCCAAGTCCGATCGTGGAAATGTGTTCTTGCTCCTATTCCAGTGCGCGTTTTCGGGTTTCATCATGTGCAAGCCGATGAGTCTGACCACAGCTCAAGATGTCGCTGAAGCTTACATGGAGTGTGTGTTCCAGAGGTTTGGTGCAAGCTCTATGCTCCGCCATGACCGGGATCCACGTTTCATGAGCGAAGTGTTTGCCAGATTCCGTGAGATGCTGGGAAGTCGGCAGCGCGCGACTCTAGCGTACAGACCTCAGGCAAACGGTCAGCAAGAGCGCTCAGTGCAAACGGTGGTCCGAGCTATCCGAGCGTATGTCGCTGAGCCAGACCAGCGCGACTGGGACGACCAAGTGGAGAAGTTGATGTGGGCTCTGAACACGTCCTTTGACGCTACTCGTCTTGACCCGCCGTTCTACCTAGTTCACGGCTGGGACCCCCATAGCACCGTTTCGGCCATGCTGGGACCATCTCCGACAGGCTTGGATCAGAAGACTGCCTACGAGTGGCGCCGCAAGACTCAGCATGAGTACGAGTACGCTCAGGCCTGGGCCAAAGACCTACAAGCTGAAGCCAAAGTCAAGCGCTCAGCTGCTCAGACAAAGATCTGGGCTGAGCTGTCTGAGAGACTCAAGAAGGGTTTCGAAGTTGGTGATGCTGTGTGGTTATACCTGGCTCGCGTACAACCTGGGCTTACGAAAAAGTTCGCTCACCTCTGGCACGGTCCGTTCCGGATTCTGGAAACCTCAGACGACTTCCGCTGTAAGCTGAAGATCGAGGGAACTGGGTACAAGCTGTACCCCTGGGTTCACATAAGCCGGCTCAAGCCGCGCGCCCTGTTCCCTGAACGGCCTACTGTGGAGATCGAAGTTGCTGAGGATGATGACCTGGACGCAGCTCTGCTGCCCGAAGATGCTGAAGAACCTGATGAAGCTCAGAACGTGTACGAAGTGGAGGCCATCCAAGATGTGCGCTGGGTCAAGCGGACCCGGACCTCCCGAAGAGTCCGTGAATACTTGGTCAAATGGAAGGGGTATCCCGACACTGAGTGGCTTCCAATGTCCAAGCTAAGTTGTGGAGCTTTACTGTACGAGTTCAACAAGAGCGCCAAGGCTAAAGCACGGTTCCAAGTAATGCAAGCTGGGGATGAGCCTCCTGAGCCTGACGCCCAGTAGAGGTACCCCAGCTGTGGACCTGTGTATGTTGCTGTGACGTTCTATGTGTGAACATTTGTATTGAGTGAATTTATGACTACGCTAAGTGGCGTGGAGAGTGGTTTGGAGTTTCTCGTGGAGTATAATGGCTGAGGACGAGGTGTGCCTGCATCAAAGTACTGAGATTCCGAGAGAGAGATTGAGAAGCAAGGTCAAAATGAGTGGTGAATTGAAATGATGATGAACGCTTGCTGCCTACGCCTATTCGCTCTCCTCCTCTTGCGCAGCATCCATAGCGTGCAGCACTTGCTCCAGCGTATCGTGATCGTACATCGGTGCTGGGATGATTGGGTTGGCATCTTGCTCGGCTCGGCTCTTGAGTTTGAGCTCCGACGGTACCAGAGTCTGGAATTGCGTCTCGGAGCGGCACGTCGCCCACTGAGTACGAACCGGTTCTTGATCGTCCAGCGTGAAGAGCTGGTCGGCCAGTGAAATCTTGAGTTTCGGGTCACGGAGGATCCAGTGACACGGGTCTTTGGGGACAACCCAGAGTCCAGGCTCATACCAGAGTCGGTCCGAATAGCCCTTGACTTTCTGGAGCTTGTCGAGTAGATCACGGCGGCGCAGCTCGAACTCTTGGGCACGGTCTTTCCGCTCTCGGTAAGCGCTGGCCAGCTCGGGCAAATTCAAATCCTTGGCGAGTTGCGCGAAGTCAATCTTGGAAGGAAATGGGTACCAGTGCAGCCGCTCCCAGTAAGCTCGACGCCAAGCACTCATGAAACCAGCAATCACGACGATGGCCTCGCACATCTCGGTAGTGAGCTCAGCGTACGTGTGGTACACGAGCGAGCTCACGCGACCTTCCCACATGTCATCCCAAGGGTTTGGGCGTAGCAGTTCCAGATACTGGGCGTACTCGGTGCGCTTGTGAAGCTGCTCGATCCCAGTCTTGGACGGCATGTAGGCCGGAAACCCGATGGTCTGGTGATGCTGCTTCTGAACGAGGATGCCGTAGTGGAACCAGCTTCCTCGTTTGGGCGCTTCAATAACGCCGTTGTCTACGCCCGCTTCACCAGACTCCGTATCGTCATGCTCTTGATCAGCCGAAGTCCCAGTTGTCCCAGAAGCCACGCGCGAACGCTTGGACCCTGATCCACCGCCGGAGGAAGTTGAGCTTCGCTGGCGCTTGGTGCCAGCAGGAGAGCTCTGAGAGCGGGTACTGATGGAACTTGGCGCCTTGGTTTTAGTGCCATGATAGCTCAGGTCGTCGTCATCGTCATCAGTGTCCTCCGAAGACATCACCGACATGAAAGACGACTCAGAATCTGCGTCGTTCGAGCTTACCTGCTTGGGCAACTCGCGCCAAGGCTCCGGGATCCGGACCATGTCCGGGGCTTGGATCTTGACAGCAGCCGCATCGAAGTACTTGTCGGGGACGTATCGCATCCACGGGGTGCCGTCCAAGGCCTCCCAGTACATGGCTGAAGCCAGCATGTAAATCAGGTGCTTCTTACCAAATTGGTCGTGGAGCATTTGGTCCTTCTGGACTTCATCCACCGCATCCCAGAACGCTACGCCAGCCAACATGAGTTCTCGGACGTCAGCCCGCGTGCCATCCCAGCTGAACTGGTTGGGTACAGCCTTCGCTGAGTCCAGATCCGAGCGAGCGTTGGGCGATTCCTTCTTGGCATTCTTGCGCTCAGGCTTGAAGGAGCTCGGGCGGCGAGGTAGAGCGATGCGCTTGGCGAATGGCTTGAGTACTGACGCCACTGCCTTCGGCGTGCTGGAAGCGGAGCGAGTCAGGTCCACAGTCACAGGAGCAGCTGACGAGCTGGGCGCTGCACTGGTCTTGATTTTCAGCCCACCAGCTTTCCGCGAACTGCTCGGTGCCAGGGCCTTAGCCAGTGGCAGGGACTTGAGCGGCTTGCGTCGCTGCTTCCCAGATCCGGATGAAGACGACCGGCCGAGTGAGAGCATAGGGGGAGTGCCCGAAGGAGTAGCCGGCAGGGACGCGCTGGTCGGAGTGGTGAGAGCTTGAGTCGAACCCGAATGTGAGGAGGCTGGAAGCTGAGCGCTGTTCGACTGAGCGGCCTGGGACGTGTATGGCTCAGAGTCTTCGAAGTCGAGGTCGCGAGCCGAGACTTGAATCGTGGTGCGATAGCTGGCAGGAGCCGGTTTCCCAGTCCGGTAGAGCTGCAGAAGCTCGAGCAGCCGACGCCAGTTGCCCTTGAACGCGCTGCCGTGGAACAAGAAATCACAGAGAGCTCCAGGGTCGAACGCTCTAGAGTCTTGGATCTGCGCTTCAAGATCAGCGATACGCTCTTGAGACGTTGTGAGCTCAGACTCGAGTGAGGCGATTTTCTTCTTCGCTTCCTCCAAGTCGTCCTCCGCCTGGATCTTGTCAGCACAATAACGAGAGCCTAGCTTGAACGTCTTGTCCAAGTCATCCTTGAGCTTCTGGATCTCTGCGGCCGCGGTGATATCAGTGAGCCGGCCTCCAGAAGTCCCAGCGGTAGCTGTCTGAAGCGCCACTGCGTGTGCAGCTTGGATACGCTGCAGCTCGGCCTTATGCGCGTCACTCTGGCGCTTGAGAGCTTGGGCAAGGAATTGGCTTCTCAGGTCTGTGCTTGTAGCACCAGGAACGGAGGTACCACCTGAGCTTTGCCGCTCGAGCGCTTGGATGAACTGCACCGCCTGCTGAAGGTACTGAGTGGTCCGGAAGGTTCGAGACGCGAGCTGGTCCACCCCAAAGCTCTGCGCGAGTGGAATCATCTCTCGGTCCAGCGCGGCTCTAATCCGGGGATCCGTGATGTCGGGAGGCGGACCTGAGGGGAGTTGTAGCAGGTCGCTGGCAGCATCTCGGCCCATGAGCACGCTCAAGCGCGTTAGCTCAGCCGAAGAGAATTGAGTGACGTCCATCAAGCAGCTCAGACCATCCGGGGCACACGCCATGAGCGCACCATCGCGCAGGTCTTCGAGCGTGGCCGGTACGATGACTTGCCCAGGGGGAGTGAGCTGGTGCCACGGAGTACAGCACGGCTCGTAAGGCAGACGCTGACCGGATGGAACCTGGTAGCGCGAAGCTTCGACAGTGTGGAGTGATCCAGAGATAGTGCTCGTTGCCGGCGCACTCTGCATGGTAGCTTGAGCCGTCTGCAGCGTGCTAGGTGACGGCACCGCGGGCGTTGGACGAAGCATGAGCGCTGTGGCGTCGCCTGAAGATGCAGGAGTAGTCGTAGCGAGCCCCGGGGCCGTTGTGGTCGCTGCTGAAGATGCCGGAGCGCTGCCGGAAGCCGCCGATGCGGTGCACGTAGCCGCAGACGTGGTGGCGCTGGCCGTGGGCGTGCTTGTGGTGCTCGGTAGCGCCAATGTCGCGCCTGACGGAGTGGCTTCAGTCGTTACTGGCGAGATGAAGAATGTGGACGCTGCGGGCGCGCCCTGTGCCACCTCAGGCGGTGTTGACGACGTTGTGAGCAGCGACTGCAGCGATGCCGAAGACGCGGGCATGGTAGACGTAGCCGGTGGCGCGCTAGACGAGGCCTGGAGCGCCGCGGGAGCCGCGGGAGTGCCCTGCGACGCAGGATCTTGACTTGTGCCGCCCACAGGCGGCGCGCCGGACTGCCGCGACTCTGTCATGCTTGGCACGAAGTAGCGGAAGCGGCGAATGCGGATGAAGATGTGCGGGTGACTGCGGAGGCGCAGCAGTTGTTGCTGCTGAAGTATCCACCGCGGTCTCTGCACTTGATCGGAATTTCGCAAATGAGCGGGAACTACGCTCCACAAGTTCGGCAGGATCGGACGGTTGTGGGAAGAGGCGATGCGAGTCATCTGGGTTATGGGCGCCGGGTCCAAGTCGGAAATGACCTCCGTGGACCCGACACTCATAAGGGACGGTTGTGATAAGGCCCAGTGGATTTCTCCGCCGAACCCAAAGTCCAGCTGACCCGTATCAATCAACGACGCTGACCCGTATCAATCAAGTGGACTTCAAATACGTCATGGCTGAGATAGATCCAGACCACCAACTGTTGGTCACGAGACGTGCGACGAGGGTGACGGAACCCGAAGGCTGGGCGAAGCTTCGCTCAGACCCCGGTTTTGAGCAATGCCTGTCTGGGACCCGAGATGTCTTGCATTAGACATCCCAAGTCTGATCAGAGTCTGGAAAGTTGAGAGAAGTTGCGCGAAGCCCGAGCTGAGCCTCGAGCGTGGTGATCGGAGCCCCGCTCAAGTCGAGGAGCTGGGCGGAGTCTAGTGGAGTTGGAGTTTGACATTTCCCGTGGTTGCGGAGCTGTTGCCCAAGGTGGCGAGCTGAGTCATGGAGCAGGCGTCCGAGCGGGGTCGTGCCGAACGCGATCCGAGTACCCACCATGCTCATGGAGCCTTCGCCCAAGATGTCGAGCTGAGCGGAGTGACATGGGTCCGAGCCCAGCCTTGGATGTGACGTCGGGAGGCATTGCCTGAGTCGAGAAGCCGAGCAGAGTGGCATGGACTTGAGCGGAGTTGTCGAAGGCCAGTTGAAGTGCCGGGTGAATAGTCACTGGACTTAAGTTCAGACAGTGGTACTGACTTCGAAGTTGGTGGTACTGACCAGTACACTCATCCGGTGAATCGGCCGTAATCAAGCCCACATTGGGTGCGCCCGCTCAAGATCGCAGACACTTCAAGCGGGTCTCAACGGCCAGCAGCGACTCCAAGACGTCGCCCGCCAGCATGGAGCCCCCGCATTGGCTGAGACTAAAGATTTCAGGCGGAACTTCAAGGGCGCTCGGTAAGCATACAGCCGACACTCTTCGCGCAGCCAGTCAGAGTGTACCCAGGGGGATATCGCGCCCCCACTTAGTGAGTCCTAGTTTGTGCATGTGTTAAATTTAAACAGAGTTCGTTTTGCCCCGAAGGACGCAAGTGGTGGAGGTCTTTGGCCAGAAGGTGTCTTTACGATCATCCACACAAATTCAAGCTAACATATCAACGTTGTCAGCGTGCCTCGGTGCGACGGCAGTACGGTTATTTCATATTACTGTTACATCTTCGGGTGTATTTCATATTTTCGGGTGGAAGGTGATCCATTCTAAGGTTTAGGCAGGATAATTGTATTGTGTGCTTGGGGACATTGGCGTGTCCCGGTGCATTGTGTGATTATTAGTATCGGTTCATTGTGGACCTGGTGCGCGGGAAGTCCCAGGGTGTGTGTGAGTGCCTTGGATTCGGACTAGGCTCAAACCGAGCCAACTAACTCCAACCAACCGGGTCGTAGCTTGACTCGTAGAGAAGAAAGGAGAAGCTGGTACGAGCCTTGCCCAGGCTCAGACAAATAAAAGGCGAACTCGGCCCGTACCCAGGCCGACCGGGAAAGAAGGGGTGTTGTGGTTCTTAGCCGGAACCAAAGAGAGGAAGTAGAGGCTATTGTGTGTGTGGTGTTGTGTTCATTAAAGAAAACCCGGGGCATTTCGGGCTGTGGACACGTGCGGACTGGGACTCGCCAAGTGGGGAGCGAGTTTCGTCTGGGAACACCTCCGGAAAACCTTCAACATCGACAGCAGCTGGTGTGGCCGACGAGAGTCTGGGCCCACAGCGTAGCCGTGATCGAAAGAACCGCCAAGGGGATCGCAGAGTGGGGAACACACGCCTCGCCCGACCCAAGTCGGCGCTGAGCCAAGAGTCCAAGCGGCCAAGCCAAGCGAAGTGGAGTGGGAGTGTTCGCGCAGTGGAAGGAGCTGAGCGGAACTCTTGCAGCGCTAAGCAGGGCTGAGCCAAGTGGTGCAAGGGCTGAGCGAAGACCAAGGTCGAGCGGTCTAGCAACCTGAGCAAAAGGCACAGGCGCTTCGTCACATAGCAGTGCTGTGTTTGCCTTGCTGGAGCCTCCTTCGGTGACGGAGAGAAAACCAAGCTCCTGTCGCTCTCATTATTGGTTTTTCCGAGCCTCGCTCAAGTCGACACCACCACGCGACCCCGCTCACCTCCTCCTACCACCTTTCCGGTACGCTGCTCTCTTCATAAAAGCTGCCGTCGCGTCACCTTGGCAACTACATGTACTCACAACCTCGTGTATTTGCTTTAGAAGCGTCTGACCGACTTGGAGAGCAGCGCCAGCAACATGGGCGGCTCCGTGTTTGAGATGATGCTGCTAATGCGCGAGGAGAGTGAGCGCAAGGCTGAGCAACGCCGCGCTAAAGAAGAGCAGCGTCGCCGCGACGAGCTTGCTGCTCGCGAAGCCCGCTACCTTGACGACAAGTCGGAAGCAGAGGAGCGCAGCTGTCACGAGAGACTGGAGGTGGAAGAGCGTCGTCGTCAGGAGAAACAAGAGGAGGAAGAGCGCGCAAGTCGTGACAAGGAAGACGCACGGGCGCGCACTCAAGAGCTCCTACTCATCCTGGGCGCTCGCACGAAGAAGGACTGAGCAAAACGAAGAAGGACTGAGCAAAACCTGCTCAAGCGCGGCGAAGACATCAAGACGGTCGAAAGGGAGGAAGTGCATTTAGTAGCGTATCATTTTCAATACAGCCCTTACTAGCGAGCAGCAAGAAACTTCGGTCATGTACTTAGATTTCGCTCAAAGACTTAGCAACATGTAGTTGTCGATTGTAGCTGTTAACGTGCATGCTGCACGAACGAAGGTGCTATTAGGTTGTATGGGAAAGCTACGGACGAAGATGCAAAGCACTCCATTCACACCTTACAACGCTAGTTGCTCGGGCATGTCCATCGCGCCGGAGAACGTGGTCTTGATCTCTGAAATCCCGACTGTGCGAACTCTGTAGTTCGCAAGCCGGAATAGGTTGTCGATGCGCATGCCTCGTAGGTTCGGATCGAAGGGCAGCGGCAAATTGAGTCTGCTGTAGACCTTTTGCACGCTACCCATTCCCCATTCTGCAGCCTGGCGGATGGAAGTGATAGCATTGTGTAGGGTGCGTGCGGTGGCGCGCAGTGAAGGCTCAATTTTCTCGATATCTCCGTCCTTCAAAGGGGTGAGAATTCGCCCCGTCATGGCCGTGGAGCACGGGATGGCCGAATCGGACACTACGTTCATACGATCATCGGGGCAATACTGGGGGTTCGTCAGCTTGCCGCGGAACTCCACGGACGTGTCCGAGTCGTTCCATGACCCGGACAGTTGTGGCGAGACCAGATTATGCAGCCATCGGCAGCAAAGCAGATCGTGCCTGTCACGAAGACCGAGTGCAACCAGCCATTGTACATGGCGTTCTGTAGGTCTGCGTTAGAAGGCTCTTGCACCTGTACAACGCATTGTAATAGCATTTAGAGTTAATGGATATGCAAAGTAAAAGGCAAGTTCAAGAGCATGCGTACGTACACGAAGGTTTTTACCATCTATAAACCCGAACGTGTGGGTGAGCAAAGGCTCACGCTTGTTGACCATGCGCGCCAATTCTACCTGGCGCGAGGGGGAGGGCCACGAGATACGTGCAGGCGCGTAGCCGTTCAGCGCCCGCGCTAACGCTTCTTCGGCTTTGCGTTTTGGAGAGTGTGCTGGGCGGGGCCCCAAAGGTGATGCATAGGGAGCTCTGCTCCATCGACCCGACGTAGAAGGTAAGAACGAGACCCAGTACTTGGTGTAAGTAGCGCAGCTTGGGTGGGCGCCCTCTTGATGACGGCGGCGGCATGTAGTAGAAGCAGGAGAATCTACAGAGCAACTGATCAAACGCGCTACTGTACTCGTAGCAGTAGTGTTAGAATAGAGACGTATCACAGGCCTTTCAAAGAACTCACCGCGTCAGACTCGTAGTGTTCAAGAAGTTGATGTCCGTGCTCATACAGCGTCATCCAGCCGGGTGCGCACAGCGCGTCGAGACACTGCGTGGTGAGGTAGTGGCGCGAGCGCATGGCGACGTGCCACTCTTCCTCCAGCAGGAGTTGATGCACGTCGCGGCGGGCGTCGCGCACGCGCTCGGAGTGCGTCTTGTACGCCTCGTAGAGAAGCAGGATCACGCCGTCGTCTCCGTCAAACATTTGTCGCGCCTGCGCAGGAGGGAGTATGAAGGGAAATGGCGAACTTCAAGCCTACTGTCGCTAACTTCAAGCGGATCTGGAAAGATTCAGCTCCAGAGTGTCCCGCACTAACTGTCCTATAGTGTGATCAAAGACTTAAAATGGGACTATTAGGATCGACCAGAGTTTGCTCATTAATACATTTGTGGCGGCCAAATTTTAGGATATGTCTACATATTTTCGTGTTAAGCCCGTCATATCT
>JABJUM010000109.1:0-133862 GCA_016169955.1 Phytophthora vignae f. sp. vignae
GTTGACCTCCTGGTCCGCATGCAGGGTCCGCCCGCTGCGCCTCCTGCGCCTGTGGCCCCTGTGCCTGCGGCACTTCCGACGCTGGCTCTGCCACCAGGGCTCGCGGCGCCGCCGATGCCTGCGTTGATGGTCGCGTCCCCGACGCCGGCGACCTCCGCACCTGCGACCTCGTCACTCTCGGTGCCTCCATCTGCACCTGCTTCGGGTCCTGGTACGGCTTGAGCAAGCCCACGTAGAAGACGGGGTGCGTCCGCATCTTCTTCGGAGGATTGAGCGTGTACGCAAGGCCCTTCCTGGCCACGACCTTGAAAGGTCCGATGAAGCGCGGGCGGAACTTCGTCTTGAAGACGGCTGACACTGCATGTGTAGGTAGGTTTTTAGCGTTAAGTAACACTAGGTCCCCGACCTCATAACTGTCAACATTGCCTCTGCCTTTAGCATCCGCATGTTTTTATTTATGGATGGTCCATCTGGCTCATAAATAATGGCGTCAGCCCTATAAAATAGATGCATAAATAATGTAATGTCGACAATTACCATATTTAAACAATTATTTCTCGAATTTTAGACTAAACTTAACTCGCATTTTGTATAGAATCCTCTATATTTGGAGAAATATTTCCAAGGAACAGTTATTTCTAGGCCCTCCCGACATAAATAATTTATTGGGGGTACCCAGACTGGTTGTCCGGGGGATTCGCAGTTCTCGGGAGCAGCAAGATTTTTGCATCGGACTTCCGACAACAAGGACACAACAGCCAAAATATACCGTACGCATTTTGAGCTCATCTGCATCATACTTTCAAACAAATATTGTGTTTGCTTGACACGCAACCAGGACTCTTCCGGAAAGACTAGGATAACAGCATTTTTTTAAATAGCATTATTTATTATATCTGGGTTAGGAATCTCTTTTACTGCATATCGGTAAGCATCTCCTGCGCCTGCCTCGCAGCCGCAGCATCTGCCCTGGTATCATACTTCAAATGATACACCGCTCCTTCGAAACTGCAAATTCGGGTCAGGCGAATGTGCCGCCGAGGCGGTGGTTGTCGCGAGAATGTCGCTCGATGATACACAGGGGCCAGTGCTGACCTGTAGTGGATGTCGCGAGAACGTCGCTTGATGAGACACTGGCCTGCATCGCCGAGGCGGTGGATGTCGCGAGAATGTCACTCGATGACAAACTCGCCTGGGCCGCCAAACGACAGTTCTTCGAACTGCGAATTGATGAGCTCAACCGACTGCCATAAATAATCAATAACAAAGTATTATCATTATTGTTTTTACCATGCCATAATCGGGAGCCCTGCCCTTGCGGACCTTTCCAGTCTTCGAAACTCATTCATCGATTTGCCTCCAAGCGCACACATTTCAAAACCCGCAACCACCTCCTCCTCTCCACCATTGCCGCCGCTAAGCCCACTCCCTACGACTTCAAAATCGAGGCCAACGCCGACACCAAGTTCCCACCTCTACGTGGCGTACTCATGCCCCTTTGCCAGTCGATCGCTGGCGAGCCGCAACCTGTTGGGTCTCGAGGACGCCATCGGCCTGTCGGTGGCGCACCCGGTGGCCCAGAAGACCAAGCCGGACGATGAGACCGACTCGGAGTTCGGTTGGGCCTTCATCGACACGGCGACGACCCCCACAGTCAACGGCAAGGACGGCAAGGAGTTCTCCACCGCCGACTGCATCCCCGATATGGTGAACGGTGCCAAGTTCGCTCGTGACCTGTACGAGAAGGTGGACCCCACGCCGCGCACGTTCTCAGTGCCGATCTTGTGGGACAAGAAGGCGCAGACCATCGTGTCGGAGGAGTCCGCGGGTATTCTCCGTACTCTGGACTCGGGCTTCCGTGAGCTGGTACCGTCGAATGTCCACCTGTACCCCGAGGAGCTGCGCGACGCTGCCAACGATGGCGTCGTGACGGAGATCATCATGGGTTTCTTTAAGATGCTGTTCGCTCGCACTCCGGAGGACGCTGCGGTGTCTGAGGCGAAAGCCTTTGAGGGTCTTGCCAAGTTGAACGAGCTGCTGGCCACGAAGCGCTACCTGGTTGGCAGCAGCGTGACGGAGGCCGATGTGCGGCTGTTCCACACGCTCGTCCGCCTGGACGTAAGGCAAACGAGAAGCAACTCGCGGATTTCCCGAACGTCGTGGGGGTAAGTTATTGGGGGTGGTGGTGGAGAACGGCGCTTGCTTAGCAAATGAATACTGTACTGACGTTTTTGCTTTTGTTTGTTGTGATACAGTACCGGCGTGACCTGTACCAGATCCCCGGACTCAAGAGCACGGTGAACTGGAACCACCTCAAGATCAGCGATGAAAACGCCCAGCCTGACGTTGCCGTGGAGGGCCCGTTTGTTGACTACGACGCCGCCCACGAGCGTGCTCAGCTTGCGTAAATGCCCAGACTAGTAGATGAATGAGGTGCCGGTTTACAAATAAGCACATGCAACTTATAGCAATGTGTCCCCAAACCACTTCTTTGACTGTATTTTCAACCACAAAACCTTCAGCATTACTTGAACTAGTACAAAGATTTCGGTCAATGCGTGTCAAATCTCCTCCTTTCAAACAGACTCTAGCGTACAGCACATATTTGTCGTTTGTTTCACCATTCAGGGGGCCAACTACGCTGTTGATGTGCCAACGCTGTAGTTTTGCACGACTCGTTCCGCGTACGTGGGTGTCGATCCTCCAAAACACTACTAGTAGAAGATTTTTACAACTTCCCAAACGTCTTGTTTTCATCCGGTAGGATTTTGATCGAGCCAATTGAATTGGAAAGTGAAATCGGGACCTAGTAGGCGTGAACAAACAATTAGAAGATAGCTTCTTGTCGACTGAAGATGACACGTACCCGAGTGTTGGAGCGAAGTTAGTGTTGTGTAGACGACCCACGTTAGAATCTTGCTGAAGACTGCCTCCCATTGGTTGAGCAGCACAAACGCTACGAGGTGGATAGCGGATATTCCTACTCTTCGACTGATAAGGTGGCACATGATCCAGAAGGAGAGGGTCTTCAGCAAACAGTAGGTTAGCACGTTGAGGATAGTGTTGCTCAGGTTGCTGGGGGTAATCGAGTCAAATTGGCTGTAATACTGCCGATTTGACGTGTTGTAGGCGATCACTACGAAGGCCGCTAGAAATGTTATCGTCAGATCACCAACTCTTTCTTGGAATACCAAAGAACGACCTTAGCTTACCGTAGATCGCTGGCACCATCGCTTCAACGTACTTGTCAAGAAGGACGAACTCTGCTGTAAAGAGGACCCGAGCTGCTTTTGTGGCGATTTTTTTCTTGTCCTTTATTGACAAAACTTGGGCAACATTTCCACAAGGTAATTTGATATTGCTCCACTTCCCATTCGAGCTTGCTCCAAGGGGAACGGTGAGGACGGATGGATCCGGGCTACGCTCTTATACGTAGGCACCTTGTCGGTTGAGGACAGTAGTGATCCATGAGGAATGTTTGGATCACAGAAGACAGCTTCAAGTTACTTGAAGTCTTGCTGTGTGTAATAGAAGGTTGATGGGGTGTCATTGTTTGGGCTTCCTGGTCAAACACCAACTGGCAAATTGATTCCGAGCGCCTTGATCTGTTGGAAGTAAATACTCGGCTGATGCTCTCCATCATCTTGTCGATGTCACGCACAGCCACCACGGACTGGACGACATCCACCGCCATCACTGCAAGTGTTGTGGTTAATTTCGCGGAACTCTGCAGCGCGACGGACATATAAAGCGCGTTGAAGACCTCCACGTTGAAAATCACAATTTCAGTCTTCACATCGTAGCGGTCGCCAATGAGCCAGCTGATCACGTTTCGGCCGGTCATTTTGATGATAGGGAGCAGCCCAACGTAGAAAACCTGCGCTATTGAACCAAGCCGATGAAATCCGTACACGTAGATCGGGTAGAGCACAACCGAGAGAGCGAGCCACCCAATGATGAACCAACAACGAATAAACCGCCACAAGAGCTCGGGGTAGTATCGGAGTCGGGACTTGTAGATTACAACTGTTGGGGGGATAATGACCGCCAACCACCCCGGGGCACTCACGAGCAGCGTGAAAGGTACCGCAAAGCCAATGAAAAGCGACACCACAAACGCGGACCCTCCCGATGCAAGCGCCCCCATCACGCTTAGCATCATTGTCGTCTTCCTTGTAATGTTCAGCTCGGGTAGGAACGACCGAAAGTTCGATAGGATTCCCGGTGACAGCACGATTAAAGTTGACAAATGCCGCAGCCAAAACGCGTAATTATCCAGCGTATCGGCAGTTGTTGACGCCAAGGGGATCGCCTCCAGCGCTGTTAGCATGAGCACACACGGAAGTGGCAGAGCGATGCAGACAAGCACTGCCTTGGCAAAACTTGTTGTTGGAAAAGGTAGGGCGCCGCGGGGATTGAACTCATGACATACCTGTAGAACATAGCTCGTTAGACCGTTACACCATACAGGCGCCCCGGTCGTCGTCTCTTCGGGCTGGGACTTGACACTGTCTGATTGCATATTCCAACACTTGTGTGCTCTAGAAACGGCTGCAGCCTTGGAATCCGATCGCCACTTACCCGCCCATGCAGCTCGACTTGTGCCAGCTCCCATATAGCCACGGCAGAACGAAGACATCGCAGACGGCTGTCCATCGTCTTTGCGAGAAAGGCGTTAGCTGCTCGCAGCTCAGACCAACATCCACGAATAGGAAACTCAACTTGTCAAGGTTAAAGTGAGACCTCACAATTCCAACGACAAAAGTATACAAAGTGTTCATGACGAATTTTTACTTGGAAAGTGCAGCGAAACCTCTAGGAGCTTACAATTGAAAGTGCGCTACTGAGTTTGCTATGAGACGGCTTTGAAAAATACGACTACATGTACCGATAGCAGCTTTCTATGCTTACCGTCATGAGCGAATAGTCCTGCTGGGCTGTATTGAAGACAAGCGTGAAAGTTTAGATGGAGCAAGATTTCATAACATTAATACCGGGCGGGCAATGCCGCACTACACTACTGTACACTGTAGCCCACAACACATTCTCTCTTGCTGCTGCATGGCAGCATTCTACATATCGTTGGTCACTGGGTGTTTGCAGGTCGGGCAGCTCATGCTGATGTTGAGCTGCGGGATCAAGCACTCATCGTGGAAGCGGTGGCCGCAGTGCAACCTCGTCGTATAGTAGTACCGGCCATCGGCTGCATTCATCGCTTCGTCACACAATGCACACGTCTTGGTAGGTACAGCGTTTGAAGCTGGTGGGGGGGTCTCGGCTTCAGACGTCACGGTGGACCTCGCGTCCATAAACGAAGATGTCTCTGTGAGGCTGCTGCAGGACCGCAGACTCCTAAAGCTGCGACTGGAACTTGCCATGGAGTCATCCGCATCATCAGACGTGGAGGTGAGCGAGTGCACGGAGCCTCGGGCGCGATGCTGTTGACCGGCAAAGGCCCACTGCTTGATGGGGAATTGCCGCGTGTCGCCGCCGCAGATGAAATCCAACAGCGCGTCCGCCACGGCCTCTGTGAGCACACGACAGGAGTGGCTAGCCCGGCTTAACAGCGAGCTCTGCAGTGTCTTGACGTAGGCCACGAGCGCCTCGCAGCGCTTCTGGACGAGTCGGTCGGACGTGGTCGAGTGGAACAGCCGCGGCTTGGGGAAGTAACTGGTCACGAAGCTGTAGAGCCACGGGCACGGCGCGTCGCAGCGGTGGCCCACGCTAAGCGCGCGCGCCAGGCGGCGCTGGAACGTGCGGCAGTCATCGAAGGAGTACACAACGGCCCAGCGCCGTCCCGAGGGCAGGTGCTCGGCCGACAGAATGTAGCGCACGTCTCGCTTGACCTTTTGCGCCGAGAAGCTGAAGGCGAGCTGCTCCAGCCACGCGACGGACAGCGGCACGTAGGCGCGGGTTCCCATTGCGCTGGACGCCATGGGCGGACGCTGCTATTAGATGGAGAAGAGAGGAAAGTGAGCGGCGAGGACGCGGGAGGAGGAGGAGGGCTGCGCCTCCGCATTAGGTGGAAGGGCGAAAACTGGCTGGAAGGACCCAGCGTGGCCGGTCGAAGATGGGTACAGCGCAACTGACTTGGCTTTCGTATGTCCAAAAAGTGTAGGCTGAAGGGGGATGGGCGCGGATCGACGGAAGGATCGCCCGTTCTGCGCGCAATCGCGTAATGTACTCAAATGTGCTGGATATAAGAGGGTATTGATTTGTGGCGGATCAGTTAGAACGTAGCATAAGCCATTGTCAAAATAGACTGGTATTTGCTTTAAAGTGAACTGTTAAATATTATATTTGCCATGGCGTTCTTTCGGGGGCAGGTGCGCAAACAAAAGTGACCTTCGTCAGCACTCGCCCTAGGTACGATCTGGTGTGTCGAACTTACTTCTTCGGTACGCTACTCCAATTAGCGCCAATCATTTCGATCGGGGTGGGTCGTTTTCTCATGTCCGACTGGAGTCCAACCCGTGATCTATCACCGGCGGGTGCTTACATGCACGATGTCGCGCTTGCCTTTTTTGCTGTGCGCTTTAGGGTCGGGCCGCTCCGTCCATCTTGTCTGGCTGCGCTGGTGCGACTACTGTATTGCAACGAGAAAATTCAACAACAATTGGAGCAAATCGAGTGAGGCTACACGCACCAAATCAGTCCAAGAGAAAGGGCATATTTGGTATCGATTTGGTACACTTTACCAAATCTAGCACCAAACCATTCCAGCTATTGTAATTTTCTCTAACGTAAATGTTTGGTTAGCGATTACATCTGTTTGGTTTGGTACTCGTTTGGTAAATATATACCAAACGACATACCAAATAAATCGTGTGTCGTACTTCGAAGTACATTGCTTCGGCTTCGGTATCGGGTAAGTATGCCACACCAATTGCGTACCAAAGTGTACATGTACGACACCAAAGCCTACGAAATCCTTGCTTTGCGCTTCCAGCACCATCACCGAACGAAGTGGTGCATGTAGTTTGGTGATGATACCGAAAGCAATTGGCGTTGCATTGAGGATCTTTATCAAGGCTGTGCTTTTGAAGTGGGCTGGTGGCTTGAGATGGTGGACACTTCAGCACAGCCGTTGCGAGGTGCCTTCAATGCAAAGCAAAACGCAGTAGGATGTAGGATGAAGATAACAATGCTTCAAATAACTGTATAAGACTCCTTCGCGCAGCAGCGACTACGTCAACAACCTCATCAGCCTCGTCCTCCAGCTAAAGCCTCAAGCGCTCGTGGACTCACTCTCCTTGAGTTGGGCTCGAGTCGCTCATGCCTTCGGCGCTCCAATCCGCCGGGCTGTAGCTCACGAGCGCCCGATGCCGTGGCGCAGGACAGCTTCCTGGTCGTCAAGCGCGTCCCTGCACATGACGAGCGCCGCCGGCGCGTCCTCCTTGCTAGCATCCGCGGCCCGCGATCTGCACGCGTTAAAACATAATGATAGTGCCGTCAGTAGTCACGCATTCCTCGTTTCCTCCGTACGCATCGCACTTACCATTATCCCCAGCGCTCGTATCGCACCACAGCGCTCGAGAAGAACCTGCAGCACACACAAACCACACGCACCTCATTTGGTCGGAAGATGGAGTCCAGCGCACTGGCTTCGGAACCGCCAATCGGAAAATGAATGGTTGGTGCAAAATGTAACGTTATGGAAAATGTAAAATTTATGATAGAACTTCATGATGTGCCATTTGGTACGAATTTGGTACACTTTACCAAACGATACCAAATCATTTGGTGCGTGTAGACACTCTCGAGCAAATCGCTGCTGAAATGACCGCGCGCCGCCCCTGCTGCTTCCTCACTGCGCTTTGGTCAGCCGCCATTGCGAGCTGCAAAAGAACGCAATCGATTGGATCCGTTCGACACCGAGCAAGCGGGTCGCTGCGCCTTCGAGAAGCTTCAGTCGCCAACGGCCACTGGCAGAGGCGATCTGCACTGCACTGCCACCCGTGACGCAGGCAATCGAGATCGAGTGGAAGGCAGGCAGGGGAAAGACATCCTCACGGGTGATCCAAGTCGGTGCCGGTGCGTCAACGGTCCCCGTTGAATAATCGGAAATGCGGTGCTGCCGCGCGATTGGCCCGGAAATAACACTTTATCGCCTTACCATTGGTGGAAATCCGCGGTTAGGGCTCAAAATTTCCATCGTAATCAGCGGTCGTCCAATCGACTTGAATGATGGTCTCCGCTCCAGCCAGTCAAGTAAGGTCATCACCCAAGATTCCATTTAGGAAGCATGCACACCCCAGTCATGAAGGCCGGCAGCCTGAAGCGCGCCAAGCCACTGGCGCTGCCCGCGAGCGTGGCGTGGATGGAGCGCCTCAGCATGGACATGACCACTACCGCCAACAAGAAGCCCAGCCTTGTCAAACGCAACAACACGCTCTACCAACTGCAGCTGAGCTACACGCCGGCGCAAGGCCCAGCAACGTCCTGGACCGTGTCGCGCACCTTCGACGAGTACCGTTCTCTGCAGCGGCGACTAGTGAAGGCGCTGCGCCCCGGCCACAAGTGCAACGCCGAGTGCAAGTGGCTCGTCAACGTCATCAAGAAGCACTTCCCCAAGGCCTCGCTCTTCTGCAAGAACTGCCCCAGCACCGTCGAGAGCCGGCGGCTGTCGCTGCTGCGGCTCATGACCACCGTCAAGGCCTCGCTTGTCAATCACGGCAACGTGGGCTGCGCCATCTTCCGTGACCACGTGAGCGAGGAGTTCGCCGACTTCTTGGTGGGCGACTGCAAGGACGTCGAAGTGCAGAGGCTGGTCAAGCACACGGCCTCGGCCTCAGCCGCATCCACAGCCTCGACGACGTCCACCACGTCTCGCGACGATGGCGCTGCAGATGACGAGCTTACTGCTTCCGCGGTGTCGTTTACCTCGGACGAGGAGAACCTGGTGATGGACTTCGAGTTCGACGACGACTTCGCCGACTTCGAGTGCGGCTTGTGCGGGATCAGCCTGGACGCCGTGGAGGAAGGCGAAGCCACGTGCACCTCGCCGTACTGCACCACGGTCACCTTTGAGTGCAGCCACCAGTTCCACGACCTGTGTGTGCTGGCTCGGCTGGACGAGGAGGTCAAGTGCCCGCTGTGCAAGTGAACCCGCCGCGAAACGCAATGTTCCAGTAGATAACAATGATAATGTAAGACATGCCGATGCGCCTCAGCAAGATATCCTTTGTTGAGTTCTTCTTCAGGGCTAATTGCACTTGATGATGAGTGGAGCGGAGCCGACGCTCGCCGCCCTCGACTGTCACACGTGGCAGCAAAACCACACGCAGCGGCCATGCAGAAGCGTCCTTGCAGAAATCGGCCGCCGCGTTTAACGCCCTGCTGAGTGACTGCGTTGCAGGCGATGTCTCGCCGTCCACTACGACGGGGGTGGCACCTGGACAGTTGAAACTCTGTTTCAGTTCTATAAGGGCAAGTCGTAGCCGGGAATCGTGGCCCAGCGTGAAGCGAGCCGTGTTGAGTGCTGCATTTGAGACTGTCGCCCTTGCGATTGCCCGCTCTCGCGCTCGTCCCTCGTTGAAGCCAGACATCCAGAGCGAGCATTAGGAGCAATCGGATGACTCCCCTGCGAAGCAGCGGGAACCGTGCGCGACCAAAAGCTCACTTGCATTTGTCGACGAACGCTGTGGAGGCAGGATAGGAATCCTGTCATAGGATAAGTACGATTGCCGCTTGGCTCCAAACTTTTGTTGTTTTTCCGAACAAGTTGAAGTGTGTCACAAGCTCAGCTCAGCCCACCTGCCAGCAACGGTTTTGCCGGAGGCAGCCTGCAGACTGGAAGCAAGCTGTCGCTGCCAACGCAAGGGCAATTAAAATGATGCTCGTTGCTGCAGCGACGACGACCACGTCAGTAACCTCTGCACCAGGTGTCCTCCAGCGCTGGCGTGCTTGTCCGAGTTGAAGCAAGCGATACATTCGTATTCGGTGTCGCGACGGCGGTGTTGACACCAGTGCCGGCCAGCTCGCTCATCAAGCGCGCTGTCCTCACGTTGCTAGACGCAGATGCACCACACATGAAAAAATGCCCTCGCCACTGGAATCCAGGCGCAGGAAGGAGTCCGCGCTGACATGAAGGCTCTAGGAGTCATACACGCTCACGAATGCTACTGCTGCCTGGCAGCTCGAAATTTGCGCTGTGTCCGACCGACCAACGGCCACCACAACGGCTTCGCAGAGGGCTTGCTGTCAGCAGCGAGCCGATTGCCGGGCGTATCTGCAATTGGCCAGGCGAATTCCGAGTCCTTCGACGCGGTGCCGCGGTCAACGCTGGCAGCCATCAACATGTCGCGTCTTTCCCGGCCGACTTGGGCCGACCTCAGACCTCATTGCTCAATTTGCCTTGTTGCGGCCAGAGCAATTCGCCAGTCGAACAAACCAACGCGATCCAAAACGTCATGGGCATCTCGTCGTGCAGCTCAACGTGTAGCACGCCGATCATCAACTTCTCGGGCTACTACCGCAAGCGCGCGGCGTCCGTGGAGCTGCCGGAGGCCACGGCGTGGCTTGAGCACCTGCAGATCAGTCTACACACAGTGACGAGCTCCAGCTCGGGCAGCGTCAAAGGCGCCAAGGTGCAGTATGAGGTGCGCGCGACCTACTGCTGCCAGGACGTGCCCGAGCTCGTGTGGACGGTGGTCCGCCCCTTCGACGCCTACAGGCGCTTCCGCAAGCAGCTGATGCGCAGACTCAAGCCGGGCCACGCGTGCCCCGCCGAGTGCAAGTGGCTGTACGCCGTGGTGAAGAACCACTTCCCCAAGCCCAAGCTGCTCGCCGCCAACTCGCCGCGCACGGCGGAGGCGCGGCGACAAGCTCTGGTGCGCGTGCTGCGGACGCTGCAGGCGTCACTGGTCAACCGCGGCAACCAGGGCTGCGACGTGCTGGTGCACAGCGTGTGCCGCGAGTTCGCCACTTTTATCCTGGGCGAGAACGTCAAGCTGCCCGACGTGGTCATGGCGCTGAGCGGCTGCAGCTCCGACCAGAGCACGCGCGACTCGTCCGCGTCCTTCATGTCGGAGTGCAGCGATGATGAAGACTACAGCGAGGACATCTCGCCCTTCGACGACTTGTACGGATGCAGGAGCGGGCGAGGATACTGCAAGTCCGAGTCCGGTCAGTGAAACAAGCCGATAGAAGCGACAATGGCATCTACAGAATCTATTTACCAACGAAAAGAAAACAGCACAGCACGGTCGGCTTCGACGGAGCAGAGCGATGTCGTCTAGGAGTCAAACAAGAGAATCAAGACCGTCGACAGAGACCTGCGAAGAGACCTACAGGAGGTCGACGAGCAAGCAGCTCGCGCAGCGTCAGACAGTCTGACGCGCCTCCGCGGACCGCGGAGAAAGAGACCGTCGCAGCAGCGTGCATGCAAGCCTGTACATTTGCAGTCATTTTTAGTACCATTACATGTTGCATAAATCCAGCTTGCGCCTTATGAATGCTTGTTGCTGCTTTATGCTTTGCTTTCGGTGTTGGACCTAACTTAGCAAGTTGCTGCTTGAAGCAACGTCGTGACCGTGATTCATTACGACCTCTATTGGCAAAGCCAGGAGGAGTCCTTGTGCAAGAGATCAAGTAGGACAGGTTGAAGTGGCTCCTGCTGGGACTTCAACACCCGGAACGCCAGCTCACTTGAGCGCTATCTACAAGCACATGATTCATCTAACTTGACATCCTGCTTGTTCGCTTGTGATCCAAGACGCATGACCTTGTATCGCCTCCATCTGCCGCAAGCTAATGGAGAACCCTGTGGCTGTTCATGCTCCTGGTCGAGTGATTCTTCGCGCTCGTAACCGGCAATAACTATTATAACGGGGCAAGCGATGCCGCTGTGGAGCTTCCAACTCCAACCCCTGTTAAAGGCCGTTCCACCACACGACTGACTTGGACCTTGAATCTGAGCCCAATCTTGACTCCACCTGCGAGCTTAGCGGTGCGGAGCTGCAGGTCAGTCTTATGCGCAGGTATCTGGCGAAGTCACCCGCTGTAAAAACTTTTAAAGTTTTCGTGCGCGGTCTTCTGGTGGTCAGCGCTGTGAGTTCGCCGCCGCTCGACGACGACGACGGGTTGCGCGCCTATCGCGGCGTTGCGAGCGCCGCGCACTCTCGGGGCGTTCGTCTCCAATTCTGAACAAACGCCCCAACGGATGACCCGCGGCACGCCCTCGCCCTCGCCGGGATCGCAGGCATCGCCCGCCTCCTCCTCCATGAGCCTCAAGAGCTTGCTGCACACGCCGATCGCCGAGCCCGAGCTGGTCGTCTGGCTGCGCGACCTCACGCTGGACATGACCACGAGCCACAAGCCCCACCAAAACGTCCGATTCGAGCTCGTCGTGCGCCGCAAGCACCCCAAGGCGCAGCTCTCGGTCGAAGCCGCGTCGTGGACGCACAGCCGGCCGTTCAGAGACTACAGCGCGCTCCGGAAGAATCTGCTGCGCGAGCTGCAGCCCGGACACAACTGCTCCGCCGAGTGCAGGTGGCTCTACACAGTTGTGAAGCAGCACTTCCCCAAGACACAGAAGACCTTCGCTCTATGCGCGTTCAAGACCGAGCGGCGGCGAGCCGCGCTGTTGCGCGCCATGAACACGATCCAGTCGACGCTCGTGACGCACGGCAACCACGGCTGCAAGGTGCTCATGGGGGGCGTGCTCGACACCTTCTCGACGTTCCTAGTCGGCGACAGGACGTCGCTGTCGACCAACTCCGTCTCGCTGGCGCTGCCCAACCGTCAAGGGCTGTTGGGCCTGCCCAGTAGTCAAGGAAGACGGCTTGCGAGCCTCCGCAGCCTCTCTCGTGTCCGCGCCAATGCCAGGTGAGAGCGGGCAACAACATCTTGTAGCAAAGTCCCCGGTGAGCGAACGAAGCGATCCGGGCGACCAACGTAACCATGTCCTGTACACGTACACGAACTTGTCCAACCCTATTGGTGATCAGCGGCATTTCAAATCGCCCCTACCGATACCACATCCTTTAGTTGAAGAGCTGCGCTCACGCAGTGAAGTGACGCAGCTCCGTTCGCAATCGCAGCCTAAATTCTTGTGATGTATAGACGACACTAACCCACTTGGCAATTTCCAGGGATCCTAGCGAGATCCAGCAAGAACCATTAGACCAGTTGACGCGCACATACATTCTCTCCTATCACTTCAACTACGATCATCACTCAGCGTGGCAAGTACATGTCGATGATGTCCGCATACTTGCATGTGAAATGCGGGATTCGGTTCGCCACGTGTGCTGGGCCCGCGTTTGAGGCGGACACGTCGGTCTTCGTAGCGTGACTACAATTACATGCGCGCGCGGACGGATGGACAAGCTTTACGTGTAGCCTGCGCGTCGAGCTCCGCTGGAATTTCGCCCGCAATCTACTGGCAGTGCAATGCAGTAGTACATGTACTGCATTGCTCGGCCATCGTGGTGCGAGATGGTTGCTCCCTGCTATTTTGGTCGCACCCAATCTCTTCCACGGCTTACCGCTTTGGCTACATGCACAGCTTATGGGCGCGTTGTAGAGCAGAGTCCCATCAACACCAGCGCTCAGCTCGATCCTGAGGATCGAGATTCCGTGCGACGAGCGAGTCCGAGTTGAACATACATGTACCGGTAAGAGCTCAAGCTGAAGCTCCGGGTTTCATGGATTTGCCGGCTGTCCAGCAGATTGTGGAGTTCCGTTGCTTCAGCCCACGCCTCGGCGTCAACACGCGCAGCCACCGAGAAAATTCGTCGCGGACAGCGCTTTCGGCTCCGGCTAAGCGATTGTGTGGAGCGCCCATAATCGTCTGGGAGCCAGCCACCGGTTGTTGTTAAGTCGCCTGGGCCCCGTTTTGGTACAGTTCGACCAAGCGAGCGAGCTCTGCCAAAGTCGAACCATTTCAGAACTCTCTCACCTCAGCGTACTTGTACTGTAGTACTTCCGTACCATGGCCTCGCCCACCACAGCGCCCATGCCGGCCTACAACTCGTTCACGTCGCGGAAACGGTCCTCGCCGGCCGTCAAGCCGCTGCCCGAGGCCGTGGCGTGGCTCAAGGACCTAAAGCTCGAGATGACCACAACCAACTCCATCCGCAGCGCCGTCAAGTACAACCTGCGCGTCCAGTACCAGCCGCAGGGCGCCGCTGCCTCGAGCTGGGACGTGTGCCGCACGTTTGACCAGTACAGGTCGTTCCAGAAGCGCCTGCTGCGCCAGCTCCAGCCCAAGCACAGCTGCAAGGCCGAGTGCCGGTGGCTCTACAGCACCGTCAAGAAGCACTTTCCCAAGCCTACGCTGCTCGGCTCGCACTGCCCACCGATCGTGGACCAGCGCCGACGAGCGCTGCTGCAGCTGATGAGGACCGTGCAGGCGTCCATCGTCAACCACGGTAACCGCAGCTGTACCATTCTGATGGCCAATGTCAGCCAGGAGTTCGCCGCCTTCCTCTCGAGCGACGGCACCTCGAGCGCCGACGACGCGACGCCCCCGCTCACCCCCACGACCGGCTCCGAGCTGGAGACCGGGTCCGTCACGTCCGACGGCGAGGAGGAGGACACTGTCGACTACAACATGAACGCGTTCGCCGACTGGAGACTCCCCGCCGAGCACAACCTGCTCGAGCGCACCAGCAGCTCGCCCGTCTAATATTTAAGCCCATAGAACCTTGAACCTTGAACGCCTAAGCAATAGAACACGTAACTTATGCAGCCATGTCATTGTCATGCCTGGATAGTATCCAGGATACTGGTACCTGGTGTTTGACACTTTCGTGAATTGCATGAAGCCATGAAGGGGTGGAGCGCTTCCATGCGTGCGTTCGTTCGTTGTCCACTGCATGACGTGGAGATTCGAGCACCGATTGCCATCCTTGCCGCCCGCCACGCACGCGCCAAAGACAAGCTTGCACGATCGCGTGCCGGCGTGGCGTGCTGTGCTGGTACTGGTACTGACTGGTAAGGTCGTTGCAATCGTTTCGACGAGAGTCATGGCCAGCTGGATGGTGGTGGTGCCGCTGCCGGCTGGATTTTTCCGTGTGTGGACGCCTCGATCTGCCGGTCTGTTGCTGTCGCTGCATCGGCCGATGCACCCCGCATCCCATCGTCTCATGAGGAGCGCTCGGAGTTGGCAAAAGTTCAACACGACCGCGCGAAGTTCAAAGCGAAGCCATCGGTTTGCTCGAACGCGGCACTCACGAACACGGCAACGACGCGGCGACGTTACGACGGACAAGATCAAGATGGGACCAAAAGATTCGGAGCTCGGTCTCCGCCGCCAAGAAGCGCGTCGTCGACTCCGGGGCCACGTCAGCACCGTTCTCGTGGCGCCGCTCCAGTGCAAGTCCGGGGCTCCGTCTCTCGCCGCCGGTGTCGTCGACGAGCGCATGCACTTTGGACAGCAGCGAGCGACGCAACGTCGTCCGCTCGCACACAACGGGCGAAACGCCAACGCGGCAACGACGACTGCGGGTTGGTCTTGCTGGCTACAGTAGCTACTGCTGCTGCAACATGGCAGAGAAAGAAATGGAGCTATGTCAGGAGAACTATCGGCACGGAGAAGGAAGGAAGGAAGAATGGGTGCTGTCTCGATCTCCTTGGTGTGCGTCACGCCAGCTCCATCACTCTGAAGTGGGTGCGCAATCTTCATCGGGTCGTTACATGACGAGCTGGCCAATCGCAGGCCGCCAACCGGGCCAGCCTCGGTCGATCGGTCATTCCACAACTGGGGCGGAACGTTCACTTCCAGAGCCGCAAGTCAGGCCTCCCAACGCAGAAAAGCGCGGAAGGATCCTGGCCCAAAAGAAGAGAAGAGAGAGAGAACTCAGACCCGGAATAGCATATTTACAGCGGACAGCAGCAACAGGATCGCAATGGTCGGCACCTCGATCGAGACTTCCTCGTCCTCGACCTGCAGCACGAGCACTAGCAGCAGCGGGGGCGGCTGCGCCGGCTCGGCGCCGCGCTCGGCCGCGTGCCTCAAGCGTGCCGGCCCCATGGCCGTGCCCGAGACGGTGGCGTGGCTGGACCACCTGACGCTCGAGCTGAAGACCGCGTCCATCGGCGGCAAGCCGCAGTACCAGCTCACCATGACGTACAGCCCCGCGCAGCAGAAGCTGGAGGCCGCCGCGACCTGGACCATCTATCGGCCGTTCGACGAGTACCGCGCCTTCCAGAAGCGTCTGCTCAAGCGCATGCAGCACGGCCACTCGTGCGGCGCCGAGTGCAAGTGGCTCTACAAGGTGGTCAAGCACTACTTCCCGCAGAAGTCGCTCTTCTGCAACAACTGCCCCAAGGTGGTGGCGGCCCGCCAGCAGACGCTCATCCGCTGCCTCACCACCGTGCAGGCCTCGCTCGTGAACCGGGGCAACCACAGCTGCCGCGTGCTCGTGCACGACGTGGCCGCCGAGTTCAACCGCTTCGTTGTCAAGGGCATGAAGGACATGGCCGCCGCGGACTCGCCGTCCTCCGAGCTCAGCGCCGTCACTCGCGACTCGCTGGACTCGCTCAGCGAGGGGGAAGAGGAGGAAGACGACGACAGCGAGTCCGAGGGCGAGCAGGAGGATGAAGAGCAGGACGAGTGCGACGCCTGCCACAGTCGACACGTCGTATGCCGCACGCACAGCAGCCTCAAGACATAGGAAGCAACGACATCGAAATAGGCAGTGTACACTAGTCAAGTAGTTCAGGTGGTTAGTTGAGTAGTTAGATACAGTCGGTAATACAGTGAAAGACTCGGTGACTCCCTTTGACGATTGTCACGCCTGCGACTACCGACTTCATTGCAGCGACATCCCCCTGCGGTCAGCAGAGCGGATCCACAGATTACTCCGACGAGCGTCGTCAATGAAGTAGAAGGCACTGTCGCAGCAGGGATCGGACTGTACCACTTCACGCCGTTTAAAAATGCACGTTGAAGCGACATCATTTAGCGATCTTCCGGCAGAGATAGAGTTCAGCATGGTAGGCCCCCGCCGCGTACGGAAGCGCTCGACGTCCGCGTGTCCGCTGCTACCGACGTACGTGGGGCTGCTGGAGCCTCTGCAGCTGTCGCTCCAGTCCGCGCGCGACAACAAGCGCCCGCTCTTCGTGCTGCAAGTCCAGCGACGCACCAACTGCAACGGCGGTGCATGTAGCAGCAGCGTCCGCAGTTCGTGGAGCTCCCCGCGCCCCTTTGAAGACTTTGAGGAGCTGCACCAGCGGCTGACGCTGGCGCTACAGCATGGCCACTTCTGCAGCGCGGGTTGTCCGTGGCTGTTCTCGTTCCTGACCAGCGAGTTCCCCAAGAAGCACATTTTCCAGCGCAACTCGAGTCCGAGGAGGGTCGAGACACGGCGAGCCAAGCTGCAGGAGCTGCTCACGTCCACGCTCGAGTTCCTCCTGGACAGGAAGAACCACGCCTGCAGTGTCGCCACGACGAACGTGGCCAAGCTGCTCGCCGAGTTCCTGTACGGGGAGGACGCTGTCGCTCAGTACATCCTCGAGTCGTACTCTGAGGCGGAGACTACGTCCACGAACAACAGCAGTCAAAGGGGGAGTCTGGGCATACTGCGCAGCTACCAAGAGGACGCAGCGACCAACCAGGATGCTTCCAGCAGCTGCAGCAGTATCGAAGTCGGTGGTCTCAGCATCTGCGGCGTGTGCAACGGAGCGTTGACCTGCGAAGCCGACAGAGCCAAGTCCGACAGTGGCAAGGGCGTCGGCTTCAACGTCAGCCCCGCCAACTCAATCCGAGGCAGGCGGCGGCGATCTTCCGTCTACGCGACGGTGCTGAAGTGCGGCCACCAGTTCCACGACGAGTGCATCGTGCCCGTGCTGAACGAGACGCTGCGCTGCCCGACCTGCCACCACCTCGAGATCCAGTGACCTTAATCGGGGCACCAGTGTCCGATTGATTAAAGCAAGCGGTCTCAGTCAAAACGGGTAAACATGTCCGACTGCGCCTTGTCATGATCAAGACAATCCAGTCGCCATGGGGCCACGAGGATCCGCGTGCTCTCTCTCTGTGCGCTGCGCTAATCGCGCGGTGCAGTCTGATTACACCGGGAGCAAGCTCCATGATCACCTCGGCATCAACAGCAAATCGCTCGGTAGTCTTTCATGCAGTCTGCTGTACAGGCTCACAGTCTGGGATTGCCCCAGTCCGGACGGCTTTCGGGACCGCATACAGTACGGGGCGTCTTAGAGAGCCACCTTATAATTTATGACCTGCTATCTCCTATACGCATTAATTATTCAAAGATAGAGGCCAACATACTGACAGGAGTGACATTTTGGCTTCTTCTGATTGGCTATTCACGCGGGGGACTACCATACAAACACAAAGTCAAAACCGTTTGAAAAAATTGAAAGGAGGCGGGAACACACCCGCAGCCTCATTCCAAAGCCTCCGTGTCATTCCGCAATTTCAAGATGCCCCAAGTCACCCTCACAAAGGCGCAGCAACTGCAGCTGTGTGACCAGCACAAGAAGGACCCGAGCCTGCAGTGCATGCAGTTAGCGGCGTGGTGCCAAGAAACGTTCAACCTGCCAGCGATGCCCGGGAAAAGCACCATCAGTCGCATTCTAAGGCGAGAGAGAGAGCTGCGCAGCATTGCTATCGACTACAGAGACCTTCGGCGCATGCGGGCACCGATACCGAAGAAGGTCCTCGCTAACTGTTGGAGGCATACAGGGCTGCTATTCAAAAGAGTAATGAATGTGGACCACATTCTAAATTAAATCAATACATTGTGTTTCTCTGCTACGGGGAGCTGTCCTATCAGATCGCAAACCCCGTCAAAATCGGATATATCAGGTGGCTCTCTAAGACGCCCCGTACTGTACAGATCTCCCCGGCAAATCAAGAATAGCGATGTCGAATGTACCTCGCAGAGCTAGTACAGCCATGCAGTCGAGATTTGCGCTTCCAGGATGATATCTACTTATTCTAGTTAAAAAAGGAGGGAGCATGTCTAACCAGCGGGAAGCAACATGCAAGTGCAAGTTGCTAGTTAGAGTAAATGAAAGGATAAAAATGAACTTTAGATAAGTTATTGCTGTAGAGAGATCGACAGGCGGCAGGGTGGCAGGGCCTTGCCTTGAACGATGGGGCAGTACGGACACAAGAACTCCCGTCCGGGCAGTGGTCTACGCGACACGATGCTCCGTACATGTAACCAGATAAATCTTCACTACGTGTACAAAGTACAAACACAAGAATATCGGCGATACTGTATTCAGCAACACATATGTATTATATCGCTGGCCCCCTTCAATGGCATTGAATCAATGCCGCGCCGACGGTACAAGACGAGGCGCGGCGCTACTTTCCCATTAATTGAGTAATTCAGTACATTGGCGCGTCTGTCAAGCCCTTTGCAAGTTTAGCAACCTCGCACTTTTTATTGGTCCGACCTTTCTTGATTTGCCGGGGCGGACTGTAATCCAGAAGACAAGCGCACGACCGACCAGCGCTGGTCTCACGTTGGCCGCCCAGCACCGCTCGGCAGCCTTTCATTGCCCAATTTGCACCTCAGCAACTACCAACCAACCAACATCAACGCGTTCCGTTCCCCACTTACACTGATGCCTTCCGGCTCCAGCATGTCCCTCACCTTGCGCCGTCGCCGCCACCGTCGCGCGACCGTTGCTGGACCGCCGGGAACGCCCGTCAAGAGCCTGTTGCCCAGTCCAGCCTCGTTCCGAGCCCCCACCATTGCCTACCTGGACCAGTTCGAGCTGAGCATGACCGCAGCGAAGGTCAAGCTCGAGCACGGCAAGGACGTCCGCTACGAGCTGACCGTGACCCCTACGACCGACAGCTCGCAGCAGTGGACCGTGAGCCGCTCGTTCAAGGAGCTCCAGGCCTTCCAGCAGCGGCTGCTCGAGGTCATGCAACTCGGCCACCTCTGTCACGCCGAGTGCCCGTACCTGTACTCGAGGGACTTTTGCCAAATGATGGCACATTTTCGCTCATCTTGTCAAACGATGACCACCTTCGCCAAATGATGGCACACAAAAGATATTTGATGGTACACGCTATTTCAGGCGATGTTCATTATTTATATTTAGACCACAGAGGACGAGTTCTTGTTCGATTCGTTTTCAGCAACTTCTTCAAGTGAGCAGCACGAGCAGCCTCCGCGTGGTAGACGAGAAGAACGTCACGTAACCAAGGGGCAACTCAAGGTGGCCCCAAAATCGACCTTCGGAACTCCCCGCCCGACCATGACTGAATGTACTGTGACCGATTCCCAAGGACAACTGATAACGCTTCGAATAAAGATGAACTACATCGAGCTGTACAACGTGGAGAACAATCACAACGTCAAACTACCGCCTCACGGTGCTGTGCAGACGGATACAACGGTTCTAGAACCTGTCCCCACCGTGAATACAGGACGCAACCAGAAGAAGCGCTTTGCCAGTGGTGGGGAAGCACAAAGCAACGCGACAGCAAGGCCTCGGCGCTGTGGAAACTGCCGCGAGATCGGACACAACGCGCGGTCGTGTACAGGCAACGACGCTAGTACAATTATCGAGTAAACACCCAATACATCAACTTTATATGCTGTGTACCATCAAATATCTTTTGTGTGCCATCATTTGGCGAAGGTGGTCATCGTTTGACTAGATTAGCGAAAATGTGCCATCATTTGGCAAAAGTCCGTACTCGAGCCTCAAGGGACGATTCCCCAAGGAGTGCTACCTCTACTCGTCCAGCTCGTACGTCATGGGCAAGCGCAGCCACGCCATCGAGGAGTGCTTCAACACGCTGCTGGAGGCGCTTCTCAAGCGCGAAAACCACTCGAGCAGCAGCATTCTACCGGGCACCGTAGCGCAGGAGCTGATCTCGTTCCTGAACGAAGACCTGCCGATCGAGCACGAGTTCCGATGGGAGAACTTCGTGAGCTACTCCGAGACGCCGAGCAGCAGCAGCTCGACTTTCTACAGCACGGACGGCAGCAGCCGCAGCTTGGCCACCCCCACGGGCGGCTCGAGTCGCTGCTGGCACTCAAACAGCGACAACAGCCTCGACTCGTTCCTCTTGGCCGGCAGCAGCAACAACATCAACCTGCTGGACGCGTGCGGGCTGTGCACCAGCGACGACGCGGCCAAGGGGGCGCTGACCGCGCTGAGCTGCGGCCACCGATTCCACGACGAGTGCGTGGCCAAACTCAACGAGACGCTGGCGTGCCCCACCTGTGGCCACGCTCTGCGCTGAGCCGAGTCCTGTTGATCTATTCGCAGCGATTTCATGTACTTATTCCTGTCACCTCACACAAGACACAGTTGAAAGCGAATCCAATGGTAACTTCATCAATCAATCGATCAGTAAATGGACCCTGCGGATTATTCAAAGCCTCGGCTTGGCGGGGTCTTATTCTTAATAGTGGTCATCAAAGCCGTTGAGGAAGACAAAGCCATGGATTGCTTCTTTACTCCCAAAGCCATCACATCGACATCACCCTTCGCTCGCATCAAGTGGATTTGTGTTGAAGCCCGAGGTTGGTGGACATCGGTGCCACAAGCTGCTGGCTGCATCGGACCGTGCGACTCGCTTCGCCGGTATCCAGATCCCCACCTTCAAAGGGCCGCTAAGAGTGCGCATAAGACGTTGCGATTGGCTTACAGTGTATTTTGGTGAGGCCGTTACTGATGATGCCGCCCAGCTCGAAATGGTGCAAAGCGACTCGGCCAACCGCACAATCACGTCTGTTAGGATGACCCGCAGCACCTTGCCAGTCCTCATTTTGGCCCGAACCAGTTGAAAAGCATCACCGAAATGAGCTCGAGCCGTCCTCGCAAGAAGCGGTCGCTGCCCGTTGGCCCGCTGCCGCCTCAAGTTGCGTGGCTCGACGGCGTTTCGATGGACGTGACGCCGATCACGTCGAACCCGCGGACCTCCTGTCGTCGAGTGGACTACCTGCTCACCGTCACGTGTCAGACCCGGGACTCGACGACTTCGAAGACGTGGCACCTCGTGCGCAACTTCGACGAGTTCCGCTTCTTCCGCAAGCGCTTGGTGGCGGCCCTGCAGCGTGGCCACTTCTGCCAGGCTGAGTGTCCGTGGCTCTACACGTTCCTCAAGAGCTTCTACCCCAAGTCGCAGCTCGTGGGCAGCTCGCTGTCCCGAGTAGTGGCCAGACGACAGAAGACGCTCACGCGCAGCTTGGCCACGATCCGCAGCTTCCTCCTGAACCGAAGCAACCACGTCTGTCCGCTGGTCATGCAGGGCGTCGCGCGCGAGCTGCTCGAGTTCGTGGTGGGGGAGTCGACGGAGCGACACGGACAAGCCCCCGACTGGCTGACGCAATTGCTGCAGAGGTGGCGGGACGGAGACGTGGAGCTGCTGGAGGATGCGGCGAGCTCGGACGAGACGGCGTCGAGCGACGAGGCTGCGGCGGAAGTCTGCGCGCTGTGTGAAAAACCCCTGGTAGGCACCACTCCGAAGGATTGCAACAGCCCCGAGCTGGACGGTGGCGACCGGTGGTCGCAGCTAGCGGCGGCCGAGCCGTTCTCGACGCTGTCGTGCGGCCACCACTTCCACGACGAATGCTTGATCGACAAGCTCAACGAGGCACTGCAGTGCCCGACATGCGGCCGCCAGGAGGTGTGGTGAGGGAGGAGATATTTGAACATTGACGGTGTATAACAATGTACGGAAGGAGAGTCGAGTGGCACGAACGAAGACTGCGACTGGGTGTAGTAAAAACAAACCGAACGAGTTGAAGTCTTGAACACGGTAAACATTGCCATCTTTTTTTTTTAAAGTAAACTCGGGCCTCTGCCATACAGAGGCGCGAGCTGTATTAATACATGTAGAAGATTGCTGCGTAAAATTTAAATTTCTTCGAGCTCCACTAATTTAGCCAGCCTTTCCTCGAATATACTTTTCGGCAAGTCCTTCATGAGAGAGCGCTACGTTGCCAATGTAGCATTGGCATTGGCACCGGCACAGCCTCAGCACTTTGCTCGGATCTGCTGCGCTGTTCAACCTACAAATCGTGGAGCGTTGGGAAGCGGGCACCCTACGACGTACATGTACAAGTAGCGCAGTTGGCTTGTCCACTTGTCGAGGACATCCCCCGCCCTCGCGCGTGCGTCATGGCAGCAGCTGAAGCCTTGCTGGCTGGTACCGTATTTGAGATCTCCTACTTCAGACAGATCTCCTAATTCATAGCGTAGAACAGGTGCAAAATGACCAGAATATGGCCATAATTTGCACGAAAGGGACTGAAAATGAACAAAAACGTTATACAACGCTACAACTTCAATAATCAGGTGTCTGAAGTTGGAGATCTCAAACACGGTAATACACAGCGAAGTCGGATCGCGGGTTAGTGAAGTATTTTCATCCGGAATTCGGGAATGCATGGAGCTCCAGCACATGGCGGAAATGGAGCCCGAGCCATGGAACGACGCGAGAAGAACACTTCGCATCTGCTCCAAATGCATCAAAGCAGCAAGCACACGTAGGTACAGACATCTGCTTCAATAAAGAACACCTGATATACACAAAATTGTAAAAGGTAATTGTATATCACGTTAGCATTATAGTAAAATTTGTATGTAGTAGCCAATCAGCTTTCATACAATATCGAGAGTTATAGGTTTTCTAGTGTTCTTTATTGAGGCAGATGTCTGTAGTTTACGCATTTTATTCCGGCAGCACTGACCCCCGTTGCGCGTCAACGACAACGCTGACCCCACCTGCTATGGTACATGTATGCGAAGTGTGGACTCCAGTGGATGCAGCCTCACTCTCTACGGCAATATGAGCAGTTGCGATTCACCCACGGCACGTGCGTGCCCTCATACAGTCGGGCCATGGCGGTATGTAAGTGCGCGGTTCGAATTCTTCGCTTACGATGTACTGAGCTTCCTCTTGGGCAAAAGATGCACACTTGACGTCGCCGCGTTGTGTTTAGCATCGAGAGCAGTCCGCCGCAGGATTCACAAAACCATTCCATGGGTTCAAGTGAATAAACCGCGTTAGTAACGACATGCTGTCCCGTTCGAAGCGCCCCATTCTTTTACTACAATCCAGTACAGCTGGTTCAGAGGGGGCTGAAACACTCGGACGATGGACATGTTCCGACCTCGACTAAAAAAGCCAGATCCCATCCACCCGATAAATTTGAGTGGGTCTCCAAAACTCTTCGATGGCTTCCAGGTTGCAGCCCAGCTGGCCCGTCCACCCAAATGGCACAGCACGTGAGCCAACACCACCGCTCACTCACTCTGCAATTCGATCCGTCCGTGGCAGTCAAGCTGCTGGTTTTTCGCCGGCGGTTAGACAGGTTCTAACCAGTCGCGGCGTTTAGAGACGGAAGTTTTCATTGCATCAAGAAATGGCCGAATCACAGTCGCACGCACACTCGCCGCTGCAGCGCCACCCCAAGTGCTCGGCGCTCTACGCCAGTCGCCTCCGCCGGAACTCGCAGCAGCCAGTGGAGCCGCTGGCTCCGAGCGTTGCCTACTTGGCCAACGTGGCGGTCGAGGTGACCACCAAGACTCCGAGTCGAGACGGGTCCACCTTCGCGCTGACCGTCCACGACCACAAGTCCAGCTCGACCTGGCGCCACCTCCGCTCCTACGCCGAATGCCGCGCCTTCCAGACCCGAGTTCTGCAGGTTTTGAGTCGAGGTCACCTCTGCTTCGCCGAGTGCCCGTGGCTCTTCGCCTACGTGAAGCGAGCGCTGCCGGCCCAGCGACGAGGCCACCACTTGTTCCTCGTTGCCGGCCACTGCCCCAAGCCCCGCGTGGTCGAGAACCAGCGCCAGGCTCTCACCAGACTCTTCGCAACGCTGCAGCGAGTGCTGCTGAACCCGCTCAACCAGAAATGCTCCGTGCTCCTGAAACAAGTGGCACCCGAAGTGATCTCATTCATCACAAACCGAAGCGAAGAGGTGGGCAAGGAGTCTCTAAACTCGCCGACAAACGACCGGCCACTGGCGAAGACTTTCTCCGAGTCGTTCATGTTCGAGATCAACGAGGACGGCGAAGTGCTGGCAGTTGATGTCGACGCCACGTACGGACAGGTCAGCACCGTCACCACGGCAAGTCTGGACGATTTGGAGCGCGAGTCGGCCGCAGAGGAGGAAGAAGTGGACGCCATTGCGACATTGGAAAAGGTTGTCGCTGGCCAGCGCGTGTGCTGCGCCATGTGCGCGCTGCGTCGAAGCCGGTCGGACGAGCAGGTCTTCGCAGGCTGGCGGGCCGAGACTATGAGCAGTCGGTTTATGAGACTGCGGGCCGGCGCCGGCGCCGAGCGCGTCTCCATTGTGGCCAAACGACAACAGCCAGCGCAGCCAGTGGAGCCTCAGGTGAAGGGCGTGTGGGAATCCCCCACTTTGTCGCAACGGGTGACGTCGCCTCTGGAATCGCTGGCAGTTCTAGGTGGTCGTGCGTCGGACGTCGTCGTCGTCGCGGAACATGATGGAACCCCGAAGGACCCCTTTCCAGGCTCCCCGGGCACGCCAGGCACCCCGCCCAGAGATTCGTCTATGTCGTCTAGAACCTCGTCGGTGTGTCAGATCGACTTGACCATGCTGGACACGTGGAACTTGTCCGGACCGGCACCGGCAACGACACAGAAGACGCCAACCGCGTCACCGCCGCCCAACCTCGAGAACATTCGCCGGATGCCACGTCGGTCGCTCGTCGTGCTCAACGCGCTGCGCAGCAAGTTCTCGACGCGCAAAAACTGCACGGGCGTCGCTATTTAAGAGGAGAATGAGACCGTCGAGAACAGGAAGATGGTCGCACAATGCTATAGAAAATATCTACCCGGCGTGTGGACAAACGCCGCCTTATGAACGACAGACTGTAGTTTTTCGGTGCTTGATGTTGTGGACACGGGAATTCGAGATTGATCCAGAAGATGAGATTCAGACGCACATGCGCCCGAACCACAAAGACAGAGTTCTTCAGGCTAGGTAGCCTCTTCACGAGGCACGGCGACTCCGCCGTCGCCCAGATTCTGCCGGTTCTTTAAGGTGCGTACAGCAAGTTTGACGCAACGAGCGTCCGACCCAACGCCTTCGGGCGGATAGACGGGTACTTGAGTCAATTTCGACGTACGTCTTACAGCGCGCCGGTGATGCGAACGTTGCGACGAGTCATTGATCACTCGGATCTTGCTGACAGCAAGTGGCCGCTTCAACACGATGTCTCATTGCTGAATTTTGGATGGCCGAGGCCAGGCTCCTTTCCAGATGCAAGCTGCAGCGTTGATGCTGTGGACACCCGACGAGGTAGGCACTTAACTAAGTAACCATTTCTCTTCGTGGTCTTTTGTGCTTCAGCTCACTCCTTCTCCATGGCGAACAACTAGGACACTCGACTCCGTGAAGCAATCCGACTGCATGGAGCTCGACGCTGGGACTTTGTCGCCTCGGCCGTACCGAATCGCTCGCAGAAATCGTGTTCTGCTCGCTGGGAGGAGCTGCAGAGTCGACGGTCTCTGACGCGCCAGCCTTGGACCGAGCACGAGGACGATCTACTGAGCGCTATTGTCGACAGCGAAGGCGCGAGTCAATGGACCATTGTGGCGTCGTTTCTGCCCGGGCGGAATGCCAAGCAGTGTCGGGAGCGGTGGCACTACCAGCTGAACCCGGCGATCAAGCGCGAGGCCTGGACGGTTGACGAGGACGCGCTACTGGTGACGCTGCAGCGGAAGTTCGGCAACGCGTGGTCGCGGATGGCGCCGCATTTGCCTGGCCGTACGGCAAACGCCATCAAGAACCGCTGGCACTCGGCGCAGCTACGGCGACGGAGACGTGCGAGCAATTTGTACGCCAAGGCTCAAGATGTCGAGGATATCGAGGATTTGATGCCGTCATTCACGCTGCCAGCTGCGACCTCTTCCGCCTGCCTGAGACGAACCAACTCGGCCACCTCATCGAGCGCTACTGAAGGTGAGCAGAAAGTTCTGGAAGACACGGACTTGGTGTGGGCTGAGCTCGCAGACATTCTGCTGGATGAGGAGGGCAACGGAGATAAAAGTTGAAGAAGATAGTTGAAATCGCACGCAGGAAAGGCAGCATGGGTTGAGTTAGCGTACAACTTAGTGTGTTCTGAATGTTGAGTGACTTGTTGCGTTCCTCAGAAATGTTTGTCGAGATTAGAACCAAGCTTCATTGGGGGGGGGGGGGGGGCACACCCAGAAGCTTAGCGGTCAAGTGAACGCGAAGAATGTGTACCTCAAAGTTCATGAAGGCATGATCTTGCTTAATAGTACTTCAAATAAATGCAAAATCTAGACGTTGGTCATCATAAAATTGCGTAGACTTCTCCAAATTTACTGCGAAAAGGACGAGGAGGTGCACCAACGTCTCCTCTATTTAGAGCTACCAAGGATGTGCCTGAACTCACCCTCTACCGTGAGTAGTGCCTTACCAAAGACAACGCCTTCCTCACCTCATTTCATCAAATTCCGCCACAAGAACAACAAGCACTTCCAGCGATGATGAAGACGTCCAAGACCAACTTTACGGATGAGGAACGCTAACTCATCTTAGACGAGCTGCTAATTCGTTGTAGCAATCTCGTTCCGCCCTCGGGAACTTACACTGACCTGTTTGTTTTTCATGTGAGGTGCATTACAGTCATTTAGTGGCTAACGACCTAGAAAATGCCCAGCCACCCGATGCTTACAGGTCATCAGGCGGTGTGCTGGCGATCAGTATGACACCAGCAAATGCCCCGCAGCTACACTGGGCCTCGTTGCACGGAGGGCCGGCTGTCCTCCTCCTCATCCGGATGTAGGTCGATCCAGTGTGTGACATCTCCTTGGAGGAGCTCAAGCACCGGCGTCCAAAGTGGCGGTAGACGGCATAGATCATCGCCGAAAACTTGTGTGCTGGATTTCGTGTCCATCGCGATATTGGCCAATGTGATGAGGCCCAGTGGATTTCTCCACCGAACCCAAAGTCCAGCTGACCCGTATCAATCAACGACGCTGACCCGTATCAATCAAGTGGACTTCAAGTACGTCATGGCTGAGATGGACCTAGACCACCAACTGTCGGTCACGAGACGTGCGACGAAGGTAGCGAAACCCGAAGGCTGGGCGAAGCTTCGCTCAGACCCCGACTTTGAGCAATGCCTGTCTGGGACCCGAGATGTCTGGCATTAGACATCCCAAGTCTGATCAGAGTCTGGAAAGTTGAGAGAAGTTGCGTGAAGCCCGAGCTGAGCCTCGAGCGTGGTGATCGGAGCCCCGCTCAAGTCGAGGAGCTGGGCGGAGTCTAGTGGAGTTGGAGTTTGACATTTCCCGTGGTTGCGGAGCTGTTGCCCAAGGTGGCGAGCTGAGTCATGGAGCAGGCGTCCGAGCGGGGTCGTGTCGAACGCGATCCGAGTACCCACCATGCCCATGAAGCCTTCGCCCAAGATGTCGAGCTGAGCGGAGTGACATGGGTCCGAGCCCAGCCTTGGATGTGACGTCGGGAGGCATTGCCTGAGTCGAGAAGCCGAGCAGAGTGCCATGGACCTGAGCGGAGTGGCATGGACTTGAGCGGAGTTGTCGAAGGCCAGTTGAAGTGCCGGGTGAAGAGTCGCTGGACTTAAGTTCAGACAGTGGTACTGACTTCGAAGTTGGTGGTACTGACCAGTACACTCATCCGGTGAATCGGCCGTAATCAAGCCCACATTGGGTGCGCCCGCTCAAGATCGCAGACACTTCAAGCGGGTCTCAACGGCCAGCAGCGACTCCAAGACGTCGCCCGCCAGCATGGAGCCCCCGCATTGGCTGAGACTAAAGATTTCAGGCGGAACTTCAAGGGCGCTCGGTAAGCATACAGCCGACACTCTTCGCGCAGCCAGTCAGAGTGTACCCAGGGGGATATCGCGCCCCCACTTAGTGAGTCCTAGTTTGTGCATGTGTTAAATTTAAACAGAGTTCGTTTTGCCCCGAAGGACGCAAGTGGTGGAGGTCTTTGGCCAGAAGGTGTCTTTACGATCATCCACACAAATTCAAGCTAACATATCAACGTTGTCAGCGTGCCTCGGTGCGACGGCAGTACGGTTATTTCATATTACTGTTACATCTTCGGGTGTATTTCATATTTTCGGGTGGAAGGTGATCCATTCTAAGGTTTAGGCAGGATAATTGTATTGTGTGCTTGGGGACATTAGCGTGCCCCGGTGCATTGTGTGATTATTAGTATCGGTTCATTGTGGACCTGGTGCGCGGGAAGTCCCAGGGTGTGTGTGAGTGCCTTGGATTCGGACTAGGCTCAAACCGAGCCAACTAACTCCAACCAACCGGGTCGTAGCTTGACTCGTAGAGAAGAAAGGAGAAGCTGGTACGAGCCTTGCCCAGGCTCAGACAAATAAAAGGCGAACTCGGCCCGTACCCAGGCCGACCGGGAAAGAAGGGGTGTTGTGGTTCTTAGCCGGAACCAAAGAGAGGAAGTAGAGGCTATTGTGTGTGTGGTGTTGTGTTCATTAAAGAAAACCCGGGGCATTTCGGGCTGTGGACACGTGCGGACTGGGACTCGCCAAGTGGGGAGCGAGTTTCGTCTGGGAACACCTCCGGAAAACCTTCAACATCGACAGCAGCTGGTGTGGCCGACGCGAGTCTGGGCCCACAGCGTAGCCGTGATCGAAAGAACCGCCAAGGGGATCGCAGAGTGGGGAACACACGCCTCGCCCGACCCAAGTCGGCGCTGAGCCAAGAGTCCAAGCGGCCAAGCCCAGCGAAGTGGAGTGGGAGTGTTCGCTCAGTGGAAGGAGCTGAGCGGAACTCTTGCAGCGCTAAGCAGGGCTGAGCCAAGTGGTGCAAGGGCTGAGCGAAGACCAAGGTCGAGCGGTCTAGCAACCTGAGCAAAAGGCACAGGCGCTTCGTCACACGTGGTGCGCGTGCCCGGATCAGGGATACGACTTTGGACGGACAAGCTATAGTCATGTCGACTGTTGCTGATTCGAAGGAAACCAAGACTGGAGGTGAGAAGAGTGAGTCTTCGCTTCGGCGAAGTTTGAGAGTGGCTGGATTGCCAGCCGAGGTGGCGCCGACGGAGTCCAGGACGCCCAAGCCGAGAAGAACGACTTCGGGAGCCCGGACACCTAGTGCTGAGGGAGAGGCTACGTCGTCAGGCGAAGCTGAAACGAGTGCTGAGCCGGAGGTGCCACCGACAACGGAAACTGCTGTGCCGCCACCAAGTTCACCCGAGGAGAAGAAGCCTGAGGATGGACAAGGAGGTGGAGCGGGTGCTCAGCCGAGCGCTCGTGTTGGTGAAAGTCCAAGCCTGAGAGAGCCTGCTGTGAGCCGAGCGTTGACGCCGCGCAGGACTTCTGAGGCCGCGACTACGACTTCTCAGCCGGGCGGTGCTAACCCAGAGCCAACTGCCGCGGATCTCCGCGGTGGCCAAGCCGAGGGTGGTGCACTGAGCGTGCTGGGAAGCCGAGAGATGAGCTGCGAGCTCAAGGTGCTTCCGGGACTGGGACGGGCCCGGTCCAGTTCGGCTTTACTCCTGGAGCTGGATACTTCGGAGCGTCAGGTGGCGGCGGAGCCTGGTCAAGTTCGCTTTGGCCGGAACAACGCCCCTATCAGAGGCTGAGGGGCGTCCCCGAAGGAGCTGAGTCCGACAGCCGAGCCTTGGCCCAGTTGTCTGAGCTGTCGGAGGTCGAGATGCTCGCGTATGGCCGGACCCAGTTCGACATGTGGATGTCTGTGCCCGCGGGAGTCGTGCATCCGGTAGACGTGGCCTACTCACCATGTCACGGTGGCTACGATCTCTGGGGTTTCATCCGAGCAGCTGGAGCTACGGCCAGGCATCTGATGTCTGTGACTCGGTCACCCGCTGCGAGATGGCTGAATGTGTTCCATGCTGAACGTCGGCGGATCCCCGTTGTCTCCGACCTGAAGGCGGTGCGCGTGACGCTGAGACTGATGCCACCCATTGCATGCGTCGCCCTGTTGCAGACGATGCTGCATGAAGCTGGCTATGAGTTCCTGAACCAAGTCCCAGTGTGGCACACGCTCCGTGAAGTCGCCGGAGTCCCGGATTCACAAATCCGGTTTGAGATTGAGCGCATCGCCCGATTCCTGGGAGCTGAGCTCAGTGCCTGGAAGGCTGCGGTCGGGTCAACCCCATACTATGTGAGGCCGACTTCAGACCCCCAGCTGATGGCAGCTGAAGCCACTGAGACTCAGGTTGGATTTCCTCTGGACAAGGATGGAGATGCGATCATGGATGAGGACACTCAGCTCTTCTTGGGCCCGAAGTTGTGATGCGACTTCAGCTCACAGGTCTCAGACCCCGGAGCCCAGCCTCGAGCATTGAAGGTGAACCGTCTCGAAAGCGTGCTTTGCTCACAAGGTCTTCTGCTGGAGGTTCCATACCAAGTTATCGAAGTTCTGGTGAAGCAGCCTCAGAGACTGCTCTCGCATTTCGCAATGAACAAGTGCCCAGCATGGTTGGTGCAAGCTCTGGCTCTGACATGATCATGGATGAAGGTGGAAATCTGTCTGGATTAAGTTCCTCGGGTTCCTCCCTGATGTCTACGACTGACTACATGATTGGGACTGGATCGCACATGCCTATGTCGACGGCGACCGTGATGCGAGGCTCAGCTACGACGATGTCTCGCAGCTCGTTCCCTGGGATGATGATCTCAGTTACGCCTCAGCTTACTCAAGCTGGTCAAGCATCGGCCAGAGCTGAGCCGAGGACGTATCAACCCGAACACCCATCTCAGATACCTCTGTCCGGCAGTCCTGAATCGAAGCGTCCCGCTCCGAAGCAAGCTGAAACTCGATCGACGCAGTCTGCTGGATTCCGATTCCGAGACTCGTACGACGTGAGTACGCCTGCGTTCGCGAGGTCGACGACTTCAGACCACCTAGCAGCGGTGGAACGAGACTACCAGCGAGCTCTTCAACAGAGTGAAGCTTCTGCCTGGGCCAGACTTGATGCGGAGCAGACCCAACGAAGGGCTCTTGAGGCGAGATTGAGTGCAGCGCTGGCAGACATCCAGGCGGAGCAAGCCCGACTGCAGACGGAGTACCAGAAGCTTCAGGCAACCAACGCTCAGATGTCGGCTGCCCAACAGCAAGCTAAGACGGAACAACAGAAGCAACTGGAAGCCCTGGAGAAGCTAGCCCAGCGTCGCGCTGCCGAGGAAGCTGAGAAGCGCAAGGCGGACGAAGCTCGAGCACAGCAACTGCTTCAGGTCCAAAAACAGTTGCAAGAGGCTGAGGTTAGGGCTATGCAGGCTGAACAGCGGAAGGCCCAAGAAGAACGAGTTGCTGGAATCAGGACGGAGCACGAGCTGGAACTGCTGAGGTTGAGAGAGAAACATGCGCAAGCAGAAGCAGAACACCAGCGAGCCATGCAGGAGCAGGAGGAGAAAACCCGTCAACTCCTTGCAGCCCAGGAGCTGCCCAGTTCATATCCTGGCCCCGTCGCTTCAGGTGAGGGACGTGCGCCATTGGGAACAGACCCCCTAGTCTCAGCACCCATCGCGTCGACTCGAACGCCGACCGATCCGGTCCTGGCACAGTTGGCCCAGCTCACGAGCGTGATGCAGCAGTTGGTCCAAGCCAACCAGGTCAAGTCTGAAGCGAGTGGTACGAGCCGCCGTGTTGGCAAGACGCAAAGTTCAGCCAAGCATACTGAGGCCAAGTCTAAGTCTCGTGCATCTGCCTCGGCGTCTGGAGCGAAAGGCAAGTCTCGGGCGACCAAGCCTGGCAAGCCTGGAGACTCGGACGGGGACGACTCCGACTCTGATGACTCAAGCTCGAGTGACTCGTCGCAAGATGAGCTCGAAGGGCAGTTCGGCGCGGTTGCCCAGCCCAAGGGGGCTGATACCAATTCTGGGACTCGGGTTGTTGTCCAAGCTATGATTCCCCATGACGCTTTGGAGAAGTTCGATGAGAAGGGACCGCTGGAGGACCGAGTCAACTGGTGGGAGAGGTTCATGTACTACGCTACGATGGCCCCCTGGGACGAGAAGACCCGGGTGGTTCAGCTACGCATGAGACTCACTGGTTCCCTCAAGGATTGGTGCACCCAACTGCCGGATGATGTTCGCTCGGACTGGAGGAAGGTATCTCACGTCTTCAAGAAGGAATGGTGCCGTACGCTGAGCTCTAAAGCTGAGCGGTATTATTCGATGAAGATGAAGGATTCCGATACACCTCGGATGTTCTTCTACCGTCTGAACCATGCTGCCAAGAAGGCTGGGATACCGTATTTGAGGCCGATAGCCGACCGGGAAGCTCACATCCGGCGCTTCATCAAGGCTTTGACCGACTCAAGGCTGAGAACTACTCTTCAGGGACAGCGTTTCGATACTTTGGATGAATTGGAGAAAACCCTGAAGAGAATCGAGGCCCTCCGCCAAGACGAGGGCTATGAGCAGAAGCGGCGCCCAGCGCAAGGACTACAGTTTGGACGTTTCAAACCTCCACAACGTCGAGCTGAGGGACGAGCGTTCAAGGCAGAAGGTGTGGAAGTTGACCCAGGACTGGGACGACAGACGCTTTTCCAGGACGACTATGACCTGAAGCATGAGGCAGATTCCGAAGAAGAAGTGGATCGTTCGACTGATCGGACCCTGCCCTCATCTGCGCCCGCGCCAGCTCCTGTTGTTGCGAGCTCAGCCCAGGCTGAGCCCAGTCGCTCTACCTCCCTGACCGATGAAGAGATTTTCCGAGTCGCTGAGAGATTGGCCTGGAAGCCGAACGCTCAGCGCTATGACCGTGGAGGAGACCAGCACCCAGAGCAGAAATGTGACGAATGTGGCAGCCGTAACCACCCAACTGACAAGTGCTGGAGCCGACTTATCTGTGGACGATGCCACGATGAGGGTCACCCGACCCAATTCTGTAGGCGTCAGCCGTGTTCCAAGTGTGGCGAATACCATCGCCGGGGTTTGTGCGATATGTGGTCGGCGCTCAAGGCAGTACGCGAGGCAATCCGTACTGGAGGCTCCGTCGAGGGCCTTGCTCCTGAGGTGATCCAAGCTCTGTTGGATAGCCCGGAGCTCCGAGAGAAGTCGTTAAACCACTAGGCTCGCTGGTTGGGAGACCAGTGCGTGACGAGCCTAAATCCCAAGCGCTCTGCGCCTTTGCATATGTGGGCCCAGCCCTTCCATTTGGCGCAGAGATAACCCCGAATGTACAACTTCTTACTATGAAGCTGGTGTTTACACTTTCGATACTGACCTCAACATGCTGGACCCGGAGGATGAAATGGAGAATCATCTCGAGTTTGCTCTGACTCCGGGAGAGAAGTATGGTTGGTGGAGTGAGCACACGTTGATTGGCGAGAAGCGGAAGATGGCGATGGTGCATGGAGCAGTCTTTCATCACAGAACGCAGATATTACTGGATACTGGAGCTACGACAAGCATTTTGGGCTTAGATCTTGCACGCAGATTGAAGCTCAAGCTACGCCGTGGTTTCAGGCTCAGAGTAACTGGGATGGGAGACGCCCCGACCTACATTACTGCTCAAGCTAGGATCAAGCTGACACTGGGAGTGCGCGTGGTGTATGTCATGAATATCTGGGTTGGCAACATCGGTGAAGGAGTGGACTGTCTTCTCGGAATGGACTTCATGGTGGCTGCTGGAGTGCGACTCTGTGCTCGTGAAGGCGTCGTGAGATTGCCGGACGAAGAATCTCTGTTGTTGGTTGGAGGTCCCCAGATCGACCACGTCGGACTGGAGGTCAGCGTCTGGCTGAACGAGACCGCCTACCTCTACCCTGGACAATCTGTAGTAGTCCCAGTCAAGTATCACCAAGCTGACCCAGAGAAGGTAATTCCCTGGGCTGGGCGCGGTGATCAATGGGTTACACAGTTCATCTATGGACGTGGGCGGAGGCCCAAGGCAGTCAAGGTGGTCAACATCTCAGAGCGAGAAGTCATGATCCGCCAACACACTGTGGTTGCTTGCCTGGCGGAGAAGGATTACCTGCCCAACGGAAAGCGGTTCGTGCGGCCTTACTCGAGGAAGTACCGTGACTGGGCCCAGCTCATCTACGAAGCCGAGCCTTCCCCAGACGTTCTGAGACGAGAAGAGGAGGCAGCTCGGCTAGCTGAGCTCAACGCTCCGCCGGCTGTGGAGAGGACACCCTACTGCTGTTGAAGCAGTCCGATGACCCGAAGGAAGACCGAGCCAACATGAAGCAGCGCAGAGCTGAGGCGTACGCTGCCAACACAGTGTCGCCTGAGTCCGCTCAAGTCAAGATGGCTCGGACACCTCAAGGACGTCCTGCCTCATGGAAGCCACCATTGCCGCGATCGCCTCACCCAGATGATGTGCAGCCAGGGACGAACCAAGGAAGTGCATTGGAAGAGGATGACACTCAGTCTACGACCGAGCCAAACTCTGTGGAGTCAAGCTCAGCTCAGACCTCTCCTGCTGGAGGCGGTGTGGATGCTCAGGAAGCTCGGGATGAACTGAGTCGAGTATTCAAGGCTGAGCCGACAGGTCTCGTGTCGGATCCGTTTGCCCGTCTCCAGGAAGCCTATGCTCGCTGCCTCAGGGTAGAGATCAGTGAAGGTGCTGACGAAGCTACGGTGTACTTCCATGAAGGCACGGAATTGCTGAATGACCTCCGAGACCAGCTCGCTGCTCTTCCGGAGTTGAAAGATCTCAGTCCAAACGCGGACCTCTCAACGGCTAATGTGGGAGAACCAGGCGTTACGACTCCAGAAATGGACGCCCAAGTGCGAAGGATTCTGGAGAGACATCACGCCAGTTTTCTTGGGGACGGGAATGCAGTACCAGCCCCCGCCCGTGGAGTTGTCTGTGATCTGGATGTTGGTGACGCGAAACCCATTGCTCAGAGGTCCCGGCAAGTTCCGACACACCTGCTCGACAAGGTGTTCGCTCTGATCAAGAAGCTGCTGGAGACTGGGCTCATCGAGTATTCGCACTCAGACTGGGCTTCGCCAATTGTGATTGTGATGAAGAAGAACGGTGTGGATATCCGGCTATGCATCGACTACCGACTGGTCAACCAACTGATCAAGCTCTCGCACTACCCTCTGCCTTTGATTGACGATCTGTTGATTGGGTTTGAGGAAGCAATGTGGTTCCTGAGCTTGGACATGGCCAGTGGGTTTTGGGCAGTGCCGATGACACTCCGAGCTAAGCTGATCTCAGCCTTCATCTGTCCTCTGGGACACTTCCAGTGGAAGCGTATGCCATTTGGTCTCAAGAATGCCCCGTTGATCTACCAGCAAATGTTGGATAATTGCCTGTGGGGCTTTGTGCGCCTCCCGCCCTGTGAGGAGGCCCGAGTTGATCCGGACGTGCTGGAGTTCTTGGGAATTGAAGTAGATGACTCTGCTAAGGAGGAAGAAATCCCGCCCCTGTCAGAAGAGACTACTGTGTTCCGACGAAACATTCCGGCACCGCCTCAGCTGAGCCCTGTTCTAGGACGCAGCTCATACATCGATGACATCGCGTATGGAGCAGAGACCTGGGACCAGATGTGCGAAGTCCTGGACCGTTTGCTTTATCGGCTGAGATACTGGGGAATCTCGGTGAGCCTACCCAAGAGTGAGTTTGGCAAGAAGTCTATCTCGTATCTTTCGCATGAGATTGGAGCAGAAGGAATCCGAGCTAAGCCGAAGATAGCCAAGGGAGTCAAGGATCTGCCATTCCCGTCGACGCTGAAAGGAGTACAGTCGTTCCTGGGGAGTCTCAATTACTACAACAAGTTTATTGAAGACCTCCCGGTTGTAGCATCTGTGCTCTACGAGTTGACGGATGAGCAGATCCAAGCCGGGCGTGACCTCGGCCGAGCTAAGGAGGCGTTCGAAATCCTGAAGCAGAAGATTGTCTCTACCCCGCTGCTCAGACACCCGGACAGGGAGAAGCCGTTTGTGATCATTCTACACGCTAACCCCTGGGCGGTCTGTGCAGTGCTGGGCCAAGAATACGACGGAGTCATTTTCCCGGTGCGATACACTGGAAGGACGCTGCATGATCAGGAACTCAGGTACCACCCAACCGAGAAGGAAGTTGTGGCATTACTCCGAGTTCTCAGAGTCTTCTACTCGATGCTGAGCGGATGTAAGCTGCTGAAGGTCTACACCCGGTATTCTGTTCTGAAGTGGTTGTTCAAGTCTCGATCGTTGGAGGGACGCTGTGAGCAGTGGGCTGCACGTTTGTCACCCTGGCCTCTGGAAGTGCACAAGGTGGAACGCGATGAGGATGGTTTGGCCGCGATCATGGGAGCCGGGATCACACCCCGTGACCGGTTGGACAAGATCGCAGAGAACCTTATCCCAGACAAGGGACGAGTTGTCCGAGCCCCACCAATCAGCCTGGAGATGCTGGAAGCGAACTATGAAGGATGGCTGCTCAGCTTCGACGGAGCCGCCAAACTCTCAGATCGCTCAGGTGCTTCTGGTTGCATTCTGTGGAAGCTCCCGTCCTGGGACGTGGTCGAAGCTCGAGGATTCCATTTCGAGGGCATCACAGTGAACGAGGCTGAGTATCATGATTTGCTCGAAGGCGTCCGCATGGCAAAGGCTCGAAGTATCTCAGATCTGGTGATAGTCGGCGACTCTCGGATTGTCATTCAGCAAGCCCAAGGCTTGATCCAGTGTCTGAGCCCAGGGTTGCAGGTGCTGCTGGCTGAGTTCGAGACGCTCCGCCCAGAGTTCCAGCGACTACGCTTGGTGCACGTGAAGCGGGAGTATAACGCGGCTGCGGACTACCTCACGACGAAGACTCTGGTGACTCAAGGTGCCATCACTATCGAAGACCCGGTTGAACTGGTTCAGCTCAAGCAGCTGAATCGGATCCCGGAGAAGTTGATCAAGGTGAACGACGCTGAGCCTGCTGAACCTGAAACTGAGCAGCCTGATACTCAAACGGACGTGGAAGTGGTAGCCGAGCCAATTCGACTGGAAGATGCAGCCAAACCCCTACTGCCCAGTGCCAAGATCTTCGTAGTGACGAGGAATCAAGCTCGGGTCAGGGACGCTGAGCCTACAGTGGCCAGGGACGACTCCGACCAAGGTGTCGACCCAGCCCAGAATGCTGGAACCCCACTTGAGCAGACTCCAGCGTACTCCCCTCCTGAAGCAGCCACTCCTGCTGCGTCAATCGCCGAGCGATGGAGACGCATCCTAGTGCTACAAGAAGCTGAGCCCTGGACGAAGAAGCTCAAGGATTATCTAAACGGAGACTTGGGGAACCTTTCTGCTACTGAAGCTGAAGACGTGGCCAAGGTGGTGGACCAGTTCACTCTGGATTCGCGAGGGGTCCTATACTATCTGAGTCGAGCTACTCCGGGAAGGCCCAGGGACGCGGCTGGAAATCTGAGATTGGTTGTGCCAACGGCACTTAGAGATGACTTGCTTCAACTCAGTCATGAGGAGTTCCAAGGAGGTCATCAAGGGATCACCAGGACTTTCGAACGACTGCGCAAAGAGTACTACTGGCCGAGAATGTATGCAGATGTGGAACGCTATGTGAAGGAATGTGTGGATTGTGTCACTGCCAAGGGAGCTCCGCCCAACCCTGGGCCGTCGCCGGGAAACATTTTGGCGACTATGCCTTTTGAAGTGGTCTCCATGGATTTTGTTACGCATCTACCCAAGTCCGATCGTGGAAATGTGTTCTTGCTCCTATTCCAGTGCGCGTTTTCGGGTTTCATCATGTGCAAGCCGATGAGTCTGGCCACAGCTCAAGATGTCGCTGAAGCTTACATGGAGTGTGTGTTCCAGAGGTTTGGTGCAAGCTCTATGCTCCGCCATGACCGGGATCCACGTTTCATGAGCGAAGTGTTTGCCAGATTCCGTGAGATGCTGGGAAGTCGGCAGCGCGCGACTCTAGCGTACAGACCTCAGGCAAACGGTCAGCAAGAGCGCTCAGTGCAAACGGTGGTCCGAGCTATCCGAGCGTATGTCGCTGAGCCAGACCAGAGCGACTGGGACGACCAAGTGGAGAAGTTGATGTGGGCTCTGAACACGTCCTTTGACGCTACTCGTCTTGACACGCCGTTCTACCTGGTTCACGGCTGGGACCCCCATAGCACCGTTTCGGCCATGCTGGGACCATCTCCGACAGGCTTGGATCAGAAGACTGCCTACGAGTGGCGCCGCAAGACTCAGCGTGAGTACGAGTACGCTCAGGCCTGGGCCAAAGACCTACAAGCTGAAGCCAAAGTCAAGCGCTCAGCTGCTCAGACAAAGATCTGGGCTGAGCTGTTTGAGAGACTCAAGAAGGGTTTCGAAGTTGGTGATGCTGTGTGGTTATACCTGGCTCGCGTACAACCTGGGCTCACGAAAAAGTTCGCCCACCTCTGGCACGGTCCGTTCCGGATTCTGGAGACCTCAGACGACTTTCGCTGTAAGCTGAAGATCGAGGGAACTGGGTATAAGCTGTACCCCTGGGTTCACATAAGCCGGCTCAAGCCGCGTGCACTGTTCCCTGAACGACCTACTGTGGAGATCGAAGTTGCTGAGGATGATGACCTGGACGCAGCTCTGCTGCCCGAAGATGCTGAAGAACCTGATGAAGCTCAGAACGTGTACGAAGTGGAAGCCATCCAAGATGTGCGCTGGGTCAAGCGGACCCGGACCTCCCGAAGAGTCCGTGAATACTTGGTCAAATGGAAGGGGTATCCCGACACTGAGTGGCTTCCTATGTCCCAGCTAAGTTGTGGAGCTTTACTGTACGAGTTCAACAAGAGCGCCAAGGCTAAAGCACGGTTCCAAGTAATGCAAGCTGGGGATGAGCCTCCTGAGCCTGACGCCCAGTAGAGGTACCCCAGCTGTGGACCTGTGTATGTCGCTGTGACGTTCTATGTGTGAACATTTTGTATTGAGTGAATTTATGACTACGCTAAGTGGCGTGGAGAGTGGTTTGGAGTTTCTCGTGGAGTATAATGACTGAGGACGAGGTGTGCCTGCATCAAAGTACTGAGATTCCGAGAGAGAGATTGAGAAGCAAGGTCAAAGTGAGTGGTGAATTGAAATGATGATGAACGCTTGCTGCCTACGCCTATTCGCTCTCCTCCTCTTGCGCAGCATCCATAGCGTGCAGCACTTGCTCCAGCGTATCGTGATCGTACATCGGTGCTGGGATGATTGGGTTGGCATCTTGCTCGGCTCGGCTCTTGAGTTTGAGCTCTGATGGTACCAGAGTCTGGAATTGCGTCTCGGAGTGGCACGTCGCCCACTGAGTACGAACCGGTTCTTGATCGTCCAGCGTGAAGAGCTGATCGGCCAGTGAAATCTTGAGTTTCGGGTCACGGAGGATCCAGTGACACGGATCTTTGGGGACAACCCAGAGTCCAGGCTCATACCAGAGTCGGTCCGAATAGCCCTTGACTTTCTGGAGCTGGTCGAGTAGATCACGGCGGCGCAGCTCGAACTCTTGGGCACGGTCTTTCCGCTCTCGGTAAGCGCTGGCCAGCTCGGGCAAATTCAAATCCTTGGCGAGTTGCGCGAAGTCAATCTTGGAAGGAAATGGGTACCAGTGCAGCCGCTCCCAGTAAGCTCGACGCCAAGCACTCATGAAACCAGCAATCACGACGATGGCCTCGCACATCTCGGTAGTGAGCTCAGCGTACGTGTGGTACACGAGCGAGCTCACGCGACCTTCCCACATGTCATCCCAAGGGTTTGAGCGTAGCAGTTCCAGATACTGGGCGTACTCGGTGCGCTTGTGAAGCTGCTCGATCCCAGTCTTGGACGGCATGTAGGCCGGAAACCCGATGGTCTGGTGATGCTGCTTCTGAACGCGGATGCCGTAGTGGAACCAGCTTCCTCGTTTGGGCGCTTCAATAACGCCGTTGTCTACGCCCGCTTCACCAGACTCCGTATCGTCATGCTCTTGATTAGCCGAAGTCCCAGTTGTCCCAGAAGCCACGCGCGAACGCTTGGACCCTGATCCACCGCCGGAGGAAGTTGAGCTTTGCTGGCGCTTGGTGCCAGCAGGAGAGCTCTGAGAGCGGGTACTGATGGAACTTGGCGCCTTGGTTTTAGTGCCATGATAGCTCAGGTCGTCGTCATCGTCATCAGTGTCCTCCGAAGACATCACCGACATGAAAGACGACTCAGAATCTGCGTCGTTCGAGCTTGACTGCTTGGGCAACTCGCGCCAAGGCTCCGGGATCCGGACCATGTCCGGGGCTTGGATCTTGACAGCAGCCGCATCGAAGTACTTGTCGGGGACGTATCGCATCCACGGGGTGCCGTCCAAGGCCTCCCAGTACATGGCTGAAGCCAGCATGTAAATCAGGTGCTTCTTACCAAATTGGTCGTGGAGCATTTGGTCCTTCTGGACTTCATCCACCGCATCCCAGAACGCTACGCCAGCCAACATGAGTTCTCGGACGTCAGCCCGCGTGCCATCCCAGCTGAACTGGTTCGGTACAGCCTTCGCTGAGTCCAGATCCGAGCGAGCGTTGGGCGATTCCTTCTTGGCATTCTTGCGCTCAGGCTTGAAGGAGCTCGGGCGGCGAGGTAGAGCGATGCGCTTGGCGAATGGCTTGAGTACTGACGCCACAGCCTTCGGCGTGCTGGAAGCGGAGCGAGTCAGGTCCACAGTCACAGGAGCAGCTGACGAGCTGGGCGCTGCACTGGTCTTGATTTTCAGCCCACCAGCTTTCCGCGAACTGCTCGGTGCCAGGGCCTTAGCCAGTGGCAGGGACTTGAGCGGCTTGCGTCGCTGCTTCCCAGATCCGGATGAAGACGACCGGCCGAGTGAGAGCATAGGGGGAGTGCCCGAAGGAGTAGCCGGCAGGGACGCGCTGGTCGGAGTGGTGAGAGCTTGAGTCGAACCTGAATGTGAGGAGGCTGGAAGCTGAGCGCTGTTCGACTGAGCGGCCTGGGACGTGTATGGCTCAGAGTCTTCGAAGTCGAGGTCGCGAGCCGAGACTTGAATCGTGGTGCGATAGCTGGCAGGAGCCGGTTTCCCAGTCCGGTAGAGCTGCAGAAGCTCGAGCAGCCGACGCCAGTTGCCCTTGAACGCGCTGCCGTGGAACAAGAAATCACAGAGAGCTCCAGGGTCGAACGCTCTAGAGTCTTGGGTCTGCGTTTCAAGATCAGCGATACGCTCTTGAGACGTTGTGAGCTCAGACTCGAGTGAGGCGATTTTCTTCTTCGCTTCCTCCAAGTCGTCCTCCGCCTGGATCTTGTCAGCACAATAACGAGAGCCTAGCTTGAACGTCTTGTCCAAGTCATCCTTGAGCTTCTGGATCTCTGCGGCCGCGGTGATATCAGTGAGCCGGCCTCCAGAAGTCCCAGCGGCAGCTGTCTGAAGCGCCACTGCGTGTGCAGCTTGGATACGCTGCAGCTCGGCCTTATGCGCGTCACTCTGGCGCTTGAGAGCTTGGGCAAGGAATTGGCTTCTCAGGTCTGTGCTTGTAGCACCAGGAACGGAGGTACCACCTGAGCTTTGCCGCTCGAGCGCTTGGATGAACTGCACCGCCTGCTGAAGGTACTGAGTGGTCCGGAAGGTTCGAGACGCGAGCTGGTCCACCCCAAAGCTCTGCGCGAGTGGAATCATCTCTCGGTCCAGCGCGGCTCTAATCCGGGGATCCGTGATGTCGGGAGGCGGACCTAAGAGGAGTTGTAGCAGGTCGCTGGCAGCATCTCGGCCCATGAGCACGCTCAAGCGCGTTAGCTCAGCCGAAGAGAATTGAGTGACGTCCATCAAGCAGCTCAGACCATCCGGGGCACACGCCATGAGCGCACCATCGCGCAGGTCTTCGAGCGTGGCCGGTACGATGACTTGCCCAGGGGGAGTGAGCTGGTGCCACGGAGTACAGCACGGCTCGTAAGGCAGACGCTGACCGGATGGAACCTGATAGCGCGAAGCTTCGACAGTGTGGAGTGATCCAGAGATAGTGCTCGTTGCCGGCGCACTCTGCATGGTAGCTTGAGCCGTCTGCAGCGTGCTAGGTGACGGCACCGCGGGCGTTGGACGAAGCATGAGCGCTGTGGCGTCGCCTGAAGATGCAGGAGTAGTCGTTGCGAGCCCCGGGGCCGTTGTGGTCGCTGCTGAAGATGCCGGAGCGCTGCGGGCGCGCCCTGTGCCACCTCAGGCGGTGTTGACGACGTTGTGAGCAGCGACTGCAGCGATGCCGAAGACGCGGGCATGGTAGACGTAGCCGGTGGCGCGCTAGACGAGGCCTGGAGCGCCGCGGGAGCCGCGGGAGTGCCCTGCGACGCAGGTTTTGACTTGTGCCGCCCACAGGCGGCGCGCCGGACTGCCGCGACTCTGTCATGCTTGGCACGAAGCAGCGGAAGCGGCGAATGCGGATGAAGATGTGCGGGTGACTGCGGAGGCGCAGCAGTTGTTGCTGCTGAAGTTGCCACCGCGGTCTCTGCACTTGATCGGAATTTCGCAAATGAGCGGGAACTACGCTCCACAAGTTCGGCAGGATCGGACGGTTGTGGGAAGAGGCGATGCGAGTCATCTGGGTTATGGGCGCCGGGTCCAAGTCGGAAATGACCTCCGTGGACCCGACACTCATAAGGGACGGTTGTGATGAGGCCCCGTGGATTTCTCCACCGAACCCAAAGTCCAGCTGACCCGTATCAATCAACGACGCTGACCCGTATCAATCAAGTGGACTTCAAGTACGTCATGGCTGAGATGGACCTAGACCACCAACTGTCGGTCACGAGACGTGCGACGAAGGTAGCGAAACCCGAAGGCTGGGCGAAGCTTCGCTCAGACCCCGACTTTGAGCAATGCCTGTCTGGGACCCGAGATGTCTGGCATTAGACATCCCAAGTCTGATCAGAGTCTGGAAAGTTGAGAGAAGTTGCGTGAAGCCCGAGCTGAGCCTCGAGCGTGGTGATCGGAGCCCCGCTCAAGTCGAGGAGCTGGGCGGAGTCTAGTGGAGTTGGAGTTTGACATTTCCCGTGGTTGCGGAGCTGTTGCCCAAGGTGGCGAGCTGAGTCATGGAGCAGGCGTCCGAGCGGGGTCGTGTCGAACGCGATCCGAGTACCCACCATGCCCATGAAGCCTTCGCCCAAGATGTCGAGCTGAGCGGAGTGACATGGGTCCGAGCCCAGCCTTGGATGTGACGTCGGGAGGCATTGCCTGAGTCGAGAAGCCGAGCAGAGTGCCATGGACCTGAGCGGAGTGGCATGGACTTGAGCGGAGTTGTCGAAGGCCAGTTGAAGTGCCGGGTGAAGAGTCGCTGGACTTAAGTTCAGACAGTGGTACTGACTTCGAAGTTGGTGGTACTGACCAGTACACTCATCCGGTGAATCGGCCGTAATCAAGCCCACATTGGGTGCGCCCGCTCAAGATCGCAGACACTTCAAGCGGGTCTCAACGGCCAGCAGCGACTCCAAGACGTCGCCCGCCAGCATGGAGCCCCCGCATTGGCTGAGACTAAAGATTTCAGGCGGAACTTCAAGGGCGCTCGGTAAGCATACAGCCGACACTCTTCGCGCAGCCAGTCAGAGTGTACCCAGGGGGATATCGCGCCCCCACTTAGTGAGTCCTAGTTTGTGCATGTGTTAAATTTAAACAGAGTTCGTTTTGCCCCGAAGGACGCAAGTGGTGGAGGTCTTTGGCCAGAAGGTGTCTTTACGATCATCCACACAAATTCAAGCTAACATATCAACGTTGTCAGCGTGCCTCGGTGCGACGGCAGTACGGTTATTTCATATTACTGTTACATCTTCGGGTGTATTTCATATTTTCGGGTGGAAGGTGATCCATTCTAAGGTTTAGGCAGGATAATTGTATTGTGTGCTTGGGGACATTAGCGTGCCCCGGTGCATTGTGTGATTATTAGTATCGGTTCATTGTGGACCTGGTGCGCGGGAAGTCCCAGGGTGTGTGTGAGTGCCTTGGATTCGGACTAGGCTCAAACCGAGCCAACTAACTCCAACCAACCGGGTCGTAGCTTGACTCGTAGAGAAGAAAGGAGAAGCTGGTACGAGCCTTGCCCAGGCTCAGACAAATAAAAGGCGAACTCGGCCCGTACCCAGGCCGACCGGGAAAGAAGGGGTGTTGTGGTTCTTAGCCGGAACCAAAGAGAGGAAGTAGAGGCTATTGTGTGTGTGGTGTTGTGTTCATTAAAGAAAACCCGGGGCATTTCGGGCTGTGGACACGTGCGGACTGGGACTCGCCAAGTGGGGAGCGAGTTTCGTCTGGGAACACCTCCGGAAAACCTTCAACATCGACAGCAGCTGGTGTGGCCGACGCGAGTCTGGGCCCACAGCGTAGCCGTGATCGAAAGAACCGCCAAGGGGATCGCAGAGTGGGGAACACACGCCTCGCCCGACCCAAGTCGGCGCTGAGCCAAGAGTCCAAGCGGCCAAGCCCAGCGAAGTGGAGTGGGAGTGTTCGCTCAGTGGAAGGAGCTGAGCGGAACTCTTGCAGCGCTAAGCAGGGCTGAGCCAAGTGGTGCAAGGGCTGAGCGAAGACCAAGGTCGAGCGGTCTAGCAACCTGAGCAAAAGGCACAGGCGCTTCGTCACACCAAGCGGTCGGCGGCCTTGTTAAACTGGCGCAGGTGGTGCGTCCAAGAGGACACCTGGAGCCTGTCAGCCAGGAGTCTGCACTGCGAGTAGACGCCTTGTAAATGTCGAGCAGCTGGGGCCTTGCGCTGGCGAAGTTGATTCAGAATCATAGCGCTGTCGCCAACCACATGCAGCCCGTGCAGCCGGTGACGAGAGGCATATCGGAGCCCGACAAGTAGGCCTTGATATTCCGCAATATTGTTGGTGGTGCGCTTGGCGTATGAAACGCTAGCCATCCACTCAATCACAGGAGCTATATTCGCCCCGCCGACTTTGGCGATCAGCGAGCCGGATCCTCCTGGGCCGGGGTTGCCGCGGGAGCCGCCGTCAAAGTACAGGATAGACTGTGTCCGTGTCTTCGTCGGGGGCAGCAGCGCAACACTGTCCGGGCTCGGAGATGTCAGCGCGAGATGGCATACCTTCGCCGCTGCTGCATGATGCGGCGTTGAAGCAGGGGTGATTGCAAACCACCTTATCGTCATATAGGCAGTCCTGAGACGGCCATGTAATAATGCAGCAGCCCGAGCCACGGATGGGTCCTCTCGGGGATCTCGATAGCGGCACCGTCGTTTCCAAATGGCTTGAAGTGTGACGACAACTCCCAGCCGCCAACTCTGATTGAGTAGATCGTAGACCAATCCGCTGATGTCGCTCTTGACTTGTGCAGTATCATGATGATGCAATGCGTCCAACACAGTCCAAACATGATGCGGGACGGCCGGGAGTGCTAGCTGAAATGTAGCCTTGTCTCGGACCGGCGATGGAACTAGCCTCAACGCTCTCCAAGAACTGTAGAACACAGCCCACAACCGCTTTGCTCCTGGGCAGAGCCAGAAGGTGTGGGATGGTGAAGCAGCGGTGCTATGGCACTCAGCGATAGGGCAGCCGACTCTGTCTCGAGTCGGGTCCCATTGCGAGAACGCTCTCAGCTTGAGACGATAGAGTAGCTGCTCCCCCCACGCAGTCGCACCCGTAATTTTGCGGATTGCCTGCCACGAGACCGTGTCGAGCGACGCAGCGATTAGCGGGTGCTCCTGCTGCCAGTCATGGGCTCTGCTCTGCACGTTCTGTTGTCCATGTCGGCGCGACGTAGCCATGACTGCCTGCTTGTAGTGTCTTCGCGTATGTCTCCACAGGGGACGATGAGACCACAGACACACCATCCTGCCGAGTGCCGGGTGCGGGTGAATGTTGCGGACATGTACCTCGGGCTCCGCAAATGTGTTTAATGCGAACACCGCCTCTGAGGTCGACGTCACGTGGCATGCTTTGGTCGGAGTTGAAGGAGAACTCTGGACACGGAATTCCAGCATAGCGGAGCGGGACGAACCGGGCCGGACGCGAACTGTCAGCGGGTGATTAGTCGGCACCGCGTGAAGCCGTAACTCTCCACCGGGAGTGGTGAACGCCATTTCGGGGTTATGAGCGAGCAGGTGCAGTAAGAGTGTCCGGACCTGTTCCTCTTGGACCTTCGGGTTTTTGCAGAGAATCAGCCGGCCATTGCGAACATATTCCCACGTAAAGACATCGCGCACAAGGCGACCGGCTGTAGTCATGCTGCTGTCAAGAGCGCTTCCTGCGTGCCCGGGTGGCAGCGTACACTGGAAAAGGTAGCGGATCTCGGCATAAGGCAACCACTCTAGGCAGGGGGTACCAAAGCTCCGCCGTAGAGTCGTGCGTTGGGCCATCGTCTCCCCGCCTAGTAAGCCCATGAGATTGAGCGAGCACTTGTTGTCGGTCCATTCCAGTGGCGATTGGAGCACCTCGTGAACGACATCATATAGCTCGTGCACCACGCGTTCGTGTTCACCAGACGGCTCGGGCAGCCCTGCCGAATGGACCGTGGCCACTCCTGCTCTCCATGCGTTTTGGCCAGCGCTAAGGCTCAGCGCCCGTCCTCCTCGGTGGTACGGCGTGATGAATAGCATTGGGGCAGGTCTTGAAGACCGATCGTGAAAGAGGATGTCCCCGACGAGGTGCTCCACCAGGGAACTGGAGAGTGCCCACTCGCTCACCATCATAGCCGCCATTGCCATGAGTTCAGCCCGTAGATCAGGAAAACTGAGACCGCCTTCTTCGCCCCGGAGCGTCGTGATGTTTGCCGCCAACCAGCCCCTCGAGTTCGCAACGTGGTCTACGAATTGACCATGCCACACGTAGTTCCGAATACACTTCGACAAGACCGTCGTAGTTTCTGCGCTTGGCCAGCAGTGACGACCGACATGTAGAAGCTTCGGGACGATTACCGCCGCAGCGACACTGGCCCGTTGAGCGACGGTGAGCGTCTTTTGACTTGCGAGTCGAATTCGAGTTTCCAGTTGCTTCCTCGCGAGGGACCAGGCCTTTTCCGCAGACGGCCGGCTGCCAACTTGGACCCCGAGGTATCTGCACAGCTCGTCCGTCGCGAGGAGCGTGATGTCGGCCGTCCACTCCGCGCCAAGGCGAAGACCATCAGGATGGAGGGCTATGGCCACTGTCTTGGAGCGAACTTACACTGACCTGGCTAAGCGTTGGGGTTGCTACCCCTCGACAATTAGCCGGATATGGCATGCTTATTGTGCAGCTCGGGCCTCAGAGTCCTCCATGGACGGCCGCAGAAGTAAGAAAGCCAAGAATAGTGGGAGGAAGCGCAAGGGTCGTGAAGAAGCGACCCAAAAGCTCCGGTCGGTACCTCTGCAAGATCGCCAGGTGGTTCAACGTGCTGCCTCCGTCGCAGGCATCTCCCGGTACATGATGACGGAGCTGCTCAAGGAAGGGGTCGTCTCGAGACGTTCTACACGAATCAAGCCTTGTCTGACAGCCGAGAACAAGCTTCGACGCGTCGAGTTTGCGCTGTCTTTCATCGACAAGTCGAAGATGACATTTGAGCCCATGTACAACATCGTACACGTCGATGAAAAGTGGTTCGATGCCGACAAAGACCATCGCTCGTTTATCAGCTTCGAAGACGAGCAACTCCCCGATAGAAGACGTCAAAGCAAGCGCTTCATCCCCAAGACGGCTGCCGTAGCAATCATACTTTGGTTATTTTATACCCTGTCGGAACCGATATCACTAACTTCAACTTGGCAAACAGGTTCGATACCGCATCAAAATGCTTTGTGGGACGGCAAACTGGGTATCTGGACATTCGCCGAGGAGTACGTTGCGAAGCGTACAAGTCGCAACAGGATGAGGGGCACCATCATCATGCGCAACCTGAAGACGGTGGACCGCGAGGTGTACAGGCGCTACCTGCTCGACTATGTCATTCCAGCAATAAAAGAGAAGTGACCAAGGAATGACAAGAAGAATGCCATATACATTCGGCAAGACAACGCAAAGCCGCACGTTTCTCCGACGGACCCCTACATTCTCGCAGCAGGACTGCAAGATGGCTGGAACATTCGCCTCCTGTGTCAACCAGCCAACTCACCCGATACTAACGCACTTGACTTTGGCCTGTTTGCATCGCTGCAGTCCGTCCAGTATCGGGCTCCGCTGCGGGGGACAAAGGAGATAATCGAGGCTGTCCAAGCAGCGTACAGCGCGATGTCGAAGGACACGCAGGAAAATGTGTTCCTATCGCTGCAAAATTGCATGCTTAGCATGCTAAATAATAGTCGACGGCGACAATTCGTACACGCTGCCGCACATGAAGAAGGCCAAGCTCAGGAAACACGGTATGCTCCCCGAAGTACTCGCGTGTGATCGACAACTATTCGACCAAGCAGTGGAGCTTCTCCGCAACTCAAACCGGGCCAGCTCCATCTTCTTCCAATAAACTGGCAGTACCTCGTATAATTTTATCCCCTCTAAACCGATATTGATCACAGAGCTACGACTACCAAAAACTATGGTCTTGTCATACGTCATATTTGCATTTGAGGAAGTATACGTTTTTGAGCTTTAAACTCCAGAAGCGTACTTGCACTGGGACAAGAGCTCGGATCTTGCAAAACTTTCCGTAGTTAAAGAAGCAGCGGCTGAAAACCCGTCGCCTCGCACAAGCTGTTCCCTGATCTCTGCAGCGACATCCTCGTCTCGTGAAAGATTATTTACCCGAGTTGACTTGGTGGGCAACGGAGCGACCGGGAAGAGGCTCAAAGGCGTTGAGGGGCTTTCTCATCCCTCCGCACACGCACATATCGAACAACGAGACCCCGATCATTTCTGCCAAGACGACAAAAGTTAGAGCGCTCAAAAGCGGGAACTCGACAGCGAGTGTGAGTTAACCTGTACCAAGACTCGGGCGTCCAACTTCCAGCGAGCGTGCTCATAGCCAATAATGCCGCACAAGCACGGTAGATCCTTACGAGCTTTGCTGGAAAACAGTATCGTGGTCCCTTTCCAATTCCCTCTCTGGCATTGTCAATTTTTTTGTTTTGCTCTCACTCTGCGAGCTAAGCGCATCAAAATCTTCGCGGTTTGATAGCTACAAAGCGAGTGGTAAAACATTTAATGTCCCGCAGCCAGGAAGTATTTCCGTTAACTCTTTTAACGCGTGGAGGACATCGTGGCTTTTTACTTCTCGACTGATCAACAGCGTGACGTTGTCCGCCAAGTTTTCACAATCGTCAAATGACATGAATACTTTTTAGCGTGGCCCATTCATGATCAAGTTACTTCGCATCGAAGTACAGATAGGCGGACAGGCTACGAGTAGAAGCCTGAATGATGACTGAATATAATGAGGAAATCGGAAGGCGAGGGCAATTGCTGCACTTGTTCAAGTGGATTAATACGTGGAGTATGAGTTCACTATAGTGAGTATCTGCTTACCTTGCAATTCTTCCGTCTAAAACCTTGCTGTGGAATTGTTGAATTGGAAAGCCTTGGAGGCTGACAAACCCTGTCGCATCGCAGAGTGGCTTTCGCCTCGTCGCAGGTGAAGAGTGAAAAGCTAGTCACCTGAGTTGACTTGCTAGCCAGTAGGAGCTGGAGCACAAGACCAAGCGAAAGGAGCAGTGACGGACGACTATCGCAATCCCCCGCGCCCACGCACACTCATTCGCGTGATGCGGCTCGGAGCATATCCAAAGATGAAAGCTCCAGCAAGCGCACCGTGGACTCCGACCGAAGTAAGGCGCTTGCATGGCCATACATTAGCTAGAGCTTCGGCGCTTATCAAGATTCGTCTACCTGTTCAGGACGACCTGCTGCGTGAGGCTGTCCGTCGACACGGAGTACGGCGCTGGGAGTACGTCGCTGCCGCTATCCCCAATCGCTTGCAGGCTTCCTGTTCGGCGCGCTGGGAGGAGCTGCAAAGTACTCGAGTGTCGTTAACCCGGCAACCGTGGACGCCTCAAGAAGACGAGTTCCTGAGCACGTTCGTGCTCTATGAGGGCGCGGGCCACTGGACGATGGCGGCGTCATCCTTGCCCGGACGCACCGCCAAGCAGTGCCGCGAGCGGTGGCACCACCAGCTGAACCCCAACATCAAGCGCGAGGCCTGGTCGGCCGACGAAGACGCGCTGCTGGCGACGATGCAGCTTAACTTGGGGAACGCGTGGTCGCGCATGGCGGCGTATCTGCCTGGCCGCACAGACAACGCCATCAAGAACCGCTGGCACTCGGCTCGCTTCCGAGCGCGTGTGCAGCAGGCGGGATACCAGGACTGGAATGCCACGGAGCAGCGTCAAGCTGGGGGTAGCTTGATGGCGCCCGCGGACGGTATGGGGGTGATGCCCCCCTTCTCTCCGTTGAATTCGAGCGTGGAGGACGATCTGGAAGGCATGTGGGCCGATGTGGCTGCTTGTCTTCTGGACAAGGATCCGTACGATGGCGACGGCCATGATGGCGAGTAAAAAGTTTGAGGAATTGCAGGACCTAATGTAATGGTGATGCTGGAAAAACCTACAGTTCTCATTATGAGACCCAGCGTTTCAAGAGCCTTCGCGACAGACTAATGTCCATTTGTTGCCCAACGGTACGTGTGTATGTGCTGTAGCTACGTCCCCGGGACGAGGTGGAGAGTTGAGATGAGCTTACACTACGGTCTTGCGGCGAAAAGCTTGCCTGATCCATTCGATCCCACCGAAAGCGGGGCCACTGAGACCATCCGCCTCGATCCTGAAGACTTCCTGGAGAATCGGCTCTTCACTACGCTTTTCGCTCGGTCACCCAGGGACGACTCGGTCCCCGCTGCCGTGTTGCTGCTGCTACCACTGCCATTCTTCTGGTGTCGACTCTGCCGGCTCGCCACCTTCTTGATGTTGAATTTCGTCACGTGCGCCACGAGCATGATCTTGTTTTCCTGCGGGGAGAACCTCTGCCGCTTGCGAGCGTAGCAGAAGTAGAAGACGGTGAAGAGAAGCACGACGATCGTAAAGCCCACGGCGTCAATACCCCCGTCGTCGTGGACTGTCAACAGCGAGAAGGCCATGAGCAGCCACACTAGCAACGAGCAGAGCGCTCCGTAAACCCCAAACGGACTGCGGAACTCGGAGCTCTTGATGTTGCGGTAGTTGCGCTTGAGCATAATGTAGCCGACGCATTGGCCAGAGTACGACATGGCGGCTGAGAGCATGCAGACCCCCGTGAAGCTCTCACCGACTTGAGGTAAGAAGTAGACGAGGAGACAGAGTGCGTAGCTCCATGCAGACCCGAGGATCAACGCGTTGTATGGCGTATTGCTTCTTGCGGTGGTTTTGGCGCAGAAGGGGAGTAAGAGTCTGGACGTCGACATCGCCGCGATGAGCTTGCCGTACGCCCACATGAAGCCGAAGGCTGTGGCGAAGATTGCTGGTAGCGAGAGGAACGCGGTGTAGCGCCTCGACACGTTGAAGATCTGCGTGAAGCCGAGGTCGAACGGGATCAAGTTGTCCGGCAATTCGGCCAGCCCCGGAGCTAGCGACACCGTGACGAATACAACGAAGACTCCTGTCGCGAACATTGTCAAGATGCACGCGAGCTGGGCCGCTGGGATCGCCTTCTTGGGACTCTCCACTTGGTCGCAAGAGAGGCTCAAGGCCTCGATCCCGACGAAGAACCAGGCGGCATGGGGCAGTCCGAGCATGAAGCCTCTCCATCCGTCGACGAACTCCAGCTCGGGGACGGCCGCGTACTTCTCGAAGCTCACGAACGGGAGGGACCCGAAGCAGAAGAGCAGGAGGAAGAAGAGCGACAACACAGCGAGGACACCGCTGACGACCCAGAAGACTCTGTCGCCTTTGATGGTGATGGCCAGCGAAATGAGGTAGAACAGCGCCCATATCAAGGGCTGGTACGAGTCGAGGCTGGGGGCGGCTTCTACCATCAAGTCGGCCAACGACAGCACCGAGGCGGACACGTACACGATGTACTCGGTCGTATCGCAGCAGCCGATCATGAACGCAAGGTAGAACCCGAGCGTACAACGCGCCAACCCGTAGGCCCCTCCTGCGAACGGTAGAGCGCCGTTGATCTCAGCGATGCAGCAGGTGAGCAACAAATACCCGAGTCCGACAAGGAAGTAGGCGATGATGAAGCTGTAGGTGCCCGACTGGAAGCCCTCGTTCCAGGCGCAGTATTGACCCCCGAGCACGATGGTGATGCCCAGCAGGTACGCGTCCAGTTTGCCGGGCTTGTACCGCTGCGTGGCGTTCCCGACTGCCGGCCCTGCAGCTGCATTGGCATTGCTGCCGGAGTTGGGGAGATGGCCACTACTTGGTGACACCACGACACTGTGCAGCCCCATTTTGTAGAAGCTGGAGCGAGCAAAAGTGTTCGCTTTTGGACGGGTTCGTGTGCGACGGTGACGCCTTGTTGGGCATTGTTCTGAGGACCGAGGACGCTTGGCTGTCACCGTTTCTTAGTATGAGTCCGGTGAAGTGACAAGGGGTTAGTTGTATAGTGATGAGTATTAATAACTGTATTTGGAAGCTGTAACATCCGAAAACTTTCTGAGATCTGTGTAAAATAAATCTATCCGTCTTGTATTACGTCTTCCTGGGCTTTAGACCCACTGAAAAGAGTTTGCCCGACCCTGTCGATCTCGTCGAGAGCGGAGCCACCGACACCATTCTCGTGGACGTCGAGGACTTTTTGGAGAAGGAAAAGCGGCCTTTTACCAGGCTCCTGGCCCTCTCACTCAGAGACGTCTCGGTGGCGTTGCCCGTGTGGCTGCTGCTGTTGCCGCTGCTCTGCTTGTGGTGTCGGTGCTGCCGATTAGCTGCCACCTTCTTGATGTTGAATTTCGTCACGTGCGCCACGAGCATGATCTTGTTTTCCTGCGGAGAGAACGTCTGCCGCTTGCGAGCGTAGCAGAAGTAGAAGACGGTGAAGAGGACAACGACAATGGTGAAGCCCACAGCGTCGATGCCCCCGTCGTCATGAACTGTCAGTAGTGACGCGGCCATCAGCAGCCACACCAGCAACGAGCAGAAGGCCCCAGCGATCCCGAACGGACTGCGGAACTCGGAGCTCTTGATGTTGCGGTAGTTGCGCTTGAGCGCGATGTAGCCGACGCACTGACCAGAGTACGACATGGCTGCGGAGAGCATGCAGACGCCTGTAAAGCTCTCACCAACCTCTGGTACGAAGTAGACGAGCAGGCAGAGTGCGTAGCTCCATGCAGAACCTATAAGCAGCGCGTTGTATGGCGTGTTGCTTCTTGCTGTTGTCTTTGCGCAGAAGGGGAGTAAGAGTCTGGACGTCGACATCGCCGCGATGAGCTTGCCATAGGCCCACATGAAGCCGAACGATGTCGCGAAAGCCCCCGGTAGCGACAGAAGCGCCCCATACTCTTCGGAAATGTTGAGAAATCTTGTGAATCCGAGGTTGAACGGGATCTCGTTTGTCGAAATCTCGGTAATTCCTGGCGCGAGCGATACCGTCACGAAGACGACCATGACGCCGGTCACGAATACAGTCGAGATACAGGACAACTGGGCCATTGGGATGACCTTCTTCGGCGCGTCGATCTGGTCGCATGCCAGGCTCAAGGCCTCGATCCCCACAAAGAACCACGCAGCATGGGGGAGCGCCAACATGAAGCCTCGAACGCCTCCGATGAACTCGTAGTGCGGGACAGCGGCGTACTTGGCGAAGTCGACGTACGGCAGCGATCCCAGACAGAAAAGCAGGAGGAACAAGAGCGACAACGCCCCTAGGAAGCCGCTCACCAGCCAGAAGACCTTGTCACCTCGGATGGTAATCGCTAGAGCGGCCGCGTAGAACAGCGCCCATATCAACGGGTGATACGGCTCCAAGCTGGGCGCAGCCTCGACCATGAGCTCAGCGAACGAGATGACCGAGGCGGACACGTACACGATGTACTCGGTCGTATCGCAGCAGCCGATCATGAACGCAGGGTAGAACCCGAGCGTGCATCGAGCGAGGCCGTAGGCCCCACCGGCGAACGGTAGAGCTCCGTTGATCTCGGCGATGCAGCACGTGAGCAGCAAGTAGCCGAGTCCGATGATGAAGAAGGCGATGATGAAGCTGTAGGTGCCCGTCTGGAAGCCCTCGTTCCAGTCGAAGTATTGGCCCCCGATGACGATGGTGATGCCCAGCAAGAAGATGTCGAGTCGACCGGGTTTGTATCGGCTTGGAGCGATCCCAGCGGAGAGTCCGACGGGCGTGCTCTGGACGTCAAGCGAGCTCGAGGACTGACCTGAATGGGGTAAGTGGCCGCTGCTTGGGGGCGGACTCTGCAGAACTTTATTCGACGACACCTGGACACTGCGCATTTGTGCTGAGGGGACTGAACTTGTGCAGCGGGTGAGCGGTTCTGGACTGGGTCAGAGTAGTAGAAGGAGGTTATTTTGAACGAGGTAGTCTTGTGAGGAGGACCAAGGGCCGAAGTAACACGAACGTTCGTGGGGCCAAGTAACGTTAAAATAGTTTGCATGGGGTGGATCAGACCATGTTTCCTCGCGTACTTGTCGCGTTTTGACAGTTTTTTCTGTTAGTTATCATAAATTTTTCTTTTTACTGCATGTGTTAGGTTTTCACAGGCTTGGGGGTTACCGAGACGTGCTTACTGGAATTCGTCGATCTCGAGGAGAAGGGATTCACCGAAATCATTCTCGCGGTTTTCAGGCTCTTTGTAGAAAAGGAGAACCGACTTTTCACGGCGTTCTTGGCTCTCTCGCTCAACGATGTTTCCGTGCCGTTGCCGCTGCTGTTGCTACCCTTTTGCGGTTGATGCCGATGCTGTCGGTTAGCCGCCACCTTCTTGATGTTGAATTTTGTCACGTGCGCACCAGCATGATCTTGTTTTCCTGTGGGGAGAAGGTCTGGCGCTTGCGAGCGTAGCAGAAGTAGAAGATTGTGAAGAGGACGACGATACCGGCGAACGCCATTGCGTCGATGCCTCCGTCGTCGTGAACTGTAACCAACCCCGCCGCCATAAGGATCCAGACCAGTAACGAGCAGAGCGCTCCGTAAACCCCGAACGGACTGCGGAACTCGGAGCTCTTGATGTTGCGGTAGTTGCGCTTGAGCGCGATGTAGCCGACGCACTGTCCAGAGACATGGCTGCGGAGAGCATGCAGATTCCTGTGAAGCTCTCACCGACTTGTGGAACGAAGTAGACAAGAAGGCAGAGCGCATAGCTCCACGCAGAGCCGAATAGCAGCGCGTTGTACGGAGTGTTGCTTCTCGCCGTGGTTTTGGCGCAGAACGGCAGCAGCAGTCTGGACGTCGACATTGCGGCGATGAGTTTGCCGTACGCCCACATGAAGCCGAACGCTGTGGCGAAGGCTGCTGGGAGCGACAGGAACGCTGCGTAGTGGTACGGGATCTTGAACGTGAGTGAAAAGCCAATGTCGAAGAGAACTTCAGTGCTCGCCACCACGGCCAGACCCGGAGGCAGCGACACCGTCACAAAGAGGACCATAACTCCAATCACAAATGCAGTGGCAATGCAGGACAATTGCACCACTGGGGTGGCCTTCTTGGGCGTATCCGTTTGGTCACAGGCCAGACTCAACGCTTCAATTCCAACGAAGAACCAGGCTGCGTGCGGAAGACCGAGCATGAATCCTCGAAATCCATCGACGAACTCCATCTCTGGGTCCATTGCGTACTTCTCGAAGCCCACGTACGGGAGCGAGCCGAAGCAGTAGATCGCAAGGAACAGCAGCGTCAAAGATCCGAGCGTGAAGTTAACAGCCCAGAAGACTCGGTCGCCTCTGATCGCGATGGTGAGTGCCACAACGTAGAACAGTCCCCACACCAAAGGCTGGTAAAGTTTCAACCCTGGGGCTGCCTCGAGCACCAGCTCCGTGAGTGAAATGACTGAAGCGGAAGTGTACACGATGTACTCGGTCGTGTCGCAGCACCCGATCATGAACGCGGGGTAGAACCCGAGCGTGCATCGCGCCAACCCGTAGGCTCCACCGGAGAATGGCAACGCGCCGTTGATTTCAGCTGTGCAGCACACGCGCAGCAAGTAGCCGATCCCGATGAGGAAGTAGGCGATGATGAAGCTGTAGAGCCCCGAGTGGAGGCCCTCGTTCCAGTCGGCGTACTGTCCGCCCATGACGATGGTGATGCCGAGCATGAACAGGTTCAGTTTCCCTGGTTTGTACCTCACGGCCGCAATTTCCGCCCCTGGACCAGCGGTGACGGCGTTAGGCGGTCGGGAATCCGGAGTCTTGGCTGGCAGAATTTTGGTCGCTGAGACCACAATGCTGCGCATGTTACGGCGAATTTGTCGGGGGCTTGCGCTAGCTGAAGACGAACTAATTCTGCGACTTTTTGGCTGACTGGCCCCGAAACAACGGCACACTCCCGTCCACGATCTTGACGAATACCTAGGGCGAACAGAGTATTTTTGTGGCGCTACTTGCTAAAATAATACTGAAGTAAGCCGATACTAACTAGCTAGACATGGGATGGAGCACCCGATTCGATTAAATCAGAATAGAGAGGAAACTTCATCCCAAGAACGGATCTGGGCGAAAGTTTATTTTAGGGAAAACGTGCCAAAATCTCAAATTCTTAGTTGACATTATAAATATCTCTATTGTTATAATAATCTTTGCAGATATTAATTCGTGGTAAAACTTAAACGAGATGTGAGCCAGATTTCCACCGCTCTCTCATCATTCAAGAGGCAAACTCCAATGTGCGTCAAGTTTTTTGCACAAGCTGCGAATCAACCCTGATCAGAAAAACAAAAGCAATCAAACCATACAAAAATGACAGTAAAGCTTGTGATCTCTCACAGAACCGCACAATACCGTAGTGCACAAGCGTGAAATATACAGCGTATAGATGAACTTGTACCCCTGGACCGTACCCATCTGGGTCTCTAGCTCGAAGACGACTTGGTGGAGCGGAGAATTGCCCAGCTTCCGCCGCATCAATTCCAAATCCGACCAGTTCAACAACAGCAAACAGCAAAATACTCGCCAGCGTCGCCCCCAGCTTCGATGTCGTCAGTGACGCTGAATTTGGATACTCACACCAGAGGTCCGAAAATACAGTACTATATTGTATTGACCGTAATAAAAAATACAATTAAGTATGGAGCAATAATAAAATTTACCGCAATTTCAATATATTGGACTCCAATTATGAGGCATCTATAGAGAAAGTATACACCCGTGAGCCTTCCTGATAACCTGACAAGCCCGGCAATAAACACCCGAACCAGTCGACAGATGCAGAGACCAAATGAAGCCGACCAGGAGCGGTGATTTACAGACATTTCCTCACTGACGCACACCGATATTGCTAAGTGGATTAACGATAAACAAGAGTGCCTGCCCCAACAGCAGCACTACTACAGACACCTTAACACATGCAGTTAAGCGCATTTACCGAAGCTCGACAGTCTACATAGCCCTAGGCAGAGTAGTTAGTTCGTTAGCGTTCAGCCCTGGCAAGTAAACCGCGCCACCGTATTGGTGGCGTCAGCCTTCCACCGTTAAACACTCTGTGGGTATTATGCTTACATGCTGATATGAAAATAGGGTGGGAAGGGGGGGGGGGGGCTGTGGGCAACATGACACGTTGGGTGCCTTTAATTTATTCGTGTAAGATAGAAATATCCAAATTTTATTATACAATCTAACTAAACCTGAATTATGGATGTCAAATATGTTCTGGTTTGGGTGAATATTTGCGTCAAATATGTTTTTTGTTCCTCTGTGGGTTTACGGTAAGTATTCCACTCACACGATCGCCTTTGTTGGCTGTGTGAAGAGATCTAACCTTCAGTTACTGACGTATCTTGCTACTTTGGGCGTGGGCAACCTTTTTTCATATTAATTGTCAATAATTGGTGCAATATTGTATTGTATTGGAGTCCGCGATCTCCAAAAATAAAATGTATACGTCAAAACCAATTATTTATTGATTCGCAATTATTATTTCGGACCTCTGACTCACACGTACACGGCGCCTCCAACCCCGAAAGGACTCGAGAAGGACGAGCTCTTCATGTTCTTGTAGTTACGTTTGAGCGAGATATAGCCGACGCATTGGCCCGTGTACGACACGGACGCGGACAAGATGCAAACTCAGAAGAGCTCGGCGGTTAGTACTGGGAAAATGTACACGATGATGCAGAAGCCGTAGCTGCAGATCGACCCCAGCAGCAGTGCAGCGTAGGGCATTTCATTCCCCTTCGTACTGATCGCGAAGACCGGAAGCAGCAGGCGGGACGCCGACATGGCGTAGAAGAGCTTACCGTAGCACCACAGCTGGCATTGAAACGACGCTTGTGAGCTGGTGCGAAGTGTCTGCAGAATGGGAAATCCTCAGCTGCAAGGGATCCGACTCCAGGTGGGAGCGAGATCGTGACAAAAATCAACCCTGTCACCACCACCAGCGTCGCAATGCAGGACACTTGAGCTGCCGGGATGATCTTCTTTGGGTTTTCGATGTTGTAGCTAGCGAGCGTCAGCGATTCAACGCCAATGAAGAACCAGGCTATCAACGGGAGCGCGTTCATGAAGCTCTTGAACTCTCCAACACCACCCGCAACGTCCGAGTCTGCAGCGTATTGCGCAAATTACGTACGGCAGGGACCCGATGCAAACACCAGGGACGTAACTCCGACCCAGCGATTCACGAGCCAGAACGCGCGGTCGCCCTTGATATTGAGAACTAGCACGGCCAAGTAGACCGCCCAAAACGCCGGGCGATAGTCCCGAATCGCTGGGAGTGCCTCCGCTAAGAGGTCCGTGAACGAAAACACTCCGGCCGACAGGTACGCGGTGTACTCTAGAGCGTCGCAGCACCCGATCATGAACGCCTCGCGAGGAGCAGATAAGCGACGAGAAACGAGTAAACGCCAGCGGAGACGCCGTTGTTCCAGCCAAAGTACTGGCCGCTGATGCCAATGCTGCTGCCGAGCAGGTAAATGTCCAGTTGACCAGGGTGAAATCTGGTCGGCAGGTGTGGGTCCTGACGTCGCCTCAGCTGCTCTAGAACCCTCGGCAGGTTTTCGCTCCGAAGTGTGTGGCTTGGCATGTTTGTTCGTTGGTATGGTAGGCCAGAGCCTCAGTGGTGTTCTATATGTTGAGATGTGACCGCTGTAGCTCAAAGTTTTGATCGAGCTTATGCGGTATTTTGGAGGACAACGTGAGCAAGGTGGCACGAATGATAGTGGAGGAGGGGAGGGGGTAGTTTTCAACTTTATTTTCTATGCCCCACTGATTTCAAGATTCCGCGCTTAGCTTTATTTCACGAGTTATTTGCCGTGGCTTGGAGTCGAGTGCACGCCGAATTTGGAGGTTATCACTCCCCATTTGCCATTGTTTTCAGTATGTGACGTATCTGTTCCGCCCGTGCGTTTGCTGTTGCTACTCGACTTCTTGACGACGCGCTTGTGTCTGCCCGCCGCCACCTTCTTCACGTTGAACTTCGTCACATGAGCCACGAGCATCACGCGGTTCTCCGCGGCGGAGAACGTCTGGCGCGTGCGAGAGTAGCCGAAGTAGAACAGCGTCAGCACCGCCACCGTCACACCGAACGCGATGATCTCCACACCACCGTTGTCCTGAAACGCCACCACCGCCACCGTCGCTAGAATCCAGACGATCATCGAGTACACGGCACCTCCAACTCCAAACGGACTCTGGAACTCGGAGCTCTTGATGTTCTTGTAGTTGCGCTTGAGCGAGATGTAGCCGACGCACTGGCCCGTGTACGACATGAAGGCCGACAGGATGCAGATACGGAACAGGTTCTTGCCCACCGCGGGCACAAAGTACGAGACGATGCACAACCCGTAGCTGACTGCTGAGCCTGCGAGGAGGGCGCCGAACGGGGTCTCGTTCTCTTTGGTGGTTCTGGAGAGGAATTTCGGCAGCAACCGAGACGTGGCCATGGCGACGATGAGTTTGCCGTAGCACCACATGAACCCGAACGCGGTGGCGTACGTGGCTGGGAGCGACAGAATGGTGGCGACACGGTGTGAGATGTTGAACATGAGCATGAATCCTCGGTTGAACGGGACCAACTCTGATGGTAGCGAGGCTAAACCCGGCGGGAGTGATGCCGTCACGAAATACACGACCAACCCACTGATAAAGAGCGTCACAACGCACGAAACTTGCGCAATTGGGACGATTTTCTTCGGTTGGTCCACTTGGTCGCTTGATAAGCTGAGAGCTTCAACACCCACGAAGAACCAAGACGCTAAAGGGAGGGCTCTCATGAATCCGCTAAATCCACCGACAAATTCCAGGTTGGGGTCTGCACCGTATTCAGCAAAATCGACGAAGGCCAAAGATCCGAGGCAGTAAATTACGACGATAAGCAGTGAAATGATACCGATTCCAAGGTTGAACACCCAGAACACGTGACCGCCTTTGATCTGGATGAGGAGCGCACTGACGTAGAAGAGCGCCCATAGCAACGGCGAGTAGGCATCTAGCGATGGCGCAGCGTCCACAATAAGATCGACAAAAGAAATCACGGACGCTGAGACGTACGCGATGTACTCGAGCGCCTCGCAGCATCCGACCATAAACGCCGGGTAGAACCCCAGTGTGCACCGTGCTAAGCCGTAGGAACCGCCCGCAAACGGCAGCGCACCCGTGATTTCCGCCGTACAGCTGCACAACGTGATGTACGCGGTGGCAATGAGGAAATATCCGAGGAGGAAGCTGTAGATCCCAGCGTTGATGCCTTCGTTCCAGCAGAAATACTGCCCGCCGATGACAATCGTGATGCCGAGCATGAAGATGTCCAGTTTGCCGTGTCGGTATTTGATCGTGTTGTCGGCCGATGGCCCGTTCGCACGGGCTGGTTGGGTGTCTCCGCTAGGCAAAATCTGAACCGTTGACGGCGCCAAAGGCTGAACTACGGTCCGTCTCCTGAATGGATGCACGTTGAGGATTCTCATCGCAACCACGGCCGTGCTGCTGCTGCTGCTGCTGGCGCGTTCACTTCCGGAATGGGTTTGCGCCTTAGACTTTCAGGCCAGCTATTTTCTCCGTTGGATCAAGAAAATAAATATTTTCGAAACGCCTGAGGACGAGAACAACCGATGTGCATTTTCGTTTACGCTGTCCTGTTCTCAAGCTAAGTACGCATAGCTCAGGGTCTCTGGGTGAAATAATGTACTGTTGCGTCTTTCTATCATGAGTTTAATCCTCGTTGGCGTGAAGTGATTTGATCGGTTTGCTTTTGTATCTACCGTCCTGCACTTCTTCCGCTCCTGCCGCTTCTAACCGACCTGATAGATTTCCCAAATGTCGCCTTTGGGTTCGAGCGTCTTCCTTCCGAGGCTTCGCTGCCTGTGGTGTGGTGGCTGCCGCTAGTGGAGCTTGTGGTCTGGTGTTTGTGGCGTCGAGCTGCCGCCACCTTCTTAACGTTGAACTTGGTCACGTGTGCTACGAGCATGACTCGGTTTTCCTGCGGAGAGAAGGTCTGGCGCTTCCGTGCGTAGACGAAGTAGAAGACCGTCAGAGACGCCACTACCGCCAGAAAGGCAAAGCTCTCAACGCTCCCATTGCCCTGGAAGACGACGATCCCAACCGTACTCAGCAGCCAGACGCACATGGAGTAGAATGCCCCCCAGGACCCGAACGGACTTCGGAACTCCGAGCTCTTGATGTTGCGGTAGTTGTGTTTGAGCGAGATGTAGCCGACGCATTGCCCCGTGTACGACATGAAGCCCGCCAGCATGCAGATGTTGAAGAGGTACTGGCCGATGGACGGGACCCAGTACACTACGAGGCACAGCGCGTAGCTGACCGTGGTGCCCGCTATGAGCGCAGCGTAGGGCGTCTCATGGACCGCTGTCGTCTTGCTCAGGAACGACGGCAGGAGCTTGGACGTGGCCATCGCCACGATGAGTTTGCCGTAGCACCACATGAAGCCAAACGCTGTCGCGTACGTAGCAGGTAGCGATAGCACCGTCGCAGCATGACGAGGGATACTCAACATCAGGGTGAAGCCGTTATCGAACGGCACGAGCTCGGCTGGGAGTGCTGCGAGTCCTGGCGGGAGGGAAGCGGTGACGAAGAAGACGAAGATTCCGGTCACGAAGAGCGTGACGACGCAGCCGACTTGGGCCATGGGGACGATGTGCTTGGCGTGCTCGATCTGGTCGCTGGCCATGGGGAGAGCCTCCACCCCGACGAAGAACCACGCAGCCAGAGGTAGGGCCTTCATGAACCCGGAGAATCCGTCGACGAGCTGCAAGTCGGGGTCATCCGCGTATTTGGAATAGCTGACGAAAGGGAGCGAGCCGATGCAGTAGAGCACGACGATGAACAGCGAGACGGTTCCGAGCACGAGGTTGAACACCCAAAAGACCCGGCCCCCTTTGATGTGGAGGACGAGCGCGCTGAGGTAGAACAACCCCCACAGTAGTGGACGGTAGGCCTTAACCTCGGGTGCAGTGTCCACCACGAGATCGACGAACGCGATGGTTGCCGCTGAGACGTAGGCCATGTACTCGAGAGCTTCGCAGCAGCCGATCATAAAGGCGGGATAGAATCCCAGAGTACAGCGCGCGAGGCCGTAAGCTCCGCCAGCAAAGGGTAAAGCTCCGGTGATCTCCGCCGTGCAGCAGCACAGCGCGATGTACGCAGTTCCGATGAGAAGGTACGCGATGAAATAGCTGTAGAGACCCGCAGCGATACCAGCGTTCCAACAGAAGTACTGCCCACCGATGACTATGGTGAGACCCAGCATGTAGACGTCCCATTTGCCAGGCTTGTACGCCGGTGCGGCGTTCCCGGCGTCTGGTCCAGCGACTGCTGAGACCACTCGAGTTGTGGCCTGCTTCAGGAGTGTAGACGCCTCTGGGGCTGACCACGCTGGGTTTGACTGCACGCGCACCGACCGGATCGACTGCGAAGTCGGGGCTATCGAAACCTTGAAAGTCATTGCACCGGAAGTCGCCTCACGGTGAAGTCTGTCAATGGACTTCGTTCAGTAAGAATACCGCAACTCGCTCGCTGAGAGCAAGAAGAGAAAATGAGGAAATGGAATGGATAAGGTCTGCTGCCTCGCCACAGCTCCAAAATAGTCGTGCAATTTGGTTTGGCCTCGGTGCCTCCGCTCCAAAAAGCAGTTCATGTGCCAGCGACTGTGTTGTAAAAGTCAAGCCGCGTTGCAACTCTTGTGCTGCGTCCGTTGCATTTGAATGTGTTGCACGAATGTGTGGCCCATTCCGCTTGGCAAGATCCACGCCAATGGCTTACACTTGACTAACGCGAAGCAAGTAATAAGTGGGGGGCACAGTAGATCCCTGAAAACAGTCGATGAGCGGGGCACAGCCATCCCGGACAAGCGCTCGCTCGGTCCGTGGAGGGCTGGCAGAATTCTATGATATTAAACTATGTATGTAACGTGGTCGAGTGAGTCTACAGGGACTCCATGTACTTCTTCTGCAGCTCGAAGGCCACGAGCGTGATGCCGAAGAGCGGCGCTTGCACCATCATGCGCGGCCCTGCGCCCTTCATCAGCGCCTTGGGTCCGTTGGCCGCCACCACCTTCCGCACGCAGTCCATCATGCCCGTGTACGGCGACCCCTTCATCTGCAGCCGCGTCTTGATCACGTCGGCCGGTGTGCAGATGGCGGCCGCTCCAGCGCCGGCCACAGCGCCCGCCGCCACAATGGACAGCACCGAGTTCTTGCCCGTGTCCTTGTCTGCCCAGGAGTCTCGCAGCGTAGCGTAGGACGGGAAGAACAGGATAGCGTACGGCACGTCCCGCATAAAGCACACGCCCGCGCCCTTGTACATGCCGCGGATGCCCATACTGCTGGCGATCTCCATGGCCGTCTGTCGCTCCGCCACGGGCAGCGACGTCTGCATCTGCAGTCGGATCTTGACGATCTCAACCTGAAAAAAAAAAGCATCAAACGACCAAAGTCTCCGTTCGTTAGTTAACCTGACACCCAGAATTCCAGATACAGGATAAGCTCAAGAGCTCTTACCGGGTTGGTGATGATAGACTGCGCGCATCCAGCTCCGGCACCAGCCAGCGCCTGCTTGGTCATCGACAGGTTACCGTCCGCGTCGGCGAAGTGTTCGCGGAGCTGCTCGTTGACCGCCAGCTTGATGGCCTTCTCGGGCAGCACCCCCATGAGCGTAGGCGGCAGACCGCGGTACAGTCCGCGCAGCCCGTCGGTGGCCACGATGTGCTTGAAGCACTGCAGAGGACCCGAGAACATCATGCGGCCGCTTGTGCGCGTCTGACCCTGCAGGTGCGTCTTGACGATGTCCATGGGGAAGGTCGCGACCATCCCGACGGCGCCCGCCATGCCGCCCACCGCGAGCTTGAGGTGCAGCGGGATGGCGGTCGGCGTCTTGAGCGTCTTGGGGGCGCTGCTGGCGGCCTCGCGGGAGCCCAGCGAGCGCACCTTGAGCGGCGGGATGTGGCGGAGCGCGGCGGACGAGGTCATGCTGGACACGAGAGACGGCGGGGTACACGTGGAGCTGCGAGACCGGAAAAAAGGAAATGAAGCGGTGCCAATTGCTCTGAGAGCATGGTCGAGAACAGATCGGCGGGCGTTGGCGTGTGCTTTGCTGGGATGCACACGAAGACCCCCAGCACGCCGGCTAAGCTTCAACTGGTGGTGGGCTCGAGATAGCCAGCCGTTATTTTCTGCTTGGGGTTTCGGCTTTTTCTGCTGAAATGAATTGTGACGTCGCCCCGTGACGTCGTCCATTTGACGTGCGAGATATTATTTTTATCTACGGATATGGCCATCATATTGAGCTATTATAACATTTCAAGTCATAAAAGAGGTGAATAGCTGCAATTCTGACCATGAGACAGACCCATTTTGGGGACAGTCTTGGGGACACTTTGTCGCATGTCGCAGGAAAATGACCAAACACGTATGAAGTTGGAAATAAAATGCAAACTTGTAAGTCTCTCACACTTCGCGCAACGGTGGCGCTCGCACCTTCAACTACGGGATAACGTCTGTCGATGCTGAATCTTCGGTGCAGGCCGGTTAATACGGCATTGTTTTTTATTATTCATACGTCTTTGCTCATCGGCCAAACGCCCAAACGCACAGTTTAAAGGGAACGAGGCATATCGTCGATGCACCGCGTTGGGGGAGACAACCCACCAAAAACACCCAAGCAAATCGCGTCCTTCTATTTGGGGTGATTCTGGGGGTTGCACCCCCAGATCCCCGCATTAGAAAAACTAACTACTGGACAGGGCAACGGGTCCGTTCGCAGAGGAGCTCGTCGCTGGGCCCGCCTCCGCAAATACCGCGCGGCCCTGCTTCGCGGGCACCCCGCGCGGGTTTGCTATGGCTACGCTCCTCACACCCGCTCACTACCGCCTTCTAATATGGTCGACCTAGCCCTTTAGGAAAGGTGCTCGTGTGCGTTCTTTGGTGTTTTTCGTATTTTGTCGTTTGGGGACCCCTTTTCGCACGATTCCTGACGCTTTGGTGGTGCACAGAGAGAGCAGATGACTGCTGCTGCAGCTCAGTGGTATCAGGCTTTGCAGCACACCACCGAGCAGCGTTTGCGCGATGGATCGCTGGTGTCGAGCTCCAGAGGACGTGGAGCGCAGATGCAAGGTCAAGCTGCAAGGTTCGCGCGAGGGATTGCGCGGCTGTCGAGTCGAGACAATATTGGGTAAGAAGGGTCAAGCGAAAGAAAGCTCGAAGGTTCAGGCCAGCACGGGGCCAGCGTGGGCGGAGGCAGCCCGAAAGAATATTCTACTGGCGATTACCTGTGCTGCACATGCGCTTACGCTGCTTGGGTGCCGTGTCAAGGTGTGCCAGAGACGCCGTGCAGCTTGAAGTGCGCGGCAACTGCAGTTTTTGCACGGCTTTTGCATGGAAACGCGCTGTCAAACGGAACACTTGATCTCATTATGCGGTCTGTTCTGTAAATACTTTTGTTTAATCAATGTGTGGACGAAAACAGACTCCAGGCCAACGCTTCCTGCACTGCATTTAGTCTCTGTTGGCAGCTGCTCGACGTGCCCAGGGCTCGCTGTACACATACAACCTTGATCTCCTTCTTGTTGGGTCTCACATCAGCTCTGTTACCAGTGAAGTGAACAAGACTAAATGATAAAACGGTCTCCTTGCTAGCGCACGCAGCCCAAGGCGCGCTGCTGGATCCATCTCTGAGCTCGTTCCAGTGGACGCTAAGAAAAGACAACTCCGTTTTCCACTTAGCTTGCTACAGACAGCCGGCCGAACTTGCTACGATTATTTTCTCTTGCTACACGGAAACGGCCTCGCTCCAGATGAAGTTAGGTACACAATGGCAGCACGAGCCACAATTTTCCACGACACCTTCAGCTGATACAAGGGAGTTACCGGGTTCCGAGAAGAACGAAGACGAAGAATAAACGTTTATTACCTGGGAGGTTGACTTGTGCCGGCTAATCGACAGCTACATCCGATCTAATGCTGAGGTATCCTTTCAGGCGTAGCTAGCAGTTGATCGTTCTCTAACAGCTTCAGGGAACCGCGGGCGGTGATGCTCAGGGATCCCGGAAATACAATATATATTGATTTTTGTTGTTGAGCTGAAATACGTAATTTTTGACATTTACCAACATCAAAAAATAAATTATTTTACTTGATACTTGGGAGTTTTACGACACACTTCGATACTTAAAGCAAGTGTTTGGGCACCAAGCAAAAATAAATATTGGTGTTTCTTCCGGGAGATCGCAAAATAAGTTATTGCCACAAAAATATAAATATATTGAATTGGATATTTATTTTTCGGGATCCCTGGTGATGCTTTGCGTCGCCGGCGGTGGAAAGTTGTCTTGATATCGTTACTATGGAGATTCATTAAACTCGGTTGCTCGAGAGATGCTGGTAATGTTGCGGAAACGAGTAGCTCAAGTGGGAAATGCTGGTCAACGGCCTATCGCACGCGCACCATGGAAATAGATATCGTTCCGAAGACGCGAATACATTACCGCGCATGGGATGCAATGGTCGTGCGGGTACACATACAATGAGAAAAAATCTCTCTATAGGTATCTTCTTGTGAGTGTGAAGAGTTTCGCGTATGAAATGAGCTAGAATCATCGAGTACTTAGTACAAGGAAAAAGATAACACCGTACAGGATTATCATTGGGTACTTGTACATGGTGCTTGCTTGCCACATAAGAGCTCGTATCCTTTCATATGCCAACAACTTATTTTCACGAATCACGGTTCCTCGGAGGTTTTTGCACATGTAAATGTTTCCAGTTTGTATTTATAAAAAAAAAGAGTGAACGTGTACTGTAATACATGTACTTGAAGCAAGCTTAGCACGCTTTTTTTTTTTCATTCGCACGGCATGGCCAAGCGAAATCAGGTACCCATTCCTAGCATGTCAGCATAGGCGATTGAGGAACAGCACAGTTTCGAACAAATATTCTGGAGTACTTACTTGATTTGGGGGCACGATATTGTACTGGCACAATGAAATGATACACCAACCTGATATTTCAGACCATAACTTTAAAACTACTTCACGCATCAAGGCAAGAAGACCCGCAATAGAAAGCTTGTAAGTTCAGCATTGTAGACAACCAGAACGTGTTGACTCCGCTGAGTTTTTAATTGAGATGAAGAAGCAAACGCCATCGCTGGAAAACGGTGCAAATCGCTATCGCAAAACACGTTTTGATCGCTACATCAAAAACAAAAGCACTTATACTTGTAATTCCACTGCAAATGCGCAGCTTGTACGGCAGCGCGTTATACAAGCAAGTTCTCATGAGCAATAGCTGCGCCGAGTGAACTCCACACGAGGTTCATTGTGCCTTGTTGCCACCACTCCAACGTGCATAAAAGAATCATAAAAAGGTCATATTGAAATTAATACTATAATTTGTATGTTACGCGCCATATGTTGACATATGGTGCGAACATAGCCTCGATTTTTTTGGCAAATCAACCGACCCAACTTTTTCGTTTAAGTGTAACGGAGCCATTCGCTTGAGTTATGTGCTTAGATAGTGTTTACTTAAAAGAGAAAACGCAGAGCTTTCCAGTAAAAAAAACTCATAAAAATCTGACAATTGGGTCATGAGCTATGGTCGTGCAAAAGTTGGTGTATCATTTCATCGTGCCAGTACAATAGAACGAATGGAGTCTCTAGACTTCGGTATGAACACTGCACTTTGAGAATTTTTTTTTCAGTACGCCTAAGTTAGTGGTGTTTGGCGCGACTGAGGGGGAGGTATACTTTACGACCTCCTGTAATAACTGTCAGCAGTCCGAAACGGGTGATTCGTGAGCATTTTCGAGGCGATAGACGTTATCCCATCGTCTCCGTCGAACACGACTGAAAGCAGAGCTGCTAGAGCTCCATGGCCCCGAATAGCTCATCGCGTACAGCCACCCTTCGTTGTCTCCTCGCTCGATAGAGAACTGCCAGCCTGACCCCGTCATCCCAGCCGGAGTTGCAGGGACGACGTCTTTAAATTGATTCAACGTGATTGAGTTGTCGAACGACGACCACTGCCACCGAGCTGGAGATGCGGCGGGCTTCCAACCGGAGCGGAAGGACTTGGACTGGTTCTCCCACACGTGAAGATGCTGTTCAATCTCGTGATCACTCGTATCCTTCAGACAGATCTCCAGCTTCAGTGTTGACCGCCGATTCTGCTTGGAATATGCGTTCGACACGGACATCGGGTAGTTCTCCAGTGTTCTAATGCCCATGCGGTCCTCGAACATGGCCACTGGCAAGAGGAGAGTGCCCAGAAGGTCATCGCGCCTCAAGAAGTCCATGTCGAAGACCTTAATGTGAAGAACAGCGGTCGTGGGGTTCTCTACGGGGAAAATGTAGCGCTCCGGCGGGTTCCATTGTGGGTTGAGGTTGCTTTTGTGACACAGACTCCGGTGCTCCGAGCCGCCAACCTTGAAGACTACGTACGGGTCACTCTTGCCTCCGATGAAGATGGAGTCGCTGGCTGGGAGGTCCTCGGCACTGAACAACGTCACGTGGAGATATGGCATCCTCACTTACAGTAAGCCCGCAGAACGTATAATGTAAGTGGTGAGTACAGGGAAAATTATGGCAGAGGCGCACGGAACTTGAAATTGGCCCCCCATATGACTGTAAGCACATTACTTCCGATCGGCCGTGCGTATACCGTATTTGAGATCTCCTACTTCAGACACCTGATTATTGAAGTTGTAGCGTTGTATAACGTTTTTGTTCATTTTCAGTCCCTTTCGTGCAAATTATGGCCATATTCTGGTCATTTTGCACCTGTTCTACGCTATGAATTAGGAGATCTGTCTGAAGTAGGAGATCTCAAATACGGTACTAGGGGTGTCTGTATCTCTTGGTTAACCGCCCACTGCACGGGTTGTCGGGCTTGAGGGGGGACACCCTGCTTCTAGAGCATCAGGCGACAACATCCTTCTCGACGGTGGTGATGGACTTCGCGAAACGTTTATTTTCAGACCGAGGAAAAATCGGACCCTGTCGTCTACCGCAACTCACTATTTCTTCGGATCATTGGAGAAGCTGGCGTCAATCCATACGCAGGCGCAGAGTGCTGAAAGTTTTATCGTATAGTCCAAGCTGAAGCTCGAGACCACCGACTTAAACGTTGGATTCCAGTTCATTTGCAACTGATTTGTCTTCGATCTGCAGCTTGGCCTGAACCGGAAGAACAGCTATGCCGCCGTGGAGAGTTTGGTTGGTAATCATCGACGGATACGTGGGTCATCTGCCGATGAAGCAAAGGGTCTTCCGCTTCGGCTCGTAAAAAAAATGAAATGAAGAAGAAACTTCACAAGAAATAATGGGGAAGCTCGGCGCTCGTGAATGTCGCACCCATTTCTAATGTCCACGCGACCAGAAGATGGTGGCTTCAATTGTCCATTAGGTGGACTGGCGGAGTTGACCACACATGTCGCCCACGCTGCCTATGGCGTGCACGACATGGAAGTCAACTCCGCTCGATTGAAGGTAAACCACAGTCGGACGAGTCCGTCGTCCAGCGACAATACTGGATCTCAGCTCCTCACTTCGTTTTCTAGCGACAACGTACCAACCATGGGCGTCAACTTCGCGATGCCCGCGTCCAAGAAACTTACGCTCGTCAATGCGTCCGTGTACGTCGTCACGCGGCGAATTGGCTGTGGAATTGCGTGTCACGTGCTCAAGGTGGAGAACAACGATGTCCGAGCTGGCTTCAGCTTCGTGTGCTACAGAGGACGCGCGCAGCTCAACCCCGGTGAGAGCTGGGAGCACCGTTTCATGAGCTTGAGCTCAGCTCAGGACACGATGAAGAGCGTCGTCCTCACCGATGTGTGGGTTGGCGGCCATCACTTCAGCCAACACGAGGTCAAGTTGGGCCTCAGCCGACAGGAAGTGGGTCCGTTAGAGGACTCCTGTCAAGGAATGGTGGCCAGCGTCCTGGAGAATGTTGAGCTCGACTTCACCCGACCCAACCGACCCGTCCGAATCTACCTGTCCGTTTACGTTGCTACGCCGTTCCTCCATGAGCTCAAGGTGGAGAACAACGACACCACTGTTGGCTTCACTTTCCACTGCGACAGAGGACGCACCCACCTGAATCCTGGCGATAGTTGGCGTCACAGCTTCATCAACGGGAAGACGGCCGTCAACACGATGGAGAGCGTTGTGCTCACGGACGCCTGGGTGAACGACCGTCGTCTCACTCAGGACGACATCGAGTTGTACTTCGTTAGACGAGGCGTAAGTAAATCCGCTCGAACTGAAGCGCGCGCTCAAAGGAAGACCTTAAGACACGATGGAATCGTCGCACTCGACTTCGGGACGCCCGAGAGAGTGCCGATCTTTCTGTCCGTGTACATCGCCTCACCGCTACACCACGTGTTGAAGGTGGAGAACAACGGCCCACGCGCCAGCTTCAGCTTCTACTGCAGTCGCGGGCACGCCAAGTTGAGCCCCGGAGAGAGCTGGCAGCATCCATTCGTGAACGGTTCGACTGCGGTGAGCATTCTGCAAAGCGTCGTGATCACGGACGCTTGGGTGGGGTCTCGCCACCTCCGAGAGCACGAGATCGAGCTCCGATTCGTGCGACAGGATGTGAGTTTACCAGCGCGTGTGCAAGCGTGCATGCGAGGACAAGTCTCCAAGAGCTCACTATTTGTCACGCTCGATCTACGGAAGTGCAACCAGACGAAATGAATGTACCTGTCGCTGTATGCAACTTTGCTGGGCAAACTGAAGTTCGAGGACAACGACTCAAGCTTTGGATCCCGGTGCAGCTTCTGCTGTGTTGAGCATCGCGATCATCGACGCTTGGTTGGCAGGTCGCCACCTCAGCGTGGATGACAGTACGTTCGACGAAATGGGATGTCTTCAGCTGGAGGCATCGGTAGAGAATTTCTTAGCGCCAACAGATCGAGGCCAGCCTACCTCTCCACGTACGTGACCGATAAATGGACTGAGCAGGAAGTGCTCAAGGTTGTGTGGGCTGGGCTATCACCAGTATAATTGAACGTAATACGATTGCATTATGCAAGAAGGAGGCTACGTGTACTATACCTAACCGTGGTTGGATTGTAGTTTACATAAACTCCTTAGAGACAGCCTCGACATGAAAGTGGAGAGATTTCAAAGCGTTCGTGGCCTCAGACGCATCATTGTGAAGTTTGCGTTCGGCGTGCTCCACAGCCTTGAACAACTTACTGCAATTCTCCACCGCTGTGCTTAGTGCTAAACAGCTCAGCACGAACGCTGCCGCAGCAACCGCCAAAGTCAGGAAAAAGATGCCGTAACCCAGCCATCCCCCCACGTGAAATACAACTACTCGCGTCGTATTAGAAACTCCAGTAAGGTCCAGCAAATACGCGAAGACACTGTGGAAAACAAATCTGCTGAGGTACAGCAGCGAAATCGCCAATTCACCCCCGCGAGCTACACCAGCGTAACACTCGAGCAGAAACCCTGGAATTGCGCCCGGAATCCAGGCTAACGCACCGACCAGATCTTTCAGCAAAGGCAGTAGCCCCTTTGCATGACCGTGATCTAACTGTTTCGTGAGCAATGGAGCCTTGACTTCACGAAGAAGCTGGTAGAACTCGTCCACTTTCATGCCATGAAAGCCTTGCATTCTCCCTTGTAGACAGTCCAACGCACTTTTGGCCGATGAGTCGTCAATGAGCTTAGCAACTTCGGCCTTAACCCGCTGTGGATCAACGTAATCGCCCTCCTTTACCAGCTTCAGCAACACACGCAATACTGCATCGACCACGGGGTCCCGACCACGTTGGACTAACTCCAGCGCGAATTGAACTCCTCGTATGCACTCGAGACCTTGTTCATGAGTCTTCGGGAGCACCGCCAATAGCTGCACATGGACGAGGAGAACGTGTGGACACATCGGCCGATGACTCGGAGGATCCGACGGCGACGGGAGAGCCGGCGGCAACCGGGCTCTGGGTACACCAATGACTGGTCAGGGAGTCTTCGAGAGACCCAGGTATAGTGAGATCAAGTCAGGCGGAAGCCGGGGGTAATCAGGCTGATGAGATGCACCAACGAGCACAAGGAGAACAAGAAGGAAAGCAGGAGGGGAAGACTAGAGAGTAGTTTGAGAGACGATAACATTTAATCTCACTTCGGCATTTGCCCCCTCAACCACAAGCTACAAACCAACAGGTTAACAGCCGCAACAAGCTCAAGCCCGCCCCGACGACCGCCATGACGACGTCCAGCAAGAAGGCCGAAGTCATCCTGGGAAGCGACAATTACTTCCACTGGGAGTTCGCGATGCGTATGACGCTAGCGAGGAAGGGGCTGCTGGCGCACGTTCAAGTCGTGAAGGACCCGACGGAGATGACGGAGGCCTGGATGCTCAACGACATGAAGGCGCTCGGTCTGATCGCTCAAGGCGTGGCTGTGGAACACCACACGAAGATTCGGTCTGCGACATCTGCCATCCAAGCCTGGAACACTCTGCGCGAGTTCTACAACCGGACGACAATGCACAACCGTGTGACGATGACTCGTCGACTCCACGAGTTCAAGATGGAGGACGGTGCGACGATGGCGAAGCACCTCGACAAGTTCGACGAGCTCATTGTGGGCCTCCAGACGCTTGGAGAGCCGCTCGATGACTCCCGACAACTCGTCATCCTGCTGAGCAGCTTGCCGGCGGAGTACGAGTTGATCGCGTCGATCGTCGAGAACTCGAAGGATGTGACCCTCATCGAGGTGAAGGAGAAGCTGCTCAAGGAGTACGAGCGTCAGGAGAAGAAGGAGACGTCGGAGCGCGCGCTGAAGGCGTTCAGCGGCAAGGGGCAGAACCGGAAGTTCGGCAAGGTCGGCAAGGGATTCGACCGGAAGAACAAGGGCGGCCGGAAGGTCGGTGGGTTCAAGGGCAAGTGCTTCAACTGCGACCAGGTCGGTCACATGAAGCGGGACTGCCCGGAACAACGGAATGGCGACACCGCCGAAGACTCGGTGTTCGCAGTGGCGGAGAGTCCATCAGCGGGGTGGCTGATCGACAGTGGTGCGACGGCGCACATGATGCCACACCGCGACGACTTGTTCGAGTACGACGAGTTGTCGGCGGACATGTATGTGACAATCGCGGACGGCAAGAGGATCCGCGTGGCTGGGAAAGGGTCGGTGCGCCTGACGGGCATCGACGGCAAGCGCATCAAGATGATGGAGGTGCTCCACATCCCCGGACTCGACCGGCGACTACTCTCTGTGGGGAGGTTGGCTGAACGCGGCATGAGTGTCGAGTTCCAGCGGAAGTCGTGCGTCATCTGGGACAAGGCGAAGGCGATCGCTTCGGGGAAGAAGATCGGCAAGGCGTACATGCTGGACTGCCAGCAGGACATGGCGTACTACACCGAGTACGCGGGAGTCGACGGAGAGTGGGAGCTATGGCATGCTCGCATGGGACACTTGAACGGAGATGCTATGGCGAAGACTCGTCAAGCGACGGAGGGGCTGCCGACGACTCGACAGCAGACGAAGACCCTGTGCGGAGGATGCATGAAGGGCAAGCAGACGGTCGCGCACTTTCCATCGAGGTCGACGACGGCGACGACTCGTCCGCTAGAACTGGTTCATACGGACGTGATGGGTCCTATGAAGACGAAGTCGAAGGGCGGAGCGAGGTATGTGCTCACCTTTGTCGACGACTACTCGCGACACGTCGTGGTGTACTTCTTGACCAAGAAGAGCGAGGTTGTGACGAAGTTCAAGTCGTTCATGAAGCTGTACCAGAACCAGTGGGGACAGCGCATTAAGTGCCTGCGCTCGGACAACGGCACCGAGTTCGTGAACAAGCCGATGACTGAGATCTGCCAGAAGTACGGGATCATGCACCAGAAGACCGTCCCGTACAGCCCTCAACAGAATGGAGTGGCGGAGCGGATGAACCGCACGATCATGGAGAAGGCCCGGAGCATGCTGCACTACAAGGGCGTGTCGGCGCTATGGTGGGCAGAGGCGGTGAACACTGCCGTCTACCTGATCACCCGGTCGACGAACAGCATGCACCCGACGAAGACTCCGCACGAGTTGACATTCAAGGCGAAGCCTCGGATGGACCACCTTCGAGTCTTCGGGTCCATCGGCTACGCTCATGTCGACAAGTCGCGACGCACCAAGTTGGAGCCGAAAAGCTTCAAGTGCATGTTCCTCGGGTACCCCGACGACTCAAAGGGCTACCGAGTGTACAACTTGGAGTCGAACAAGGTGAAGGTGTCCAGGTCGGTGAAGCTGGACGAGCGCGAGGTGAACGGCATCTACGACACAACGCCCAGCGAGGACTCGACGATCATCCATGTGATGGAAGATGTCGAGGACGCGGCGCTGCCCGAGCAGATGCAGCGACCAGTCACCGACGAGCCGATGGAACCGGCGGAAGAGACCGTCGAGGACGCGGAGATGCCCGAGGTGGAGACGCAGGAGCCATCGGGCAGGAGCTGGAAACATACCGAAGACTCGCGAGACCGGTATTGAATGATGACATGGTCTTCCACCCGGAGCCGGATCTGGCCCGGCGTGCCCGCGATCCCGTGCTACTACTTGGAGATGGTTCAGCAGACGGTGAGGAGTCGAAAGAAGATGGTCCCGACGACTCGGACAACGATGACCACTTCTGGCCTCCGTCCCCAAAGCGACCCCGAGTGGACGAAGACAGCCTATTGGCTGAGGCTGTGCTGGCTTACGCCGCAGACGTCGGCGATGCCAACGACGCCCCCACCACGTATCAACAGGCCATGCAGAGCAACGAGTCGTCGGAATGGGTGAAGGCGATGAATGCGGAGCTCAAGGCACACGCGGACAACGGGTCATGGACACTGGTCCGTCGGACGCCGAGTGCTCGGCCGATTGGGTGTCGTTGGGTGTTCGCGAAGAAACGCGACGAGCACGGCCGAGTCATCAGGTATAAGGCCCGCCTGGTGGCGAAAGGGTTTAAGCAGAAGTACGGCGTGGACTTCTTCGAGACGTACTCGCCCGTGGTCAACATGAACTCGATCCGAGTGGTGTTGTCAGTGGTGGTGGCCGAAGAATACATCACCGAGCAGCTGGATGCGGACACCGCGTTTCTGAACAGCGGACTGGTGGAACGCGTCTACATGGAGGTGCCCTACGGGATCATCAACGCCAAGAACATGATGTGCCGGTTGAACAAGGCTATCTATGGGTTGAAGCAGGCGGCGAATGCTTGGCACAAGACTATCCATCGAGTCTTCGTGGGCATCGGATTTCGAAGCTGCGGCGGCGACCAGTGCGTCTATGTCAAGGGCGAGAAGGGCAAGTTCGTGTACGTCTGCCTGTACGTGGACGACATGATCATTGCGGCCAAGACGAGCAACGAGATCCAGGAAGTCAAGGTGGCGCTCAAGAACGCGTTTAAGATGAAGGAGTTGGGCGAGGCCAAGTTCATTCTCGGTATGGAGATCGATCATGACTTATCGGCGAAGACTCTCAAGATCAAGCAGACTCGATACATTGATGATGTGGTGAAGCGGTTCAACCAGCAGGACGCCAAGGTGGTGGTGAACCCGTGCGAGTCGGGCATGAAGTTGTCGAAGACTCAGTCGCCGACGACTCACAAGGAACGCGAGGACATGCAGGCGAAGCCGTACCGTGCACTCATTGGCTGCTTGCTGTACATTACGACGTGTACCAGACCTGATGTGGCGTACATCGTCACTCAGTTGTCGCGCTTCCTCGAGAACCCCGGGCAGCAGCACTGGAAGGCTGCCATCCGCGTGCTGAGATACCTGAAGAGCACCCGAGACATCGGCATCGTCTACAACGGGAACGTGGAGAAGATCGAGATGACGGCGTACACCGACGCGGACTGGGGCAGCAATCTCGATGATCGGCGCTCGGTGTCGGGCATCATGGTAATGATCAGCGGAGCGCCGGTGATCTTCAAGTCGAAGTACCAGCGCACGGTGGCGCTGAGCTCGGCGGAGGCGGAGTACATGGCGCTGAGCCTGTGCACGCAGGAGGTGCTGTGGACCCGCGCCATGCTCAAGGACATGGGTCACGAGCAAGTGGGAGCTACTCAAGTATGGGAGGACAACCAGGGCGCGATCGCCCTCGCCAGCAACGCTGGCTACAACGCGAGGACCAAGCACGTGGACATCAAGCATCACTTCATCCGCGAGAATGTGTTGCGAGGACTCATCGTCGTCAACTACGTGCCGACGGAGGACCAGCTCGCGGACATGCTCACCAAGGCACTGGGGACGAAGAGGCTCAAGTACCTGACCGACGCAAGCGGAGTCATCGGGACAGCCGTGCAGCATTAGCGGCGAGTGGGAGTGCTCATGAGTCTTCGGGAGCACCGCCAATAGCTGCACATGGACGAGGAGAACGTGTGGACACATCGGCCGATGACTCGGAGGATCCGACGGCGACGGGAGAGCCGGCGGCAACCGGGCTCTGGGTACACCAATGACTGGTCAGGGAGTCTTCGAGAGACCCAGGTATAGTGAGATCAAGTCAGGCGGAAGCCGGGGGTAATCAGGCTGATGAGATGCACCAACGAGCACAAGGAGAACAAGAAGGAAAGCAGGAGGGGAAGACTAGAGAGTAGTTTGAGAGACGATAACATTTAATCTCACTTCGGCATTTGCCCCCTCAACCACAAGCTACAAACCAACAGACCTTCTAGAGCTTGGTCAGCGGTATCTACGTGTTGCCTTGCAATTCTGTGGCGCCTTTCGGCTGCGGGTATGCACAGAATCTGTGCGACCAGCTGAGCGCCAAGAGCGAGCTGCCCGTACACCGGAATGAACCCGACTGCGCTTGCAACAACGGCGACGGCGCTGGTACCCACTGAAATAAAGCTGTAGATGAAGATGCCGCTATCCACTGAGCGCCTCCAAGCACGAATGGCATTGTTGAGATCATTCTCGATTTTCGCAGGACCATCACGCAGTTCGTTTGCACACTTTGCAACTTGTTCGTAGAGCTCGCCAGCACATCCAAAGCGGCACTCGAAGTCCTTCCAATCGCAGATCAGTCGAGATGGATGAATGGTGACGGTGGGAATTTGGATTGCGCGGGCCTCTTTTACCAGTTTGCCGTCATCGCCCTGAGTTTTCTTTCGGAAGACGCTTCGGAGGAGGTGCCTCATCGCTTGAAGATGCCTACTGCCAAAGCTCAGCTCTTTGAGACCAGATCAGAACGACCTGGCACCTGAGGACGAGGCCCACGCTGATTTGTTGATCCTGTGAATTTGTTGCGCTACTCTATACTGTACGCGGCGTATCATAAAGACCAAGGGGAAAAGTGTCACGACGCGACAGCAGCGCATCCAGGGCGTGCCATCGAAGGTTTCGACGCTGATAATGATTCATCGAATTGAGTTTACTTTAATTTGGGCATGTCAACTGCCGGTAGCTCCAGTCCTCGGTCGGTGTGCGAAATGGCGGTGTTGGCGCCCAAACCATTTTTTGTGAAATTCTTGAATTCCGTCCAACTTTTTTCGCCAAAAACAAAGATTGGATCAACCGCCCAATCATCGGCCTTGAAACATCAGCTTCCAATTCACACTTAACGTTATTTCTATTGTGCTTTGCAAACGTTTTGTCGTTTTGACTTGGAGCTCTCCTCGATTTATAATATCTCGAGGTCGATTTAATAAAACGAGGTCAAAGAAAGGGACAGATCGATCTATTTAAGCCGGCCAACAACTCGAGCTACGACAAGCCAAATCAGGGCTCTAGGTCGATCTGGCTTGACCGGTATTAGAGACCTTTCGAAGCCAGTGTTGTTTGTGGTTTGTGGGATAGGGACACAAAAAAAATCCAGGCGACGCTTCGACCCCGATCGTATCCCACAAAGGCACGGGATAAATCGACTTAGACGCCACTCTATCCAACATCTTTGTTGGTTGTGGGATCCTCTTTGAGGTCGCTGAACTCCTATCTTTAATATCACCACTGGTAGTCTAGCTATAGGTTGTTCGAGTTTATCATGCGGCGACGCTTGGTGAACACCTCGCCGATGCGAGGCGTGCACGTTACGTGTGCAGACAGCTATACCTTTCGCTGTGGAGGATCTACGTGCCGATGAGACAGCCTATTCAAGTAGCCTTACATCAAGCCGCAGCTGTGGCGAGGGCGGATCCGAGAACGGAGGCGCTACGGCTGTCGTTCAAGATGATCCAGACCGCGAAGGTCAGTCAGGCATCACAGCTCAAACTCAAGTCCTAGCGCGCGGCAGCGTCTCGGTGCGTCGCGAAGTCGTGAAGGACATCGGGGATGAGAGGGCTCCCCACGTGTTGTGGGGCGTCTTCGTCGAGGAGGGCGTCTTCGACGTCATCTAGGTCGCCGAGCGGGAGCAGTAGCAGCCCCCGGTTCCATTTGCCTCCATTTGCCTCCGTTTGATGCCCCGCGATCTTAGATGGGGAGACTGATTTTTGAGCTGTGATATAAATGTAGCGAGTAGTTCGTATCCCACATCCAACATACTCGGAGTTTCGAAATTAAATCGCGGGGCTTTGTTGTTTGTGGTTTGTGGGATACTTCTCTGGGCCACCTAAGAAACAACACTCTCCTTAAAACCTCAATTTGATGTGACCCACACATCTGCTTTAATTGGACATAATAATGGTTTAAAATCATCGATTGGACAAAAGTATTAGCAGTGCGCGAGCCAAACGAAAATCGCCTCAAAAGCCTCAAATTCCAGCGAGCTATATCAACGTCTCTAGTATCTCTACAAACCCACCAGCTACATATCCGTGAAGAGCCCTATTAAGGCTTCATGTACATATATTTTTGTGTAATATCGCTGAAAATTTAAAAAGTTACGCAAAAAAACCTAATCGTACCCAATTTAGCGAATTGAAACAGAGCTCTATTATCTTTATTTTTGCTGTTTAGAAGCAGCCAGTAGGAGTGCTGGAACAGGCAAAAGGTCAGCTTTATTTTGCACTATTGCTCATTCTAAACAAAAAATTGCTCCTCGAGTTATGCCCTGAAAACCGAGGTGTTGTTTCTTAGGTGGCCCAGAGAAGTACGCGTATCCCGCAAACCACAAACAACACTGGCTTCGAAAGGTCTCTATTGTCCGGAATATCCCGGGACCAAAAGTGACCAAAAGTGTGACGGGGCACACAGCACTTCTTAACAGAGGAAGCAGGAGTATACGAACTCCAAGTGAACTGCCGTTCACGTGTCCCTGGCCTTAAGGGGACGACTTGACTTGCTACAATGGAGTAGGTTATAAGACTGACTGTATTTTGGTAGGGGTTAACTTGGCTCAATACAAACTACAAGTTAACTATACAAAAGCCCACACAAACTCAAATGGTTGGCTTGCGGAGCTACTGGTACCATGTACCATGTACCATGTACTCGGGAGAGTGACACCCGTCACTCTTCATGTAATGGGTACACTTGATTGTACCCCGTTACATCCTCCCCCACTTATCTGAGAATCACATCTGATTCTCCAATCAGCTTCGAGAGAATCCGAACTCCCAAAGGTCGGATTCTCGGGCGCCGCCGCCGCAAGGCTGGCGCGCCTCATTGTCACACCCACAGTGACTTGTGCCCGCAGCGGGCACCCCGCGCGGCACCTCCCTGCCCTCGGCGATGTAGGCCGCAAAGCCGACGCCTCTAGTGGCCGTATCCACAGCGCTAGCAGGCGCAGAGTGCCTCCGCACGGGATGTATGTGCCTCCAAACTTGCGGTTCCTGTCGCAGACCACCAGCAGTTGGCGTCACATGGCCCTTGGGCCCTGCTGGCACGTTCGTGCGACGGTACCTCCCGCAAGGGACGGCACCTTTCCGGTCAGCGCGAAGCGTAACCATAGAGAGAGCGGTGCGGCTCATCTCCGGCCATGACAGCGGTCCGACAGGACCCCGCTTCGTCACAGCGCAGTGTGTCTGTCGTCCGAGTTCATCGGCACGACCCATGGGCTGAGGTCAAACGTTGACCAAAGCCAAGAAACATCCGGCTTCATCGTCGCCATAGTCCCGGGGACCACGGCTGCTGCTCGCAGCCAGCTCATCGTTCAGAGCAACGCGGCGGACTTGTTCAAAGTCCTGCCCCGCGTCACGGCCATCGTGTCGCCGACGCTGAGGTGTCTTCCACCGACACCAAGGTACCGCGATGGTACTTCATCATGGTGCGAGGTACACTGGCCTCCGTCACCAGCGATCGCATCATGCGTCGCGGCGATCAACACCAGGTCGGTGCGCAAGCAAGGCCGCATGGCACACAGTCCATACCGGACCGCACGGTGTACGGGGCACCACCCCATACACCAAAGGCATGTCGTGTACCACATGAGCCACGACTGTCTTAGTGCCTCGCGCACATCAAGTGCCACGTGCACGACAAGTGCCGCGTGCACTGCGAGTACCTTGCGTACTCCAAGTGCCCCGCGCACAGTGAGCGTCAGGTGCCACGTGCACTCGTATGGCTTCGCGCCTTACAAGCACGGTATACACCGCGCTAAGTGTGAATGCCCGCAAAGGCAACACGTTCGGGCTCACCCTTCGTGGGCAACAACCAAGCTCCTTGCCGTTGACTACCTGGTCGGCAGACGTGTCGCGCCCAGCGTAGCAACAGCATGGAGCTGTCCCTCGGGTTCGTCCCGGTGGACAACACCCATGCTCGGGGCTGATGGCAACCTGGCCGGCAGACGTGCCGCGCCCAGCGTAACCACAGCCTTGAGCTTCAGCATGATGCTGATAGCTAACTGGCCGGTAGACGTACCGCGTCCAGTGTAGCAACAGCATCAAGCTACGGCATGGCGATGCGTACGCGCACATGCCTTCGTCCGCGGCCCAAGCCGCAGACCGGCTGCCATGTCCTCACCCGACAGATGCAGCCTTCCCGCAGCGAATGTGCGCGCCACCTTCGGCCCAGCAGCGGCAATGACCACTGCCAAAGTTGCTGGCCATCGGTCACCAAGACCATGGGACCTAAGCAGCTACGCATCAGGTCCAGCACCTTCGTGCAATGCTTCGTGAGTGGTTGCACCATGCAGCCACTACACCGGCTTCTGTGAAGAAGCAAGTCTCATGCCAGAGACTTCGGGAGGAAGGGCACTTCCGATCTCCTCCCCCACTTACGATTAGAACCCCGGTGGGTCAGGCAGCAGCCGACTGCCTAACCTCGCGCCGCCCTGCAGCGCCGAGTCGCTATACCAGCAGACTCCGGTGGCGCGGGCAGCTTCCTTGCTTGGGCTCCGGGTCAACATCGTCGACCAAGGCTTGGTGTGTACCAGCCTGTATGCAGTTTGAGTCTGCGTGACTTGACGTGGTACTCTGTTACCCACGTCTGCGGGTGAAGACACCCATGACAGCGTACGGCTTGTCCTTCCTTGAGAGTAGCTGCATTACATACACGCATACTCAGACTCTGCCATCTCGGCACCGAGTCCTGGACACTTGTTGCCCCAACGCCGCTCAGTGACCGCGGCCATCGCAGGCAGACCGAGCATGCTCCTGCATGTGGTCAATTGAGGTGTCGCCCTCCTGCAGACACACTCCAGGTCGTGATCGACCATATGCGCCGAGTCGGCGGCGACGCAACATGCATCGCCGCAGGTACGACATGTACCCAAGCCACGTCTACTGTGCGCATGGCCACAGCTGCGCCGGCCGAACCCCCCAGTCGAACGTCATCCATGATGACCGGGATGCTAAGCCCTTGGAGGAAGGAAGTGCTTCCGGGCACTCCTCCCCCGCTTAAAATCAGAGCCGTGCGGAGCCTCGAAGAGGACCGTGCGGCTATGACATCGTGACAGTGTCACGGGCTTCTTAAACTCCGCGTGGACATCCACCACACGCGAGGAGACCCAAGTGACCTGATCACTAGTCCTGGTCATACTGACCGTGCGTGGAACTAAGTTACCCCCGCAGGAGGTGCACCGCGCGACCCCCTTCCGGCTCATGCGGAGCCTTGCCGCATCGTGTGGAACTACGTTACCCACACAGGAAGCGCATCATGCGACTTCACAATCAGTTTCCGTCTGAGTGACGCGTGTGGAACTATGTTACCCACACAGGAAATGTATCGTGCATCTCCCTCATCAGTTTTGGTCTGAGTGACCTGGTGTGGAACTGGGTTACCCACACAGGAAGTGCCTGCAGCGCCTTCCTCTTCAGTTATGGTCTCGGCGACCGTGTGTGGTACTTGGTTACCCACACAGGAAGCGCGTGCAGCGCCTTCCTCTTCAGTTAAGGTCTGGGCGACCGTCCGTGGTACTTGGTTACCCACGCCGGAGATGCCTTGAGTGGCCTCCTCAGCATTACATGCTCTTGTGCGGAACTAAGTTACCCGCAAGTCAGTGGTCCTTGGTTACCCACCTGGTGGCGTCACCGAACACCACCCTTGTCAATGCTCATACCGAGCAATGACTCTCAGCACTGGAGTTGCTTCTTGAGGCAGCTCAACATGCCAGGCGTAACAGCCCTCGGTTGGTCATCATGTCAGTGATGCCTCCCTTCTTCTTCTTCGTCTTGTCCGACGCATCCAGCGTCCTGGCGGTCCCTTCGGACGCCCTTGTGTCTGACTAGAGGTGGGAACATGACTCGCCAATGCTCTGTCAGACACAGAGGGCCGACTTAGCCTCAAAGGCATTGTCGCGCTGCTCGACCGAGAGCCCGTGCAGCTTGCACAGCTCACTCAGGGCCAAGCCATACTTGTCCAGGCCAAGGGCATATACGGTTCCATGCCCAGGGCCATCTTCGGCACCATGTCCGGGACCATGTATGGGTCCATGTCCGGGAACATGTGCGGTTCCATTGCTGCCCGCGGCATCACACGCGGCAGCCAGGGTCACAGCGGACCCCAAGGTTCTTCTTCGGCCTGGCCTCAGTCAATGAGACCTGCCCTTGTGCTTCGACTCTCGCAGAGTCTCGGCACTTGTGTCGTTATTCCAACCGACACATCTGGCGACGTGCGAACACGCGCAACGTCCCAGACTCAATCATGTCAAGGGATACCATTACCCCCGTACACTCACGTGTACTACCGACAACCCATCGTTGTCCTTCACCAATGCGAGCATCAGTGCTCTCAAGGGACCCCGCGTCTCTGTGGTGTACGCCTTCCGTACACCCATCACAAAGACTCGGGCCAACCCCAGCAAGGCCCTCGTCCTTACTGGTGGTTGTGTCCCCCTTGAGCACCTGACGGTGCATGGCGTCGGCGCCCCCTTGACCCTCTGGTCTTCGGGTAGGTCTTCTTCCCAGACCCTGGCGATGGGCAGACACGTTGATAGTGTCCTAGTCCGCCGCAGCCGTAGCAGCGGACTGAGTCCTGCTCAGCCGAACTTAGATCCATAGGTTCTGGCTCGCTGTCAGTGATCACAGGCTGTACAACAGCCAGAGCACCAGCCTGCTTGTGGCTGTACTCCTCCTGGAGGGCGACTCGGATCGCCTCCTCCATAGTGCTGGTGCGCACGCGGAACAGCTGCGTGCGCACAGGACCGACCTTCAGGCCGTCCACGAAGACCGTCATCTTGACGTCTTCCGACAGTGGGCTCCCCACCAGCGAGGCTGCCAACGTGCGCATCTCCTGTACGTACGCGTACAGCTCGCGCTCCCCTTGTTTGCAGGCAAGGAAGCGCGAGCGCTGGCGGAACTCGTTGTTCGCCGGGAGAAAGGCGGCTCGAAGCTGCTAACACAGCTGAGCCCAGGATGTGAAGCATCCAGGCGACATCGCTTCGCGCGTATACGCCCAAGTCTTGGCACGTCCACCAAGATTGGAGAGCGCAAAAGCGACTCGAAGGTTCTCAACCGAGATGAGACCTGCGCTCATTGCGACCTCGGTCTCCCGGATCCAGAAGTGAAGGTTCTCACCTTCCTTCCCTTCGAACGGAGGCACAGCTAGCCGCAAAGGCTTAGGCTGCACCCGTCTGGGCTCACTCATCTGAGCCAGCAAGTTTCCCTGCACATGAGCGATGAGCCCGCGTTCGTACTCGTCAAACGCGCTCACCCGCTCGACCTGCTCGGCTGGCGTCGCCGCCGCCAAGCTCCGGAGGGCATCTCTTCCGAAGATGCCCGCCATCTTCCGCACTGACTCGAACTGCGAGTCAGTCAAGTGAGGAAACTCACTTCGGTCCATCGTGGCTCACAGACCTGAGCCGCCGAGGATTCAGGTAGACCAATCTACCCGCGTAGGCGTAGGATTGACTACGAGTGCTACCAAGTGTGACGGGGCACACAGCACTTCTTAACAGAGGAAGCAGGAGTATACGAACTCCACGTGAACTGCCGTTCACGTGTCCCTGGCCTTAAGGGGGCGACTTGACTTGCTACAATGGAGTAGGTTATAAGACTGTATTTTGGTAGGGGTTAACTTGGCTCAATACAAACTACAAGTTAACTATACAAAAGCCCACACAAACTCAAATGGTTGGCTTGCGGAGCTACTGGTACCATGTACCATGTACCATGTACTCGGGAGAGTGACACCCGTCACTCTTCATGTAATGGGTACACTTGATTGTACCCCGTTACAAAAAGTGACCGAAAGTGACCAAAAGTGACCAAAAGTGACCTATTCCTGGCAGTTTTCCTGCTTCCCCCGTCAACAATATTAGCCAATACAATTAGCTCGAAGCAAGCAGGAGCTTACAGCACAACAGGTATCCAAGTCTTGAAGACAGCAAAGCTCCGCATAGCCCACCAAACTTGACAAGCAACTCGAGGAAGACACGGACCATGACGAGATGGCACTAGTACTGACGCTAATGCTGTGCCTTCGCTCAACGCGTCAACGAAGCCCGCTGTTCTCAACGTCGAAGATGGCGACTATCAGTGTGGCGCCTGTGGGCGGGAACAAGACCAGCTCTCGGCAGACCAAGTACCTAGAAGTGGTTGTCTTGCAACAGCACTAACCTGCCGCACCGGTAAGCGTTCCAATGCACTCTAATATACTCTGAACTGTGCCAAGCCACTCTGTGTACTTACGTGTTGGTTGCGTAGCCAACAGCTTGAATATAGCACTATGGAGGTTAAGGCTTTCGGCGAGGGCTCGGATGCGGCTTATTCAATCGAGCCGAGCCATTTGCAAGTGCCAGTGACAGAGATAATAACAGGGTTTTCGGTACGAAATCAATAACGTGATGCATTTACAATTTTGACAAATACTGACTTGATCGAAGATGGTCTGCATGCAGAATTTATTTGTTTTGATATGAAAAAGGTGGCGATGGACTGGGTTTTAGCTTTCTTTCGCTTTTCGCTGTCTGGGTTCTTGCTGTTTGCGTTGCAACCTCGTTTTCGGGCTCGACAACTCTCGCACGCGGGGCCGTTATCGTTTTCATTGTCTTCGGTTGCTGCTAGCTGCTGCGACTCTGGCGGCTGGGCGATCTGCTGGAGTGCAAGATTTGGCTGGACAACTGACGTCACTAGTGCGGACTGTGGCATCCTTTCCGCCACTACGTTTCTGCTGTTCACTCGTAGCTGCTTTGCATTCCGACTCCGTTGCTTGAGTCGACAGCAAAGAGCATTCTGGTTTAGAGTTCCAGCCGGGTTCATCTTCAAGTACAAAGCATGGATATTAGCCCACTTGCCGTGCGTTCCTTTGGGTATAGTGGCGGCATATTCTAGCAGCGCGGTTTTCGTTTCTTCACCGAGAATCTCGTGCGCTGGTCTTGTTGGCGGAGTCATCGACAGGTATGGCTCCCTTGTCGACGAAAACGTAAGTGCGCCAGACGAGGACAGCTCTGCAGATGAATGCAGCGGGACCACGACTGCAGTAGAATCTTGAGGCCCTAGTTGAACGGGTTGGTCGCAGTCTCTGCCTTCGACAGAAGCAACTTTTGGCTGCTTCAATTTATTTTCTCCAGTTTTCTTGTTGCGACTGTAGTTTTGAGCTCGGCGCAGAGACTCCCAGTGCCGCTCCAGAAGCTCGTCACTCTTACGATTAATGTCGGGACATGTGCATGCTGCAAAATCATATACCGAGCGGTACACTTGCTTTACACTTTTGATGCCCGTCGACAATCTCAGAATCTGAAACAAATTTTCTTGAAGCGAACTCTCGCATCCGCGATTTTCTTCATCGTTGACCATCTTGTTTTGCACCATCAGGGTCCGAGCCTCTTTGCTTAAGGCTTTAGACGCGCACTGCTTCAGCTGCAAATCTATAGAGGCCAACCGCCGAGCAATCGCTTGGTGACTGTGCTTCCGGATGGCTAAGCTGGGGTTATCCATCCGCCTGACCGCTGCGTTATACAAAATCGTTGTGACCACCTCACACTTCTCCCACTTTGCTTCTTTGGAAGCAAGTTGCTCAGCACGCACTTGTTTCAACAGCGCAAACTCGTGAGCAGAAAATTCAGAGGTACTTTCGTACTCTGGCTCCAAACCCAAGTTCTCGGTGAAGTCGTGCTGATTCATTTTCTTGCACCCTCGATATGCCGAATGCAACATTGTTCGGATGTCGTCCAGCGCAGGGTCGTTGCGGAGCATATTCCCCTCAGCATATTCAGCCCGTAATGGAATCATGTCGTACAGAGTCTCCCACGAACGATGGCCTTGCTCTAGCGGAGCCCCCGGTCTATATTGTTGCTGAAGACTAATGGTGGACGGACGAGCTGCTAGCAACTGGCTAATGTACTCGAGCTGAGGTGAATCTGGGATTATTCCTCGGCAAAGAACAGCAGTTCGACACAATGTCATGAAGTCAAAACCAGTGAATTCGGGGTTGCGTCGAAACTTTGCTCCAACCTTCAGATTATGCTGTAGCAACAAAATAAAAAATAATTACTGTTTGTGAGTTTTTCTTAATGAATAGAATGGGCGTTTGCAAATGTACCTGCAGAAGAAAGATGTCCAGAATTCGTAAACCGACTTCGATGGACACTACACGCTCGAGTAGCTTGCGAAGCTTCGAGTGGATAGCCTCCAGTTGACTGGTAGAGACGACTCGGACAGAGCAACCTCCTTCGCAATAGTTGCTCGCCTCTACGAACAGGTCACCGGTACGAATCTGCTCTAAATTACTTTTGACGCAGCCTTCCCATCCGCTACTTGAAACACGGATATCCGAGGGGTTCATTTTATCCAAGGCAGCGATGAACATGCGTGCCATCACATCTGGAGATCGAAGCTTTCCCTCCACGTCGTACAACCCTTCAGAAAGTCGCTTAGACAGCCACTGTCGCTTAGCTGAATCGCTTATTTTATCAGTCAATCTCTGGATAACGTGAAAGGGGTCTTGTTTCACCATCACAGACTCGCCTAAAACATTTTTCACGAGGTTGCGCATGCCATTTGCATCATCGCACACACAAAATCGCTCAATGTGAGGAGTGGAGGCCAGCTTTTTTGCAATTGGCTGCAAAATAGCGATAGGTTCTTCTTGGTTTTCAGATTTTGTCAGACCCCGCGCTAGCAACTGGCCCACTTCATTCTGGACAAGCAACAGCATGCCCACGCTAGACGCTTGTTCTTTGCTTCCATCTGCGCCAAACACCTTCAGCTTGCTGCAAACTTTTGCGAGTGGTCCACCCTAAGTACTTTAGCGCACTCCGCAGACGCCATGCGAGCTTCTACCAATGTACTGCACACTGCAGTTTGCGTAAGCCACAGTTTTTGGATGACCTCGCTGTCAAGACACCCGTGATCTGCCATATACTGTTCCACCGAGAGAAGCAAAGGCTGGCTGTAGTTGGCGTCGGCTCGCTTGCGTTTCTCTATCTCGGTTGCTGCACCAGCTAACAGGGTGTAGTATCGCTTCTGTCGACGGCGAACAATGTTGTTGGTGGCCCCGGATATACCTTTAGTTGTCAACATACTATCATATACGAGGTCAAACAGCTCCAGCGAGATCCCAGATTTGTAAGTAAGTAGATACGGAAACGCTAACAGCACTTTTTTCGATGTGGACAAGTATCTATCATCTATTGTAGTAAAAGATACTTTGGACGCACCTCGGCAAACGTACCTTGCGTAGTATATTGTGGTTTTATGATCGACGTCATGAACCGTTCGCTGCAAATATTCTTTTACTTGAGGAATGCAGCGGCAACCCTCTGTAACACAAACGGGCTTTCGTGTTCCTGTTAAAGCCTCCGGAGCCCATGCAAACGTAGGTACCTTAAACCAAGAAGACAGCATAGCACCCGCCTGCTTCTCAGGCAGCGAAATCGCGGGTGGGAACTTCTTCATCGCGATGGCTTCTTGGACAGCGCCAAGTGCGGCCATCGCGCAACAGTATTCTGACTTTCTCTGAACTACAGTTGGAATTAAAACGGCGTTTTAAGATCTAATTTCGGCGGCGGGCGGGGTCGCCGGCCACGCGGGCCTTGCGGCCCGCAAATGCCGGTGAAGCGGTCGATCTCCAGGCAGATTTGAGCAGAACGAGGTCGATCTACGGCAAATCGGTCCCTTTTGCGTTTTCAAAGCGCAATTCGAGCCGATCTATAATAAATCGAGATCGTCCATGGTGCCCCCTCTGATTTGTGCCCTGATTTGTGGACCGGCCTTCCTCGATCTAGGCCATAAAACGGGGCGACATTTTATCTGCAAAGCACAATACATGTGTACTTAGCCAAAGGAGGTGGCTGCATTTTTGGGTGGCACGCATGTCATTGACGGCGCCGACGAGCGACGCCCATGCAGCAGCGCAGCCTTATTAAGCCAGCGACCGCCTCTCATTAATACCATGAGCCAGCGGCTGTAGCCACAACAACAGCAAGCGACCTTGCGTCCATGAACCGTCCGACACGACGCGCAAGTTGAGCTGGAGGGAAGGAAAACTTTTGTCGCAAAGCCCAAGACACAAGGTCCAACGACCGGAGCTCTGCGTCTTCGTCCGTGAATCGTTGATCTCGACTGTACAGCGATTCGTTGCTGTGCACGTGCATGGCGTTTCGTCGAGTGCCAAGGTCTCCAAGCTACCTATTGATAGGGTCCGTCATGACTCAAAGGGGACTCTAAAGGACTAAGGTGACGATTGCTGCGATGAAAATATCCGCCGGCAACTACAAAAGGTTTTAGTCATAACTCGCCGTTGGATAAATGAGGTGCCAAGTCAAGGTCCTCGCCGGCTTCAGCTCCATCTCCAGCGCTATTGGAACGGCGAGTAGCTACTGGGATCAAATGCAGATCGGCCACCGCGAGCGGTACTCCGTCGAGCGCATGCTGGCACTCCGCGACTATTACGCACAAGCGCCACTACTCCGGGTCCTGTTCGTGTGCCTCGTCACGCCGTTGCCAGCGTTCATTGCCGTGATTCTGATCGAGTGCATCCCGTTGCGTCCCCCCGGTGACGGGTGGCGCGCCAACTACGCGTTCTGGGTCCGGTTGTTCCTTTCGAGCTTCCCCATGGCGGTGGGCGGCGTGCTGCAGGTGAAGCAGGTGATCCCGCTTGGGATCATTTCGTATCGAGCCACGGTTGCCATTGGGCTGGGGACGGCGGTGGGGTATGTGTCTTGCGCGCTGGGTCTGGCAGCGTTGTGGACGTTCCCAGTGCCGTTCGGCTACGCGTTGATGGTGGGTCCGTTCGTGTTGTTCTTCATGGCGAGCGTTTGTGTGGTGGTTGGGCCAAGGATGTTGTCGAAGCCTTTGCGTGAGCAGATCATCCCTCCGTTGTCGGTTCTGGCAGCTCAAGGCATGCTGGCGGGCTGTTACCCTCCATTCTACGCTGTCTTCCGCCAGCTCTCGGGGTTTCAGCAAACGTCTTTTGTCGTGGTTCTGCCGGTGATCAAGGTACTGAGCAAGCAGTACATCGCCAAAGTGTCTGCGCACCTGAGGGAGTATATTGGGCCGACCATCGTCTTCTCCGTCGACGTCTGCAACATCCTGTACAGCGTCATCTGCATGCAGACCGCGGTCTCGTCCCTCACGAGTGTCTTCATGATCGGCTCCGACGTGCTCTTCCTGCTGATGGTGCTCCTCAATATCTACCGGATCAACCCGACCAGTGTCTGGCCAGAGGACGCGCTATCCAACTCGCTACAAACAAAGCGGAAGAGCTACCTGCAGTCTCTGCCAGTGCTAGTACGCAAAACGTTCTGGAACATCGACCTTCTCGACGATCCCAGCCAGCTCATACGCGTGTGCGCACCGTTCCCGTTGCCTCTAGCGGGTGATAGCAAAGAGCTGATAACTGAGCTGTGCTGTGCCACATCAGGAAAGATGCCGACACGTGCCGGTGGTGGCGCTCTACCTCTTCGGCGGGCTTCAAGCCTTCCCGATCTTCGATACAATTCTCTCATTGGAGAGTTAATGGACACCACTGATCCAACATTTGAGGAAGAGGCTACACAACGAGGAGTAACAAGCCAAGGCAGCCTGGGTGTCGTTAAGACCAAGGTCAAGGTAGCGTCACGGAACATGCCAGTCATCGCGATCACAAAGAACAAAGTTGAGCCCTTCCCGAAGCTTCGCCCCGTGCAGACGGAAACTGCAGCGCAAGAGGTTCAAGACGCTCTCCAAGCACTTTTCCACTCGGAGTACGTGCTCATGGGGGAGTACGTCGAGTGCGTGTTGCCGCTGCTGTATGCACTGTACCTCGCCGTGCTCTACCATCTCCCTACTGCGGCTTACTACCCTCACATGAACTCGCTGACAGCGGAAAAGTTGATCGACACGCTTGTAAATCTGCTGCTGTACGCACTCGTCGAGTTCGCCTCGTTGGTTGGAGTGATTGTACTGCTGAGACGGAAGTTCGGCTTCTCGCCGCTGTACCAGTTGGCGTTCGTGCTGGAGACGCAAGCGCGCGCGTTGCAGAGTCAACTGCTGATCTGGGTGTTGTGTATCTTGCAGTTCACGTTGGTGCATAATGGTGAGTGGGCTAGAGCGATGCGTTTTATTGTACCGTTCCAGCTGTGGCTAATCCGATTCCTGGCATTTTAGGAGTCAACCTGGACAATCCCTTTGGGAAGATGGAGTATGCATAGCTGCCTGGTGACATTGCAGCCCCCCGTTCAACAAATTGCATCCTTGAGATGGCGGTGTACTTCATGACGAGTGCTGAGACGATGGAGTTTGGGACGCGGGGAAGCAGCTCCGATCAGCCGGAAATACCGGAGATATTAGCGATACAGAGGTGGCGAACGTGCGGCGCAATTGACAACGCAGATTTCTCGGTGGTGGTGCCTATTGATAGGGTCCATCTTGACTAAGATGAAGGCGGCACTCGGATGGAAATACCCACGGACTACGAACTGCGAGCCCATATTGCTGTGTCGGAGTGCAAGCTGCTGCACCCATGGGTGTTAAAGTGCGCCCTACGCCAACGTACCAGCCGTCGCGTCGATATGTTGACTTCACCTCTATCTCCAGAGTATTTCGCACTGGGAAGGGCTACTGGGGCCGGATGCAGATCGCCATCGCTCTATCGAGCGCATGCTGGCACTCCGCGAATATTACGACCAGGCGTCACTACTCCGGGTCCTGTTCGTGTGCCTCGTCACGCCGTTGCCAGCGTTCACTGCCGTGATTCTGATCGAGTGCATCCCGTTGCGTCCCCCTGGTGGCGGATGGCGCGCCAACTACGCGTTCTGGATCCGGTTGTTCCTGTCGAGCTTCTCCATGGCCGTGGGCAGCGTGCTGCAAGGTGATCCTGCTTGGGATCATTTCGTACCGAGCTACGGTTGCCAGTGGGTTGGGGACGGCGGTGGGGTATGTCTCGTGTGCGCTGGGGGTCTGGCAGCGTAGTGGACGTTCCCGGTGCCGTTCGGCTACGCGCTGTCAGTTCTGGCAGCTCAAGGCATGCTGGCGGGTTGGTACCCTCCGTTCTTTGCTATATTCCACCGATGGAGCAGACGGCGTTCGTCGTCGTCGTTCCGATCATCAAGCTGGTGAGCAAGTAGTACATCGCTGAAGTATCTGCGTACCTGAAGGAGTACATTGGGCCGACCATCGTCTTCTCCGTCGACGTCTGCAACGTCCTCTACAGCGTCATCTACATGCAGACCGCTATATCATCGCTCACAGCCATGTTCATTATCGGCTTCGACGTCTTCTTTATCGTGATCGCGCTCCGCCCCATCTACTATCACATGAGCTCAGTCAGCGATAACCGGAGAACGCCTTCTTGAGCAAGATCCTGACCAACCGGAAGAACTACCTCGAGGCTGTGCCAGTGCTGGTGCGCCAAGCATCCCAGAACGCCGATAGTGTCGATCCCACGGACGAACCTGTTCGTCTGTGCGCCCCATTCCCGCTGCCTCTTGCAGCTCACAGCAAGGGGCTGATGACGGAACTGTGATACGCTACGCCAAGCATTGCTCCCTTGCGACGAGATACGCTGCCGGCTCGTCGTCTTCCCCTCTCTGGGGTCCGAGTTTGCCCGACATCCGCTATCACCACATCACGGGAGCCGAGACACGACAGCAGCGAGCTCCACTGTTACCTCGCGGGGTCACGTTCAACTTGAAGACAATGCCGGCTCCTGTGCTGCACTCCCCACGGGTCAAACTAGCCGCCTGCAGCCTGTCAATTGTCGCAGTAACTACGCAGCGCGTCCTGGCGTCGCTCGTGTTTCATCCCTTGCAGACGAGAACTGCAGCGCAAGACTCTTCCACTCGGAATACGTCATGATGGGGGAGTACGTGGAGTGTGCGCTGCCCATGCTGTATGCGGTCTACCTCACGATCCTTCGCTACCTCCCGACGGCGGCTTACGGCTTACTACGCCCCCCCCCCCCTGAACTCGCTGACGGCGGACAAGTTGAATGTCACGCGTAGAAACCCCATGCTATATGCTCTCGTTGAGTTTGCATCGTTCGTTGGTTACTCTGCTGCTGAGGCGAAAGTTTGGCTTCACTAGTTGGCGTTAGCCAATTGTTGATTTGAGTGTTGGGCATTCTGCAGTTCACGTTGGTTCACAATGGTGAGTGAGAAGATAGAGAGATTGATGATGGTGCTTCCTTGTATCACCAGTGGTTAACTTTCTGCGCATTTTTTCCTGCCCCCTTAGGTGTTAACCTCGAATACCCCTTCAAGAAGCAGGGGTATGCATAATTTTGGTTCGTCAATTCACCAAAAACCTGGCAAGTGCGCTAGCACCACTTTTTGCTCCGAGAACAGAGCGCACACTGTCCTAAATCTGGCTCTGCTTACCTCGCCAGCGCCCAGAATACGAGAACTCGCCAGAATTCAGCCGGCAACTGCTTGTTACGATTCACTTTGCAGCTCGAGACATGGCGATAAACGCACGGGTCCACCCCGTTGTCCCTGTGAGCCAACCGCGCCTACTCGTCACGCTTGGGGTCTTTGAGCGAATATTTCGGGCTGTGCGAGGGTATTGGAACAGCATTCAGGTGGGGCACCGAGGCCGATACTCGGTCGAGCGGCTGCTCGCCTTCCAGGAGTATTACCAGCGGACGTCTCCAGGTCGCGCCTTCATGGTTTGTTTCCTCGCTCTGTTGCCTCCTTTTGCGGTGGCAATCCTGGTCGAGTTTATCCCGTTGAGGCCGCCTCATGAAGGCTGGAAAGCCAATTATATGTACTGGATTCGACTGTTTGTGTCCTCGTTGCCCATTTCGACCGGAGGCGTGTACCAAGTGAGAGAAATCATCGAACCAGGGGCCATCTCAATGACTGGAGTCGTCGTCACAGCACTCGGATCCTGCACAGTTAACGTTGTGCTAACGATGGTACTTGCAGTTGTATGGGAGTTCCCGGTTCCGTTCGGGTACGTCATGACCGTCGGCCCGTTCATCGGCTCGTACATGATCCTCTTCTTGCTGAGCGTTGGTCCTCGCGTGCTGGCAAGCTCGCCGATGCTACGTCGCCAGATCTTTACTCAGATGCTGGTGGTCGCTGCACAAGGGACATTGGCGATAGCGTACCCGACATTTGGAGCCATCTTCAACCAACTCTCGAGTATCGGGCAGACCGTCTTAATCTTTGTGTTGCCCCTCATCAAATTCGGCATCAAGCAGTTCATTGCCAAGACGTCAGCGCATCTGCACGAATATGTGGGACCGACAGTTGTGCTCTCGGTCGACGTGTGCAACGTTCTCTATGTGGCGATCTGCGTGCAGACAGCCGTGTCCCCACTAACGTCGGGTTTACTGATCGCTTCGGACGCCTTTTTCGTGCTAATGGCGTTGAGGTCGATTTACTACCAGTCAGAGGTATCCCAAGCGCGAAAGAGGTTGCTCTCCATGAACTCGAACCTCCCGCCGACGCTCAATTACATCCGCAACCTCCGAGCTCTGCTGCGTGAGGCCTTCCAGAGCCCACGCGCGACTGAACGCGTACCACCAATCCGGATTCGAGCTCCATTCCCTCTACCTTTATCGGATGAGAGCAAGGCGTTCATGGAGGAGCTGGAGCACGTGCGCCGACGGTGCTCGGTTGAAACGGAGTTCTTTGGGAAAGACTTGCGCCTAGAATCTATTACGACTGGAAGCTTCCCTGCCATGGTTCACTACAACGAGTGGAGGGAATCGAGTGGTGTACTGTCGTCGCCTAAGGCGATCTTGGTGGATAATTCTCACGACTACATCGTCACCCATTCAACGCAACTTGCTGCCTCAGGTACGGCTTTCGACAGACCGGTACTAGCCCACCAAGGCCCCAGCGCGGTACCGTCATTTAGCAGCTTCCCCCAGTCGAAACGCAGCCGCATGTCAAATACAGTGGGGTCCTACCATCAGGAAGTGGTCACCTCCAACGTCCAGGACTCCCTCCAAGCTCTTTTCCACTCGGAATATGTCGTACTGGCCGAGTTTATCGAGTGTGTCATCCCCGTGCTGTATGGCGTCTACCTCGCCTTCCTCTACCACCTCCCGACCGCTGCGTACTACCCGCATACGCGTTCATTAACCCCAGAAAAGTTCGCGAGTACAGAGCTGAACATTATGCTGTACGCGGCGGTGGAGTTCTCGTCGTTCATTGGAGTGAACCTGCTGCTCCAGAGGAAGTTTGGGTTCTCACCGCTATTCCAACTCGCCTTTGTGTGTGAGATTCACGCACGCACGATTCTAAGCTACCTCCTCGTTTGGAGCATGTACATCCTGCCGATAACGCTGGACCACAATGGTAAGTCCGTGCGCTTTCCCTTTATTCTGCTGCGAAGGAAGTTTGGATTCTCGCCACTGTACCAGCTTGCGTTTGTCCTCGAGACCGACGTGCACACGTTGCAAGGCCATCTTTTTGTCTGGGTGATTTTTATTCTGCGTTTGCCGCTACGGCACTACGGTATGGAGTCCTTCATAGTGCGAACAAAATGCTGTGCATGTGCACTTATCTAACGTGTTGCTGCGTGTTTCGTGAAACCAGGTATCGATTTTGATGCGCCTCTCGGATAGAGTTAAGCTGGGTACGAATCCCTTAAGTCTGTTGACGAACAAGCTGGCTGGCATTATAGTGTTAATTAAGTGTAGCATGAGCTATTTGATACCATCAGTGGATCACGGCTAGTCCACACGATATAGCAGCATAAGACGAAAATACCAGCTCCTTAGGCCTTCCGCCCTCTCAACAAAATAGAAGTGTCCGTCAAGTAAAATTGTGACGTATCCCTCATTCGCTCAAGAGATGAAGGGGGTCACGGCGTTCGCCAAAGCACTTCACCACGCCAAGCGACTATGGCATCAGAGTCCCATCGGGCACCGAAGCGACTACTCCGTCGAGCGTCTGCTTGCATACCGAGACTATTACCAGCGCACATCAAGCTCTCGCGCCGTTGCCGTCTGTCTACTGACGCCGGCGCCTGCTATCGTGGTGGCTTTATTGATTGACTGTATCCCACTGAGCCCACCTTCAGCCGGGTGGAGAGAAAATAAAGCAGCGTGGTTTCGATTGTTTCTAGAGGCGATTGCAGTTGCAATGGGCATCGCAGCCCAGGTGAAGGAGGTCATTATGACTGGAGCCATCTCCAACCTGGGGATGATTACGATTGGTCTCGGAACTGCAGTCGCTTACATCTCCATGACCATTGGCGTTGCTGCTACCTGGCGCTTCCCGATCCCGTTCGGGTATGTCCTCCTTGTCCCGCCATTTCTCACGCTCTTCTGGATATTCACTCTGGCGGTTATAGGCTCTCACGCGGTTAGCAACTCGAAAGAGCTGCGTCGGCAGCTGAAATTTCAGATTTTAGTCATCGTCGCCCAAGGTCTTGTGTCGATTGCCTACCCTTTCTTCAGCGCCTTGTTCCAGCGGCTATCGGGGATTCAACAGGCTGGCTTCGTGTTCGTCACGCCTCTGATCAAGTTCGTGGCCAAGCAAATCATCGCCAGCGCCGCTAAAAGTCTCCACGAATACGTCGGCCCTATCGTGGTTTTCTCTGTGGATGTCTTTAACGTTTTCTACGTGGCTACGTGCATGCAAACGGCCAAGTCGGCAGCTACGACGCTTCTCATTATTTTATCCGACAGTTTCCATGTGGTCGTAGCTCTGCGCTCGATTTTCCAGCATATCAAAGTCGTCAAGACTAAGAGAAGTCTAGCGTCAGCGACCGATTTAAGCGCCACCGAGTCGATCAACTACCTCCACGACCTGCCAGGAATGGTACGCGCGGTTTGTGAAGAACTTCACGATCCCAAGGCGAGTGGCAACGGGATTCGGGTGTTTTCTCCCTTCCCCCTTGTACTATCAACGGATAGTGTGGCTTTCATCAATGACATTACACGGACAAAGCGAGAGCGGCACGTGTACTCTTCCTCGCGCTTGCTGTCGTCCACTCTGTTCACTTTGGAGCCAATACGGACAACTGAGGAGCCGGCAGAGGTGGCTTTAACGCCGGTTATGATACGCGAAATGAAGCAAAGCCGAGTTATCCCCGTTAACTCGCCCACGCGACAGCATATACCGCTGTGCCAATTGAAAGGAAGTTTCGATCGGAAAGGTTCAACTTCAAGAAGACTGCTGACACTGATGCACCCCGATACTAAAGTCTCGTCCACGGCACTGCGGGCGACTTTAGCTCATGGATCGACACGAGAAGCCGTCCAGGACGCACTTCAGTCGCTCTTCCACTCCGAGTACCTCCTGCTGGCCGAGTACATTGAGTGTGCGCTGCCCATTTACTATGCGATCTACCTCTCTGTGCTCTTCCATCTCCCCGTGGCGAAATACTACCCGCACACGAATTCGTTGCCTTCTGAACAATTGACCAAGACTTTGATCAACATTTTGACGTTCGGGGCCATTGAATTCCTGGCGTTTCTGGGGATGGCCGTGTTGCTCAAGCGGAAACTCGGAATATCTCCCCTCCATCAGCTCGCATTTGTACTCGAGACACAGGCGCGCGCCCTCCAGGGGTACCTCTTTGTGTGGATTCTATTCATTCTTTTCATGCCCCTGCAGCACTTTGGTAAGGTGGTCGCCGTGGTTGTTGTCCTCATAAATGTTGCGTCAATTCTAACGCGTTCTCTTGTTGTATTAATCTCAGGAGTTGATTTTAATGCTCGACTGGTGTGAAAAATGTTCAGGTCTACGGATATTAGAACAGATAGGCGCTGTTGAGCTTGTCCAGGAAGACGCCGTCCTTCACGGGCATCTTGAGGTGCGCCACGTTGAGCGGCGTGTGGTCCCAATCCGTGTTGCTCAGCGACTTCCGAGCGACTGGTCCCACGCGATGACGTCCGGAACTCGCCCACGTCCTACGTGTACTTGACGGCCGTGCCGCCCACGAGGTGGTTGTAGTAGTACGCGACCTTGAGGTTGCCTCCATCGAAGTATTTCTTCTTGGGAGGGGCTTCCTTCGACTAGCCCACAGCGGCAGTCAGAGACGTCCCCAGGTCGAGTTCGTAGAAGAGATGTCAAGCTCGATTGCCAGACCCTCTTCTGGTTTTCACGACGTTTACTTGGTTGAAGATGTTTCTCAGCGCAACTATCACGTGGAAGCCGTCCGATGTGATCATGAGCAGAGTCGTGACCATCGATTTGGACGTTTGCATGCAGACCGCGATGAAGAAGACGTTAAATACGTCAACGAAGCAGACCACGGTGACGCCGACGTATTCGGGGGGGCTGCGTTGGCGATGATTTGCTTGGTGATCAGCTTCACGACGGGCGTCATGAAGGCAAACATCGACTGCTGCACGATGGAGAGGCGATAGAAAATGGTGCTTAGAACTGGGAATATACGATAATGTTAATCTGCGTCTTGATCTGCTGGCGCAGCACTGAGGACCCGGCCAGCTCTAAACTCGACCCTAATTCTATATTGCCCCAAATCCAATAAAATTCTACAGGGCGCTAAATCAACGCAAATTGATACTTTCGCATCGATAGAGACCGATCAGATAATTATCCACATGCAATGCCTACTCTAGGAAGAAGAAGAAGAAGAAGAAGAGGAAGAAGACCATCAACTACCTGCAGGATCTGCCAGCAATGCTCGGACGCGTATTCAACGACCCACACGTGTATAAGGCGCGGGTCGGACGGGTTCGAGTGTTCGCTCCCTTCCTGTTACCTCTATCGGACGATAGTGTGGCCTTTATGGATGAAATCACGAATACGAAGCGAAAGTTTCACGTTTACTACTCGTCGCCGAACTTACTGTCCCAGCAGCTCACAACAGCCACGAGGAGCCCCAGTATCGATCACCGATCACAAAAAACTCAACTGGTTCAGCTTCGACGGCAAAGTCGAGAGAGGGCAATTGTTAGGCGCTCCCTGTCAAATCAGCAAATTGATTTAGGTCCTGTTTCTCCCAGCTCGAAGCACTGGATGCGAGTCAGACTTGGCGTGCAGATTGCTAAGAAATTATCACAACGGAAGGTTCGGCGACTCGGAGACTCCTTATGCTTATGGACGCGGACACTGCCATCGCTTCGCTGCACTACGAGCTGTTTTATCCAAAAGTGCTGCGGAGGAAGCTGTCTGGGGACGCCCTTGAGACGCTCTTCCACTCCGAGTACCTTCTACTAGGCGAGTACATTGAGTGCGCTCTCCCTGCGCTCTACTCGGCATATGTCGCGATACTTTACCACCTACCGGTCGCTGTGTATTACCCACAAACCGCGTCCACAGCCCCCGAGAAGTTGCAGCGTGTGGTTGCCAGTATTTTATTATTTGCAGCGGTTGAGCTGGCGTCGTTTATGACACTTCTGATTATTCTGCGGAAGAAATTCGGCATCTCGCCTTTGTACCAGCGAGCGTTCGCGCTGGAGACTCGAATCCGCATCGTGCAAGGCCAGTTATTCATATGGACGATCTTCATTTTACACATGCCGCTAGCGCATTGTGGTAAGCAATTATTTGCGTGGTATAATAGTTTGCCTAACGCTGCTCTGAGCCCAGGTGCCGACCCCACAACTTACCACTGTGAACCTGTTTATCCTTTGATAGTTTTGAGGTCGATAGCACAAAGCAAGATAAACAACAAACTTTTTTTTAATTTCAGCAACATCCTCCACGAAATGCGAACATTTCGTTCGTCATTCAATCTCAAGTGAGCCCGTATACTTTTGCAGGGGTTGAGGCAAAGGAGCGAACAAAAATAAAGGGGGGGGGGGGTCTTGCGAACGCGATCAGTTTATTAGTGACGTACATGTATTCAGATTGCTATTCGCGGTTTACCTACGTAGCGCGGAAGCAGTTCAAATGGGGCTTTGCTGCATCAGCGTCGAGCCTAAAGACCGCCAGCAACAGCCTCCAGCAGCAGTGGAGAAACCCAATGGACTCGCTCGAGCCTACCACCAGCTACTGAAGTCGTGGCAGCGCAGCCAGATCGGCCACCGAAGTCAGTATTCCGTCGAGCGTCTGCTGGCTTTCCACGACTATCACCAGCGCACCTCCGTCACTAGAGTCTTAACCGTCTGCATTGTCACGCCGATCCCTGCCATGGTGGCGGCCCTCCTGATCGACTGCATCCCACTATGGTCGCCTTCCGACGGCTGGAGAGTGAACTACACGGTGTGGATTCGCCTGTTTCTTGACGCGTTTGCGGTCGCGATGGGTCTCACCGCTCAAGTGAAGGAGGTCATCGTGACGGGGATCATCTCGAATACTGCAGCGTTCATCAGTGATTGGAAAAAATGTATTGGCAAGCATTGCAACTGTACGGTACCATTGCAATATAGATGCCAATGTGACCACCCGGTACAATCGTGTCTTGCCGTATTGCTGAGCTTCCAATTGAGAATTGCAATGCTCCAGCACTATCCAATACTGAATTTTCATACCAGCCATACTGGCTATCTATTGCTACTAACGTTCGCTACCAGGCAGCGCTGCCAACCGTCGCTGTCAACTGCCACTGCCAACCATTCTAGTTAAGCTCAAACACCTGCGCTCCCCCTACTTCCATCCTCACTTTCCGTTTAGTTCTCCGACTAGCAACCACTTCCGTAACCGCTGCACGCATGGCACGCACTCGAGTTCCCGACGTAGTTCGATACTACTTCAAGATCAACCCCGCTGGTGGCGACCGTGCCTACACATGCAACAAGTGCAAGGCTGCACCCATGAACAAGCTGAGCACGGGCTACACTAATCTGCGGAGACTTGTTGCAGAAGCTGTAAAGCGTTCTCACAGTACTGATAGCGAGAATGCGCTGTAGACTACTACCAACCAGGCAATTTTATCTGCGTTTCCAATCGAGTATTGCAATATGTCTTGGGTCTGCAGTTCAGTATTGGTATTGTATTTACTATGTCAATAGTGTCCTGCAGTTTAAATTTTTATCCGCAATAAAATCCAAGATATTTTTTCCAATCACTGGCGTTCATGATACACCATTTCAAGGCCAAATTGAGAGAAGTCAAAATCAAAACAAAAACGACCAAAATCAAAACAAGAGAGATCAAGAAAAAGGGCAATGTCCCGGCCAAAATTTTCCGGAGGGAATTTTCTGATCGACATAGAGTGGGCAAGTCAGTTGGTCTGTACAATATATTCGGTCTTGAAGGTGATTAGATGACATGCCTATGCATTATTGGAGGTTTTCTCAATTTGCTTTTGGCGGTTCTCAATTTGAAGCACGACTTCTCTCAATTTGGCCTTGAAATGGTGTAGCCTTTGCGACTGCGGCGTCCTACGTCTCTTTAGCTATGCTAGTCGCCGCTACGTGGCGCTTCCCCATCCCGTTCTTCGCTGTCATCTCAGTGGTCCCCATGGTCATTTTCCTGTGTAGCTTCACTGTACTGGCTGTCGGTCCGAGGATGTTAGCGTCCTCTCCAGTGCTACGCAAGCAGATCAAGTCTCAGCTCAAGATCGTGGCGACTCAGGGCTTCGTGGCCGTGATCTTCCCCACGGTTAGCGCCATATTCTACCGCCTCTCAGCGGTCCAACAAATCGCGTTCGTGTTCATCTCCCCGTTCCTCAAGTTTGCCACCAAGCAAATGATCGCCAGCTCCGCTGAAGGCCTCCGAGAGTACGTGGGTCTGGTCGTGGTCTTCTCCGTGGACCTCTTCAACGTCTTCTACGTCTCCACCTGCATGCAGACGGCCAAATCCACCGTCACGACGCTGCTCATGGTCGCGTCCGATAGTTTCCACGTGCTCCTCGCCCTCCGCGCCATCTTCCAGCAAGTCAACGTCGATAAAACCAACGATCAAGTGTTATCACTGGAAGGGCGACCCATAGCCACCCAACTCAACTACCTTCGAGACCTACCAGACATGATCCGCAGCATCTTCGGCGACACGGAGGTCTCTCACGCTCGAAGTCGTCGGATCCGCGTCTTCGCGCCATTCCCCCTCCCTCTTTCGGACGAGAGCGTGGCCTTCATGAACCACATCACGCGCATCAAACGCGACAGCCACGTGTATTCGTCCTCCCGCATCCTCATCTCTGGACACCTCCAGCTTGATCAAACCCCACGCCCAACTCAAAGTTCCGGCCGCGTTCACGTTAAACGGGAATTAGCGTCGCCACAGCAGAGTTCGCGGATGATCACGACTGTGGACGTATCCAAGCACAACCAGATCGCCCCAGCGAGTCCGACGGCGAGTCTGAGCTCCATCGCTCTTCACCAGCACCTAGGGACCTTCCGGAAGGGCTCGTCCTCTCGAAGGCTGTTGACTCTCACGCACTCGGACCCAACGCTGTCGTCGAAGACTCTACGTGCTGCTTTGGTGCATAGTACTACGGAGGAGGTAGTATGGGACGCGCTGCAGGCCTTGTTCCAATCGGAGTACCTACTCATGGCCGAGTACATCGAGTGCGCTCTACCGCTGCTCTACGCAGCCTACCTGGCCATCCTCTTCCGGCTCCCGTCCGGTCGGTTCTACCCGTCCACCGCGTCGACCTCCGAGAAGCTGAGCACGAATGTCACTAACATCCTCCTCTTCGCGGCGGTAGAATACGCGGGTTTTATAGGGCTGCTCTTCCTGCTGAAAAGAAAGTTCGGGTTCTCCCCGCTCTACCAACTCGCCTTCGTGCTCGAGACCCAGGCGCGCACTCTACAGGGCCACCTCTTCGTCTGGACCATCTTCATTCTACACATGCCGCTCACGCACTACGGCGTCGACTTCAACGTGCCACTAGGAGATCTCTGAAGGGGAGGGGGGGGGGCATTCTACCTTCGTGGCGGTAGTACACACCTACACGGGATAGTGGCTAGACGGACAGAACGTTGATTACGTTCTGTCTTGGTTCTGTCATATACATACAGAACAATGCACAGAACATTACCTGCGATTATTTATAAAGTACCTAGTAAAACTTATCACACACGCTTCCGAAGCGAATCGTAAGTGAATCTATCGCCTTCATATTATTGGAGCTAGTTCCCGTGTTGCAGCACACACAATGGGCAGTACTGGGGTACGTGGCCAGCGGCGCTGCACTGCGCTGGGCGGTGTCGATGGCGCTGACTCCGCTCGCTTGGGCGTCCTGGAACTGGCCGTGGGTGGTGCGGTATTGGGAAGAATGCTTGGGTGTTGAGGCGTCTTCCTGCCAGGGTTCACCATCCCCACAGCCACGGGGCCCTTGGGGCGTGAAGCAGCACAAACAGCTTCGTTGTGGCATAATGCAACGGGCAAATTGGCCTTTTCGACGTGGAGCCACCCAGGCCTTGTTGTAGTGGGATGCCGGATCTGTACGTAGCAAAAAGTAGAAGCCGTATACATGCCAACACAGCTACACCGCAGATATCGTCGCAACAAGAAGAAGGCAAGTTTATCGTAGACTTAGTGGTGTTGCTATCTGCCGTATGATCCGTCCGCCTTCACTGGCATCAACTAGAAGATCAGTTAAGTAGTCCGGAGCCACCATGGTTTTTGCTACTGCGACATTATAAAGCTTTGACACCAGACGTCGAGGGCAAGAGCGTGGCCTACCATGCCAATGACTTAATGCCACGCAGTCAGTATAGTAGACATAGCTGATCTCCCGTGCTAAGCCAGGTGCAGCCGGGTGCTGGTTCGCTGCGTTTTCGTGTTTTCTGGAAGGGCTAGATTGTTTGCGTCTAGGTCTCTGTCGGCTTTGTCTACTTCTCCACCCCGAAGGTGCTCAACTTGTAAGGATGATGGCCAACGAGCCGTACAGCAGAAGTATGATTTAATGATGCCGGCGGAGTTCCTCCAGAATGTAACCGACCCAACTCGCCAGGGAAAGATGCGAGGCTGTCTACCATGACCGATTTCGACATCTCGGCCCAACCTGAACTTGTCTAACCTCAGTTACGTTTGCATCTCGTCGCGAATAGAGAAGTTGGTGCTCCCCCAGAACGAAGGCGATGATATGATTCTCTACAAGGATCGAGACGTACTCTAGATAATTGACAAGAAGAAAGGAAAGTCATACCCGCAGCAGATACATTGCCCCCCATCTTGCGCTCATTGGCGTCCACCCCTTTGCTGGGCTGCTTTAGCCGTGCCATGACGACGAAAACGTCGTGAAGTACCCAAAATCGCTGTAGATGGGACTGCAGCAACTGAGGAGCTAAGCGGGGCTGACATCCGCTCCAACGAGCCACGGTTCAAGTTGAGATCCATTATGGTACAGTCACACCTCCCTAATTGAACCCCTATAAGTGACTTTCCGTTCCCTATTAGGTAGGAGCCCTTGAGTGCAAACGGGAATATATGAGTTACACTATAGGTACTCTCTAACTGATCAAAAACCTCTCTATTCTTTAAGTGATCGCCAGGGTTGGAGCTACAACTCTCTATATGGACGGCATTGGCTAGGGTTCCTAGAATAAAACTGGATGCGGGTAAGTTTGTTTTTACCTAAACTTTATTTAAACGATCGGCTGCTAACACTTGTTTTTCAAACAGGGATAATTCGATCGTTTAAAGCCCGATATCGGCGTCGCTTTGTCCGAGCAAGCTAAATCTACTTGAGGCGATTCAATTCAGCATCGAGAGTTGGTGTGATGTGAGTGCTGATTGTATTCGCAACTGCTGGGTCAAATCACGGATTGTTGATGCTGCGTCGTTGGGCGAGATCCGGCAAGCAGGGGAGTACGCGATTGCCGCCGAAGAAAAGGTCGTGGACGAACTTGCAAGCGTGTTAAAGGGAGTTAGCGGCCACAGCAGCGTCTCGGATTACCTAGCAATCGACTCAGATACGGACGTTCACGAGCAACCTGATAACGACTGTGAAAGCAATCACTCTGGCGATGCAGACAGCGAAAACGAGACCGAGGAGCTCGAGCAGCCCCTGTAATCTAATGTAGTCCACAGAGGTAGTATTTCAAAAATAACTGCCGGCATAAATAAAACCTCTCCCATCTACACTCGTCAAAGCGGTAGTAAATGCCGAAAGCGCGGAAGAAAGCGCGCCTGGATGATGCTCGATTAGGTCCTGTGGAAAGCGGCGTGACTACCAATACAAGCGTGGTTGACACGGTGAAGAAACCAAGGCGCGAAGTGCTGTCGGAGCGCGCCGGCAACAGTTGGAATGACCTGGCAGATTCATTTCATCTTTCTGGACGTGGTTATAACTCTGCTATCATCAGCGGAGCGGGAGAAGCTACCAGCGGGAGAGGTCGTGTGGATTCTACGGAGAGCAGCAGTTCAAGTGAGGAAGAATCGGACATCCGCAGCTATTCGAATAGATGCGGTCTAAACAGTGACCAAGCAACAGTTCAAGACGTCCATCGTACCAGTGACGACGCGAGCGCTGATAGAACGGTGCACTTTTTGGAAGGGTTTAAACTGACCTACCCGAGTTGGTCTGACTTCTTTGAGGCGCTGAATGCTTTTTTGCTGCGAAACATATCAAGTGTTCTCTAAATGTACGTCTAAGTCAGTATTATCGCGCTACAAGCAAATCCGCAAACGACAACAGGAAGTATGTCAGCCACGGTCCCAAACTGTGCCGTTCCCGGTGGAGATGGAAAAAGAGCCTTACAGTATTTCCTTTTGGTGTACCCACGCACGGAATCGCCCATCGGACAGCACAGGGAAGCGCGACCACACCACATTGCGTGGGACGGAATGTCCTGCCAAAATTTCGGCGCGGATAACCAGATCGGGATCTAGTGGTTTTTGTATCGTGGTGTCGTCGCAAGGCACCGCTCACAACCATCGGGTTGACAAAATGACGTACAACCAGTATCCAGAAAATCGAGCTATTGATGATCCTTCGGTTTTAGCAACTGTCGACGCAATGCGTGTAGCGGGTGCAAAAGCGCGAGGAATTCTATTGTATTTGCGCGATTTGTACGGTAAGTACATCGTTCACAGCAGAATTTTATAATATTCTATTATATACTTACAGATATTGGATTGCATATTACAGATGAAAAGATGACTACTCTTAAGGACATTCACAACTTGATGGCTCGGCTTAAGGCGCAGAGCAAGCTAGGCGACACTGAGCACGAATGTGTTGAAGCCGTCCTCCGCAATCTCTGCTCGACAGACCAGGGTGCTGTGGCGTCCGTGTATGTAGACGAAAAGCGAACTCTCGATACGGTTGCTTTTCAGTCCTGTAAGATGCGTCGCCTGTTCGCCGCATTTCCAGAGGTTCTACTCGTGGACACTACTTTCGGCACTAATATCAATAGGTACAAGTTATTCAGCTTTGTCGTCCACGACATCAATGGAAAGGTACGATGCCAGCTGGATTCTTGATCGTTTCGAAGTATACATATGAGTACGAACGGTGCAAGTTACTCCTCCTCAACAGATTAAGAGGAGGCAAAAATCACCCCCTGTTCAAGTACTTCGTCAAAAACTGGGACGACATCACAGATGAATGGGTATCGTATCAACGTGCCAACGTCCCGCATTTAGGCAACAACACCAACAACAGGTACTTCTACGTGTAAATGTGGAATATGTAGCAGCCCTTCACTTCATGAGCCGTGATATTCATGTCTGTTCTGTTTCGTGATAGAATTGAAGCGAAGTGGGCGAAATTGAAGGATCTGATACGACCAAGTGCCAGTGTTGATGAATGCATCGCTACTTTATTAGGTCTGCAAGGGATTTGTGAAAATGAGTACGCGGTGGAGCTCAACAAGGTTGGTACGACCCGTATCCCAAACGACAGGGAATACGACTCGATGGACGATGATGCACTGGGTGAGCTAAAACGACTGGCGAACCTTGTCAGCTCGTACGCATTTTCGCTGATAAACGTAAGTATATCGTATAAGCTTAGAGTGCGGGTTTGTACTTACTTCGTGATGTGGTAGTCTGAGTTCAAATTAGCACACCGACTATCCACCCGGTACAAGTTGTGTGTACGTGAAAATGCCGTAGTAGAGCTTGCTCGTGATGACGATCCGAAAGTCTACCATCTTTCGCTAAAGGTAATTGGTATCGAGTCTTTTGACAAGTATTTTTCAATCTAATCGGTTTATGTGTACTAGGACTTTTCCTGTAGCTGTATGTTTGCGCAGACGCGGTTGCTGCCGTGCCGACATGCCTTCTATTATCGACGGTGTTCTTTGTCGGTATCTGCTACGAAATATGAGTCTACCATTCCCTTCAGCTACATAAATACTAGATGGTGTACAAATCAAGAACTGAACGACATCAGCATCTCAGAAGACACCCAGCAGCCTACAACACTCCAGTACAGTACGTCGTCTGCGAAGAAGAACCCGAAATCACCGAGACAAAAGTACAAGGAGGCCAAGAGGATCATGTCAGACCTGACTGAAATCTTGCAAAGCATGGGATCTGATAGGTTTGACACGTGCTTAGAAGCCCTCAAACGATTCAAGGACGTCTGCGTTGAGGGTCAAATACCCAACGTAGTACCAGCAGACAACTTTCAGCCTGTTCCTGCGGCCTACGAAGACCAAACGATAAACCAAGATTTGTACGTACGCGATAGTACGCGTTCATCTGTGTCGGAAGGCCAACATAACTCGGTGCACGGCGATGAGAGTCGTGCAAACCAGGTGCCGGAAGGTCTATTGCCACCATCGAGCACACACCGTACTGAAAATCAAGAAGCTGAAGTTCTCCAAGTAGGTGCTGGAAGTGGTTTCACTCTGTCACAAGCCTCAAAATCGCGCGGAAAAAGCAAAAAAACTGAAAAGCGCGTGTCCAAGCGAGGAACCCGTATATCCGACGTGAAGAAAGCTGCCGACATCTTGGCGCGCGGATTTACAATGCCACAGCCTTCTCTGTCGACTGTACAAGTGCTTTTGGACCAGCAATACTCCTACAATCTATGTTTTTAAGTGGTGCGTTCTATTAAGATACGTGCAGACAAAGTTCCAGATGTCTAACACTTCGCCTTGTTTTCTTACTCTCTGCACCCAGTTCAATTCTTTTAAACGCATCGCGCTACCCCGAGGTGAAGTCCACGTAACTTTCAAGAGCCGCGGCTTTGTATTTGTCGATGTCGATTTTACTCTAGATAAAGACGGGGTTCAACGTTGCAGCAAAGCGATTGAAGCTTTTGCCGATGAAAGTGGTTTAGCTCCGCCCGATGACGATGATCTGGAAGAAATGGTTGTCTACGCGGATGGCTCCGAAGTTTTTCAAGCGACTCAAATCGCAACAATGGAAGCGTTCCATCGAGTGTCCAGTGTCCTTAAGGTAGTGGAGCGTGCAATGGACTGGGTCTGTCGACTTCCAGAAAACGTTTTCGAAGGCATAATGCCTGGTTTTGAAGAATTCGTCACTTGCGATAAGGTAATTATGTTTTTATCCCTCCTGCACATACTCGTACAGCTCTAATTACTGTATTGTTTGTGCAGACTGAGCACAATGTAGCCATCGGGTGCTGCAAGCTCAAAGGGAATCGAATTGATGGAGGGGATATAGTCTTTGCCGATAAGTTGATGGAATTCTGCGGCAACAGCTGGCTGAATTCGTCGTGTATTTTGATGGGGATACTGTTCCTCCGACGCAAACTCCCACGAATTGGATTTGTTAGCCCGACCTTCACACAACTCGCTCCGGAGAAATCTGTGGATCGGTTAGCAGACGCGGGACGGCTAGGATGTTTTCGTCATCTTGCAAACGGAAGTGCTGTGGCCGGTGTTTTACATGTCACTACCGACCATTGGACATCTTTCATCTACTATCCCTACGGAAGCACTCACACTGGGGACCACCCTGCCGCAGGCAAGCCAACCTGCATCATTTACGACTGTGGTAAAGGCCACTACTCCGAGACAGCAGAACTGGTTCGTGAGCTATTGGTTAGCCAAAATCATTCGGATATCACTTTCGTGGCTGATACAATGACGAGGCAATTTGATGGCTTCAACTGCGGGCCACTTTCTCTCCTGTTTCTCGAGACGCAACTCAACGATTCGACACGGTGGACTAAAGCGCTGCCGGGATCGCTTCAATACTACCGATTGCGCTACCTTCGCCACTCGCTTAGTCTACTAAGTGAATGAATACATATTTACACATTTACGCATTTACGACACCCTGTAGTACAACAAACGAATGTGGGTCGTGGACATTCATGAGATAAGAACTACTACTAAGTATGCACCGTTGTTAGAGACACATTTAAGGTCAGCCAAATACTCTGCGGTGTCTGTAAGTCCGTACGGGTCTCTCGCTCTTCACTTTGGTAGCGAGATTGGCCGCGAAACGCTCTCACATTACAATACAACAATCCACTACGCTTTCTCAATCTACTAACATTTAATCGTTCTGTTCAGTGTTCTGTATGTGTATAACAGAACCAAGGACAGAACGTAATCAATGTTCTGTCCGTCTTGCCACAGCCCCAACACGGCGGTCTGGGGTCGGTCTCCATCCAGCGCTAAAGTAGCCAATCACCTGGCGATCTACGCAGACGTCGGACCGTTCTCCACATCATTCGACAATCCGCCAGAAAGACCACCAGAACCCGGAGCTCTCCCAAAGCGATGGAGCTCGTAGCGCGCGTTCTAGCTCACGTACGTAGCCCCCTCGTGGCTCATTCGACGCAGAATCATCAGGCGGTTCCAACGCACTGCGCGGCACCGTCAACTGCCGAGAATTGGAGCTGGTAGACTAAAAAATGTGTTTTTGTGTCTTGTGGAATGGATCATTATTATTCTCTGCAGACCTTGCCGGCGCTGGTGGTGGTGCTCATGGGCTACTGGATGGGCAGCGGGCTGACTGCCTACGCTGCGAAGGACGGCGTGGTGACGGCCAGAGACACTTCGGGCTTCTCGTGGGCGCATGGAGATCCGCGGGTGTTCAACTGGCACCCGCTGCTCATGAGCTTGGGCTTCGTCTTCTGCTCGATGCAGGCGGCGCTGGCCTACATCTCGCTGCCCTTCAGCCACGCAGTCAACAAGGTGGGCAACAGCAGAGACCGAGCTGTACTGGACAAGGAATAGGAGACTGATGATGTTGAGCGTGTGTGTGTGTGTGTGTTCTGTAGCGCATCCACTTGTCGCTGCATGCCTTGGGCTTCCTCAGTGCCGTGCTGGGGACTGTGGCCGTCTTCCGCTTCCACAATGAGCATGGCATCACCAACCTCTACAGCCTGCACAGCTGGCTCGGACTCACGGTCTTGATCCTGTTCGCTGCGCACGTAAGTGACCGTGGTGGTGGTGGTGGAGTTGTTTGATCTGGTGGCTGACTTGATGTTGATGTGGTCGTCTAGTGGCTGGGGAGCTTCCTTGTCTTCTTCTACCCGGGGGCTCAACAGGACGTCCGCGCAGCCGTTGGCCCCTACCACATTGCCATTGGCCTGTCGATTGTTGGACTCGTCGTCGCGACCGTGGAGGCTGGGATCCTGGAGAAGCTCTCGTTCAACGCCAGCTGCAACGTGAACGGCGAGCTCCATGGCGAGAGCGTCAAGGGCTTCATGGCTTCCGACTGCGTGATTGGGAACGTCATCGGCCTGCTGGTGGCGCTGTCGATGCCGGCGCTGATCGTCACCATTTGGCTCTCGAAGACCCAGCGAGTCGTCAAGACGGCGGGCGATGAGGCGACTCCACTGCTGAATGCCGGCTCGGGCGACGAGAAGAAGGAGTTCAACGTCTAACTCTCTTACATGTACGCCCAGTGCCGGACCACTGGACCAAACACTCTTGACCGCGCAATGGCTGGGAGTTCTGCTTGCATTTATCACTCAAGGCTAACAAAATTAATCAAAAGTGTCGTGATGACTTACTTGAAAGTTTCGATGTTTGTTGACCGCCTGCCAGTCGGATAATTTGAGATTATGGAGGAAACTCATGAACATTACGGTGCTCACCAAGCGACTTCTCTACAGTGACCCCACACCCTTGCATTCTAGCCAAAGTGAACGTCATAGTCAACGCCTACGCTCCATTCACACGTACAAATTAGGTGAAGTGGATAGTTTTCAGCAGTTGAATTCGAAACTTACCGTAATGCATCAGCGGCATGTGCAAAATGAACACCGTCCACACGAGGAGGTGGCCCTGTATAGTGCGAACTTGCGTCTCCAGCACGAATGCCAGTTGATACAGCGGGGATATGCCGAATTTACGTCTGAGGAAGAAGAGAAGACCGATAAATCCGACGAACTCCACCGCCGAAAAGCTCAAAATGCTGATCACATCGTTGCTCAACTTCTTGGAGGTCGATGACGCCGTTTGTGGGTAATAGGACGCCACCGGCAGATGGAAAAGGGTCGTCAAGTAGAGTGTGTACAGCAGCGGTAGAGCACACTCGATGTATTCAGTCATGAGGAGGTACTCGGAGTGGAAGAGAGCTTGAAGGGCATCTCGAACGGTCTCTTTCTCTGATGATACAGACCCGCCCGAGTGTAGCGCGTTGAATGAGGGGCTACGTGACAGAAATGGAGGGGTAAATTCCCTCTGGAGCTTTTTTTCTTTGTCTTGTTGAGCTGCAGGGGCAGATCTCGATCTTGGTCTCGTGGGTAATACACGTGGCCGTATCGCAAGTTTTATTGGGATCACTCTCGATTTACTCAGAACTTGAACATTCGGATTCCTTCGTGGAATTATGTTCAGGAAAGCAGAACTTTCGTCCGACAGAAATAGGGGGCACGGGGCGAGTACGCGAATCCCATTAACATGCCCCGATGCATTGCCCCCTTCGAATAGTGCTCGCACCATTGCTGTCAAGTCTTCCAGATAATTATTTGCACTCGTGTCTCCCCCTTGACGTGTTTGGATGGCGGTGGCCTGGTGATAAATGTCACGGAGGGCAGTCACGACGTGGAAGCTGTCAGAGGCAATGATCAGCAGCGTCGTCATCATCGTCTTGGAAATCTGCATGCACATGGCGACGTAAAACACGCTGAAGACGTCCACCGAGAAGACCACAATGGGGCCGACGTGTTCGTGAACACCCGCCGCGGCGTTAGCGATCACGTGCTTGGTGACATACTTGAACGCAGGCATCACAACAACCAGCACAGCCTGCTGAGGCCCCGAAAGCCTCGAGAAAACCGCGGTAAGGAACGGATACGCCATTGCCACAACGCCCTGAGCAAAGACGATTGTGGTCTGCGACTTGAGCTGCTCGCGGAGGAGACGCGACGCAGCTAACGAGCGTCGCCCGATTACCAGAAGCATGAAACCCACTAAAATCACCATGTACGGCCCAACCATGATCACGTATCCAAACGGAATCGGGAATCTCCACACGGCTGCTAACATCATTGCTACCAGTACGTCCGTGGTAGCCGTGGCGAGCGTGATCACTACTGCGCCAGTGTTTGAGATGGTTCCCGGTGGAATCAGCTCCCGAATTTGAGCTGTTGCACCCGCCGAGACGGCGACGAGCGCTAGAAACCAGCGGATCCAGAAGGCGTAGTTGGCACGCCAGCCCTCGGCCGGAGGTCGTAGTGGGATACAGTCGATCAGGATCGTCACGGCCATGGCTGGAATTGGAGTTAAGATGCAGACAGCCACGACACGAGTGACGGAAGTCCGTCGGTAGTAGTCTCGAAAGGCCAGAAGACGCTCGACGGAGTACTCGCTGCGGTGTCCGATCTGGCTGCGATGCCAGAGGTTCATCACTCGATCATGTACCCTTTGGTGGCGGTTGTATCTTACGTTCAGGCGGCCATGATGCAGAACGGGCTGCACCTTCATCGAGCAACGACAACGTATTAAGTTCCAGGCTGGCCAGTTGCATTCTTACCACATGCTCACACAGCCCTGTGAGGTGTTGGACGAAGGTGTAATGTTGTCTGCTAATAGCTCAGAAGCTATTTTCTCCTCAACAAAGTCATCTTGTGCCTTGATCCGTGGGTATACTGTAGTAGAATTTAGGAACCTTGGGCAATAGAGTGGTGTATTTAGTATCAGGTTGGGCTAATGAGCGAGTTGACACTCCTTAAAAGCTGTGGAAGCACCAACCGAAGCTCCTGTCGACTACTCAACGAGCCTTCTTCTTCCTCGTCATCATCCTCGTCTTCGTTCGGTTCACTCAGCGCTTTGCCGTTGCTGATCATTCCAAGCACTTCTTCAACTGTGCGTCGAAGATTCATGGCATCAGCCGTAAAGTGAACTGTACCGTCGCCGTTGTCCTTGGCGAGCAGCAGGTTGTAGAGCGCTTTGCTAGCGATGAGCGTCATCTCCAAGTCGTCCGCCGCTGCACACTCGACTACGCCCACAAGAAGATTGCGGACATCAACTGCATCGCTGTCAACGGCGGGTCGGACCGCCAGTAAACCTTTGCGTGTGCTCGGATCTAGTGCCGCATTCATCAGCACGCCACAGACTGTGTACACAACTTCGCGGTTGCTGTGGTCCAGTAAGACCACAAGGCAGTCCAGCACTTTGAGCTCGCCCATCAACGCCAGAACATCCTTGAAGCGCGACAAGTTTCCAAACGCTCTGGCAGCTTCAACCACCGCTTCTTCGTTCCTGTCCAGCAGAATCCTCGACAGGAGCTGCGTGATTGCGATGCGGTTGCTCTCAATAAAGCAATATCCACCACCTTTAGCGTTGCCAGTGGGCGGCGTGCTGTAGTACGACACGTTCGTGATGCAGCTCACGGCGTTCAGCATGAGCTCTTCATCCCCCGCGCGTTGAGCGACTTCCAGCACTTCCAGTAGAGGTGACAAGCCTTCGCTCGCGTTCAATTGAGCTCCAACGTCGGCGCTGATCGCTAGGTTCGCAATAACACGGACGAGTTTGACCAGGACTTCCATGGACTGTTCGCCTTCTAAAGCACGACGACGCTCGTCCTTCTCGTCTTCAGAATCATTTCGAGCGTCTGCGTAGCGGGAGGCGTAGAATTGCAGCACCCCCGTCAAGACCTCAACACCGAAGTTTCTATCAATCAGCCGTCGGTTCTGGTCGTTGCCGGCGCACAAGTTGCCCAGCACGAAGAAGACGCGGATGAAGAGCAGGTCCTGGAAGCGCATGTCGGCGCGTTGCTGGTCCACGAGAGAAAGCCACGAGTTCTGGCGGTGGTCGATTAACGCCATGAGGTGCCGCAGGTTGGTGGGGCTCTGGTTGATTTGCGCCCGCGGCAGCTCGTGCAGCGTGAGTTTGCTCAGAATGCGCGAAATGTTGACCATAAGCTCCTGATGGGCGATGAAGGCTGGGATCATGCAGCACAGTCGCAGAGGGATGCGAGCTTCGAGGAACTGCTTGTGGTTGGACTTCGAGACCGACAGATTGCGCAGAATTCCGGTCGTTTGGATGAGGAGTTGAGCGATCTCTTTGGTTTGAGCGGGATCTCCGCCCTCAGCCTGCCACAACATCGTCTCACTGAGGATCGCGATAGCGCGGTTGGTGGCTAGCAGCCGAGACATTTTGTCCTCAGCACTCGAGATGTTCTTCAAGGTTCCCGCTGCGTAGATCAGAGTCTTTAGGGGGATCGCCTGGTGCTTGGAATGAAGAATAATGGCGTCGTCGTGGTCCTTGGAGTGCTTATCGTCCTGGTGGCCTGAAGCTTCGTCGCTAGTGTCGGCGATCGCGTGGAGAATGGCCTCAACATAGCGGACGTTGCAGAAGGCGCTGTCATTGGTGCTATCCTTGCTGAAAACGAATAGAGTTTTCCCCAGTTTGATCATGTGGACGCTGATCTTGTCCTGTTCATCGGTTGGAGCCCGTAGAGAGCTGTACAACTCAAAGAGACTGGGTGTCAGCTCCAATACGCAGGCTGCGTTAGCGGTCCAGCTCTCCAGCAGAACACTCGAAAGCGAGTCAAATAGCTGCCACCGAAGCTTTGAAGCTGCGGCGTCTTCAGGCTCTGCCGTTGATCGTTGCTTGTGGAGGAAGGAGCTCAGACCCACGAAGCTGTCCACCAGCTCTCGTAAACGACCGACACTGTCACCAAACTCCGGGGCATCTTCTCGACCGACCAAGTCGCGAATGCAGCGCTCAATCCCGCCGTACGACTGCACCAGCTCGTCCTACAACATAATAGCCAAAGACATTAGACCAACATCGACAGATTGCTCTTGCAACGCTGCATGCTCTCACATTGGATGGGAGTGAGAGAGAGGCTTCCGGGTCAAACTGCGTCTCCGAAGCCCCCTCCGCGTCAGGGCTCACAGCCAAGAGCTCCTCATCAGAGTCGTCATCGGACAGAATTGGTGCATGTACCAACTTGAGGCTGCTGGTTGAAGCGAGCCCATCCAGCAACGTCTTCTCGTTAGATTGCGGAGCCACAGGTGGCCGAGGCTTGAGACCGCTTGGTCTCGGCGGGAGCTTGCTCGGCTTCGGCACAGACGGTATCAACTTGTGCTGCTGTTGTGTCGGCTGTTGAGCAATTTGCTTGAGCTCCGCCACTGTGTATGAAGAGCTCGGACGTGACCCTGGGCGATAGTCATCGCCGTGGAATAAAGGTCGAGCGGAGGTCTGTGGCGTGAACGGGCGAGATGGGTTCTTGAGTGACGCTCGAGCCTGCAGTCGAATGAAGGCGTTGGTGCCGTATTCATTCCTCCTACTCGTTCTTAGTGCACATACTCTACCTGTGATAAAACGTGGGAGATTCCTCCCCGAGCGATGCACGCGTCCATTTCCTGGCGAGTTACGCGTTGCGCGCTTCTAGCGTTGTCGATGAAAAATGTAGGGGTCGTTTCGTGCTTATAATTAGCCGCGGCGTTGAAGTTGCGCGAAGGTGTCGGCATCATTACTGTACATGTATCACGATGCGACACGACTTGCAAAGATACGGAGTTCATCAACTGCTGTATCTGTCTTGCTGACTACTTAAGTATTACTTCGAAGTATACTACACAATTGTGCTTATTGTCACTGAGAATAAACGGGATAACGAATGGCCTAACGTAGTGACTGTATTACAACCACCGAAGAGGAGCCATATCAATCCTTGGACTGCGTCGAAGCGCGTCATTTATTCGAGTCTGCGTGACCGATAGCCTTATCTGAGCTACATGTGCAAACGTTTCGGACAAGGACGTCCGTGGATCTCAGTACTTTTTTTTCCTTTTGGTGTCAAAGCAAGCAATGCGAGCTTTTCACTGTGGTAGAAAGACAAACCTTGGTGCACTGTGCAGAGATATTCGGTAACCGTCCCTTTTGGATGGTGTAAGCCATGTCAAGATGTGCTGTAGGGTTCTGTTCATTACACTATCGACCCCGGTCTACCCCGGCTGAAAGTCCTGCCCCCTGGGGGACTCGAACCCTCAACCTCCCGGTCCCCGATGTGCGGCCCTTACCACTACACCGTATGGGATCGGTTGGTGCACTGTGCAGAACAGCCGCGGAAGGTGCCTGCGAGGTCTCAAGAGGGCCACGGCGACAATAGCGAAGAAAGAGGGAATTTTTCCTTTCTGACGAAGTTCGCGAAGGGCATCCCGGGAACGTCCGCAAACAAAGCGGCGTCTGCTGCGAAGAAAGCCAAACAAGCGGAGAAAAGGGCAGCAGTGACTCGCTGGTACAATGCGATGGCGCATGGAGAATACAGCGACGACATGGTTGGGCTGTTTAAGAGCTGGAAAGCTGATAATTTAGCAAATCGGATGCCTTTAACGCCGTGAAAGCTTCTGGTGCAAGTGACTCGATGGCGAGTTCACTTTCGAACTCTTACTATGCGGCACATCTAGCTTACTGACCAGCCCAATCCGCTCTGTGGGTTGAAGGAAAATCGCGATGGGGACGATGTCTTGCCGAAGCTAACCATTCATTCAAGACAAAAAAAAGGTTGCTGATTGCAAGTATGAGCCTTTGCATTACCAGTTTAAGCGTTTGAAGGGAGATGGGCTCTTCAGCCGCACAAATAACTTTAATATTGCAGCGGATAGGGAGCACATTGATGGCATGTTTTGGTTTTAGCCACTTCATTGCCTCGCCACAAAGAAATATCTGGAGAATAGCATCTGCCGCATTTTTGGTTTTCAGCTGGCACGATAAGTCACCCATCCAACCTCAAAGATTCTGTTCAAATAATTATTTTGTGGGGTTGAAATTGCACCTGGCTGAGCGACCCTGCTGGGCGTTGAACTAGACTTTGACAAACTCGCTTGAGGTGGTGGATAGTTATTCGAGAAAACGCTGTGCGAAGAGAGAAAAATCGTATTTTTACTGGTGTTTATTAAAAATGCCCTCATTTTCCCCTCGATGCTCAAGTAAAATAGCTCCCGGGGGAGACCTCACACATTATCTGCACCTGAACGAGCCTGAGGCAACAGCCAGCTCTGTGAGTTGACAGTGCACCAGGAAACGTTAGTGATGTAGCCTTCTGATTACAACGACCACTCAAGTTAAAACTTGCTGGGTTACTTCAGCAGTAGCCGATTGCCATTACCGGTATACTTTTAATTCGGCTATTTTGGTCGGAGTATTGAGGGTTCTTATAGAGCACGATCCAATAATATTCTTTAAGAGTCCCCAATTTGTCTTTTTGCGCGATGTATTGCTGAGGGGCCAAGAGTAATTTGAGTAGCGTGAATATTGCTCGATGTATAAGAAGCTACGAGTGAAGCGTGAATGTCGTTCGATGGCATGCTGTAACAGTAATAGCTGTGTACCAGGTTATTGGTACATCACATTAGGAAGGGTATTATTAAATATAGGGGCTCCCTCAGCCACGTGTTTGGCTGCGGGCCGTTGGTCGGGGAATGACCAGCACTTCGCAATCTCCCCGCCAGCCCCAAGCACTTGCTCCTCCTCCTCCGCCTACTGCAAGGGCCAGTTTGTATCACTGGTAGCACTTGTTGGTCAAGACTCGACGACCATGGCCCCTGCGACGCGTAAGAACGACCACGACGCGCCAGCCGCGGACGGAGAGAAACAAGCGGAGCTGGAAGCTCAGCTCGCGCAACTGCGCGCCGAGATTGTGGCCCTGCAAACCACGAACCGTCCGCCGCGTCCACCGCCGACGGAGCCGAAGCCTCGGGTCCCAAGCGGTCTACCCAAGTTCAAGGGGAAGCGCGACGAGGATATACGTCAGTGGCTTTTCCAAGTGGAGATGCTGTGCCGCATCCACGGCCACGATGCGACGGACGATAACGACACTCTACCGGTAATTGCTGGTACCGCGATGGACGAGCCCGCATCGGGATGGTTCCTGTTCTGGGCCTCTCGGACGCCAGCGGAGGGGCAGACGTGGGGACAGTTTACCACCGACGCTCTCGCGCACTTTGAAGCGTCGAACTACCAAGCGGTGCTCCGACAGAAGCTTCGTCAACTCCGCCAGACCGGCGACATTGAAGAGTACAATGGGAAGTACTCATCGTTGATCTTCCGCGTTGAGGACATGAGCGAAGTCGACCAAGTTAGCTACTACTGCGATGGGCTCAAGCGCGCCACGCAGGCTTACGTTAAGCTGCAGAACACCACGACGTTGAGTGACGCAATGGACCAAGCCTCCAAGTACGAGATGTCCCACTTCGGTGGCAATCGCAAGCCGGATCGCGAGAAACCAGAGCGGGAGCAACGGTTCCGTGGACCACCAAGATCGAATGCGTTCCAAAACAAGAAGCCGTTCAGTAAGCGCTCGTACAAACCGGGCCACTACGCGCCTGCGGAGCAAACTAAGGAGGGTCCTGTGTGCTACCACTGCAACAAGCCTGGACACTTCAAGCGCGACTGCAGCAAGCTGAAGAGCGAGCAGGGAAACCGCCGCCAGTAGAAGAGGGACCTGACGTGGCGAGCGCTAGCGAAGAAGGTTTAACTGTAAACGAAGCTACGTTGAATCTACTTTGCGAAGACCCTCTCGTCTACAACCGTGCACCATTGTTCTCCGTTGAAGGGAACATGGAGCAGCGCGAGAGCAAGATTGGCGCCAAGTTCTTGCTGGATTGTGGTGCTACAACGGTCTACGTATCCCGAGCCTATGCGAAAAAGCGTGAGCTGAAGACACACGTGTACACGGACCGAACGATCAAGGTGAAACTGGGAGACAACAACATTGGGGAAGCGGTCCTTGAATTAGCAAAGATAACCATTTGCCTCGACGGAGTCCCCAACTACCAGTGTGTCGCTGTTGTGTTCGACATCCCGGATGAGTTTGACTGTGTCCTTGGGATGCCATTTTTCGTGGATGTACAACCGGAGATCGACTGGAAACGTCGATGCTTCAAGACAGACGTATCAGACGGAACCTCAACGATAGAAGCTTCGACTCCTCGTGGGAAGTGCAGTCAGGTTAATGGCTCTGGGCTTCACGATGCTATGGACAGCGAAAGCCCCTCCGCGATAAGCCGTGATTCCTGTCGAGCCGCCGTGCCAGAAACACGATTGGAGGGCGAAGTGGAAAACGTTGAACGACCAGCTGAGGACGTGGAGAGATTCTCTAAGCGAGAGAAGAAAAATGCCAAGGTTGAGGCAATGTTTACTCTTGGAGTAGTCGACTCGGAAGGAGTCCAAACGAAGTACATCACACGGAAGAAGCTGCGGAAGTTTCTACGGTTACCTGCGAAGGGCCAGCCGGAACACGATTTCATGATTGTGCTGACAAATGACACGATCAGGGAGATTCAGCGTGATATCAGACGAAGTGACGAACCGGAAAACGTTGGAACGGAGAAAGCAAAGCGATTCCTACAAACCGATTGGGAGTCGTTCGAGAAGAACCCCGCGTATCCTGTCATTCTCGAGTACAAGGACAATGTCTTTGCACCCGAGTTACCTGACGGACTGCCGATGGAGCGTGATATTGAACACCGCATCGATGTGAAGGACCCTAACACGGCAATGTATCGGCAGCAGTGGAGACTCTCACCGGAGCATAAGGCTGAGATCGACAAATGGGTCCGGGAAATGATCGCCAAGGGATTGATTCGGCCGAGCATCAGCCCTCATGCGGCCCCAACATTTTGCGTTCGGAAACCTGTGGGGTGGCGCATCGTACATGACTACCGGTATCTAAACAGCAACACGATCCGACAGAGTGTACCGATGACCCGTAAGGAAGACGTTTTCGACAGTATGGCAGGTGCCTACTATTTCTCGTGCATGGATCTAATGTCAGCATACTACCAAGTGCGGATGAAGATGGATCACGTTAAGTACACAGCTTTCCAAGCACCAAGTGGATTGTATGAGTATTTGGTGTTACCAATGGGAGTAAGCAACGCACCAGCGACGATGCATCGATTGACTTCTTCATTGTTCAAGGGCCTACCACACACACGTTCGTTCTACGATGATATCTATGTGTTCACGAAGTCGAAGGACATCAACGAACACCTGCGAGCTCTTCGTGATGTGCTGGAGATTTTGAAGAAGAACAAGCTGTACGTGAAGCTCTCCAAGTGTGTTTTCTGTGCTGAAGAGATTCCGTGTCTGGGTGATTTCATCGGACGGAATGGGGTTCGCATTGATCCAGACAAGGTGCAAACTATTCGCGACTGGCCTGTACCGCGAACCCAAGAGCAGCTTCACAGTTTCCTCGGTCTAACTGGATACGTACAGCGGTTTTGTGAGCGGTACGCGGAACTTACGGCCCCACTGTTCACCTTGTTGAAGAAGAAGAATCTGCGGAATTCAAAGATCGCTTTCAACGCGGTACAGCTGCAGAATTTCAAGGAGTTGAAACGCCGGTTGTCAGACACTCCAGTACTGCATTTACCCGACTTCACACGGCAGATGCACCTACGAACGGACGCAAGTCAGTATGCTGTTGGTGGTGTGCTCTTCCAAGTCATCGATGGCGTCGAGCGGCCGATCGCGTACACGAGCAGGAAAATGAAACCAGCCGAGCTCAAGTACCCAACCCAACAGCAGGAGCTACTCGCAATTGTCAACGCACTAGCAGCTTTTCGGATTTACTGTTTGGATCGACCGGTAATAGTGGAGACCGACCACAAGTCACTCGAAGGTATTTTCCAGCAGAAGATGGCAAATCGACGTCTTGCTCGTTGGTATGATATTCTCGCTGAGTACCAACCCGTGTTTGCGTATCTCCCGGGCGCTAAGAATGGAATCGCTGACGCTCTGAGCCGACGACCTGATCTCAAACCAGAAACGAAGGATTTTCATGATTTGCTCGTTCCCAGCTTCAACGAGACCAACTATCAGTTACGTGTTGCGGAGATCAAACCTACCGACGGCCTGATCAAAGCAATCCTCGCTGGATACGCAAAGGATAAGGTTATTAGTGACATTCGACGCGCGATCAAAAGACGTGGAACTACACCAACAGCACGGGGGGTATCGGAAAAGCAGTACAAGCCTTACTTCGAGGAGAAAAACCTGATGTGGTACCAAGGCTCCACAGATGAGTACCCTCGTATCGTGGTCCCAAACATCATGGCACTCAAGCACCGTATTATCGCTGAAGTACATGACTCCAACTATGGTGGTCATCCCGGTGCGGATCGCACATACCTGAAGCTTCGCGCGGATTGGTACTGGCCACGCATGGTGCGCACGATCAAGAAGTACATTGCTGACTGCGAGGACTGCCGGCGGAACAAACCGCGATTGACGAAGACACCTGGACTCCTGGAACCATTACAAATTCCGAGTGAACGATGGCGATCGATTTCAATGGACTTCATTACAGACCTGCCAGAAACCAAGCGAGGGAGTAACTCGATTTGGGTTGTTGTCGATCGGCTCACCAAGCGGGCACACTTCATTGCAACGACGAAGAAAGTTTCAGCTCAAGAGGTCGCAACCCTGTTCATTGATAGCATTTGGAAGTTGCCTCAAGACATCGTGTCCGACCGCGACACGAAGTTTGTCTCTGGATTTTGGAGTCAAGTGTTTGAGAACGTTGGAACAAAACTGAAGATGACTGTAGCATATCGTGCTCAAGGCGATGGACAGACTGAGCGCACCAATCGTACCCTCGAAGAGTACCTGCGTTGTTTCGTGTCACCACGTCAAGATGACTGGGATGTTCATCTCGCGAACGCTGAGTTTGCCATCAACTCTGCGGTCAACTCCAGCATTAAGATGACACCGTTCGAGGCTGACATTGGATATGTCCCTCGTCACCCACTCGCAGTCGTTGCAGCTACAAATCGAGTTGGCCTGCGCGGAGGTCGACGGCAAGGGGTCAAGTTCATTGATCACCAGGAAGCAGTCCTTCGTCAATGTCAAGAGGCCCTGGAGGACGCTCAAGCCCGGATGGCAGATGTGTACGACCGGGGCAGAGCGGAGCAAGTGTTCAAGGTCGGCGATCAAGTTTACCTGAGTACAAAGCACTTGGATACAGCCCACACCGGTTTTCCGAACTCCCGCAAGCTCGGTCCCAAGTGGATCGGCCCGTATTCCATCGTTCGCACAGTCCACAATCATGCTTACGAGATTAACTTGCCGCCTGGACTCAAGCTACACCCCGTCTTCAACACAGGTTCGCTGAAACCTTACGAGACGCCGTCCCGACTTTCTCGTCCCCAAGAGGTGATACTCCACGACGGCAGGGTCGGTCAAATTGTGGAGACAGCTATCGACAAGCGTCAACGCAAGGGAAGCATACAGTACCTCATTCGGTGGGTGGGTGAAGAGAAGGCAACATGGGAGCCGCTCGAGAACCTACATCAAGTCACTGGTCTGATTCAGGAGTTCGAGGCGAGTCGGCCACGACGATCGAGAAAACGAAGGCGAAGATAAATTTCTAGCGACAGGACTGGATACTTCTCGATGTTTCAGTTTCAAGGTTCCAGATAAAAGTTCAAGAAATGCAAAAATCAAGATGAAAAGGAAGTCATACAATTATCAAGTTATCCAGTAGCCTCGCTGCATCTAAACTGTCGCCTTAGCGAATCAGGACACGGCGCACAAATCGAAGTCGAGCCAGCCACGAGAACGCATACTCGAGCAGGGGCATCTGGGCGACACTGTCATCCGAGGCGAAGCGTCCAGCCGTTGTCACCTGAAGCATGAACGCGTGCGACTTGCGTTGGGGGCCCGCCAGGATGCCAGCGCAGAGGTACACCCCGGGCGCTAACAGCAGGTGCTCCAACCCGAGGCAAGTCGCCACACCAGAAAAACGGAACTGGATCTGGTTGACGCGGATGGTGTCTTCACAAAGCTGCGGGCGCCCAGCACCACGAGCCGACCGGTTCACCTGCCGAATGAAGGACCATAAGGTGGACCACACGACGCCCTCCGACGTGATCGCGTTCCCAGCAGCAGCGCGTGCGCGGTAAAAATGATCGACGATGTCGTCGGAGCACCATTCAGGGATCCCCAGTGCATCGACAGCATGAGTGAGCGCATGGAACGCGCAGCGGCCATCTTCGGAGGCGCCCATTGCCTGAGAGAAGTCGTCCGGCCGAGAGAGCGCATACTCGCCGAAGGACATCGGACCAGCTGCCGCTTTGTAGGCGTCGACAAGATCAAGATACTCGGTGAAGCCATCTTCTTCGAGCAGCCATCGGGGCTGCCACGAGCCCTCCGTTTTGCCTACGGACACGATGTACTCGACATAGTACCGTGAGTCACGAGAAATGTGAGTCCCCAGCCGATCCGAAATGGTCCAGACGTGCCACCGAGTCGTCGTTGCAGCTGCACGGCTGGAGGTCTTCCGCGCAGCTACACGGGCCAGAAAGCGTCGAGGCGTTCGGCCTCCAGTCGAGCGTGCAGCAGTTTGCTTCGTGCGTGCCATACCAGGCTCTCGAGGGAGCGAGTGGTTGCGCAGGACTGGAACGTAGGAAGCAAGCAGCCACTCAGCCTTGACGGTGGCTTCGCCGTAGGGTCGAAGGAAATTGCAGACTGAAGTAGTGAGAAGGAAGGCCCAGGATTGTCAAGCGAGAAGCTGCGGTCGACGATCAGAAGGCGAGGACGAGCAACGAGCAACGGCTACCCAGGACGAGTCGCAGCACGAGCCACAGCAACTCAACGAGCCGCAGCAAAACTCGACTTCAACTTCGATGAACCCATCAACAGGTCTGACAGGACTTCAATTGGTAGGGGGGTGAGTGTAACAGTAATAGCTGTGTACCAGGTTATTGGTACATCACATTAGGAAGGGTATTATTAAATATAGGGGCTCCCTCAGCCACGTGTTTGGCTGTGGGCCGTTGGTCGGGGAATGACCAGCACTTCGCAATCTCCCCGCCAGCCCCAAGCACTTGTTCCTCCTCCTCCGCCTACTGCAAGGGCCAGTTTGTATGACATGCAAGGCCAACATCAAATCTTGGGTATATCTTCCCCTCCACTCGTGGGATGGGATGATCAGTCACCTAGCTCTAAGCACGAAGGGTACAATGCGTTGAATACCCCTCGAGTCTCCACGAGATCATTTTGCACAGAGGTCCGCCAATACTGTAATTAATTGTATTGGGGTCATTGCGAAGCCCTAATAAATATAACATTTTTTGTGCAAACAATAATAAATATTGCCGTAATTTATATTGTATTGGAGCATAGAAAATACTATTTTATCGATATACTTCTCCGGCCCACTTCAAAATGACACTTTCGGTTTACTAGCAATATCTTCAGTGCTACATATCATTTTTAAGAACTGAGCACACCGTTGAATAGCTCTCGATGGCGCGCAGAGGTGAGTATTTTTCTTATTTTTCTAGCTCCAGAATCAAGAGTGCAAGCCCTGCTCTTAGGCATCTCTTTTAAGTGGCCATTAGGTTTTTTGTCGCAATTCCTAGCGCGGGCGCGCTACAGCTGCCAAAAACATAACTTTACCAATGTACCTTTTGTTCGGACACGAACGGTAGGGAAGCTGCTCCGCTGCCGTCAAGTAGAATCTTGTAGCCCCTTTGTAGAGGTTAAACCACTTTTCATCCACATGTACTGTGTCGTACATGTGATGCATGCGGTAACTGCGTCCACCTATAATACACATTATTTGAATTTGAATACAGTCAATTCAGTTCAAAATAAATTTGAAAGTATTGATGAGCAAAATAGTAGCGATTGAAGTTAGAACTAAATGATAGCAAACGAACAATGATCTCCTCGCTGTTGTACGGTACCTAGAGGCATGTCCACGTGGGATAACGCCCACTGCAGACGTCTCAGCTTGTGGGTGTCAGTAAGCGTCGGCTTCACGCGCGACGAAGCGCGGCGAAGAGATCCGTCGGCAAGGTAGCGTTGCAGTGTTGTCCTCGGGATGCCGCTCGCCGCTGCGAGCGCCCGCTGGGTTTGTCGTCGGCACAGCGGTACAGCTTTTACCAGCTATGTCACCTCCTCGGGCGTCAGCCGTCGTCCACGCGGAGCCACCATCCGCCTCGGAGCGGCCAAAGCGTCCACATCGTGCCGATTGCGCCAGAGCTTCTTCACAGTGTTGCGGCTGACACCGAACTCTGTCATTGCAGCGAGAATTGCGCCGCGAAGGAGTCTCTCACGAACACTCCGCTCCGCGAGGAAGAGCACGACGCGTAGGCGGGTTGCGGGTGGGGTGTCATCTTGACCGGCGGCCTTAGGCATTGTGGGGTTTGTCGATCTTTGGCGGGGGAGGCGAGGAAAGGAAGTGAGGGCTGGTTTTGGAGCGAGTTAGCTTGCACGATGCCGTTAATTAATGGACAGCACCTACCTTTATTTTTACCCAATCCGGTGAATCTGTCCGACTAATTACGATCTCAGAAAAACCTCAACTGTCATTTTGAAGTGGGCCGGAGAAGTAGAGGGGAAAGGTGGCATCACCGAGAACGTAGCATCAGCAGCGCTCGAAACAAGCAGTTTAGGAGCATCATTTGCGTCCATATCGAAGTTATTAGACGTAAAGATTTCGCTGTGAAGCCCACCTGAGTCTCAATCTACGCGTAGTTATACGAGTATTGCAAGCCCACAGTATTATGATAGCGGCCGGTGTCCCAATCCCGTTTTATCCCGTTCAAAATTTGAACGGGATAAAACGGGATTGGGACACCGACATTTAATGTCGTTTCCGGCTAATGCAAGCAAGTACTAGTACATGGGTATGGAATACTTACTAGAATGTGGCGTCGAAGTAAGTGATCTATGCCCTTAGTGCTTAGTGACCAGAATTTTTAGCATCAATCTGTCGAAAAGTATACGCCAGCGGTCTTTTATAACATTTATTGTCAATAATTGGGTCAATACGATATTGTATTGGAAACTGGGTTGCCCAGTAATAAAGATTTTTATTGGAAACCCCAATTATTTACTGTATTGCAATATTGTTTCCGACCTCTGATTTTGCAAGTCACGAGAGAGTTCAAGCCCAATTCTGGATTTGTTTTTCTTGGTCCAGCCCGGCATGCACTTGACCAACTTCGTCTTCGTAGTCCTGCTCGCCCGTACCACCGCACTAGCTGCGGCATCGGATCTCAATCAAGCCCTAGTTCGGAGCAGCACTGTGAAGTACTTACGGATTCTCGAAGCGCATCAAGAGGACGCTGCTAACGAGGCGGAAGAGCTAATCGATGTGTCGGGGCTGCTGAACTAATTCCAGAAGGTACTCCCAGGAACGTCAGCCTACAAATCGGCCGCTGCAGCGAAGAAGGCCGCTCTACGAAAGGCAACCGAAGTCAATCTGTCCCAGAGGATGGTGAACGGGGAAGCTGACAACGAGTTGTTCAGGTGGTTTGGCCGCTGGAATGGCAAAGGATGGAGCAAAGCGACCGTTTCCGAGTTCCTCCAAAAAATCGGGTAGGAGTGAAGACGTGGCGGAAAAAATCGCTACGCGGTATTTCGACTGGGGTCGCATTCCCATCTCCAATGTTGCAAAGTCAGCATAAATTAAAAATACCGAGGTGCAAGCTCAAAAAAACAATTCTTACTACACCTTTGCCAATGTAGAAACACAGAGAGCTTTTTTAGGAGCTAGGATCGATTCCATAGGCTTGACGTTGCATATTGCTCTGCTGGCAAAGACTCAAAATCAGTATAGGAACAATATGGGAACGGGATTGCCGATTGAGATCACGAAACAATCAATAATTGTGATTGACAATCTTGGCAATATTACAATCCCAATCACTGGAACCAGTGCCTTCAACCGACTTCACTATCGCGCCGTCACTGCTGATATCCCAAGTTCAAGTTACCATCAAGCTTGTTTGTTGGGATCACTAGGTAATAGTTATCTGCATGGACCAATAACGTGGATGATTTATACGAGTTCATAGCCGATTTCAGCACGAAAGTTGACGAACGCGACATTGGCCTATTTCCCGCTACTGGACGAAAGGTCCAGTTGCCCAGCCTGCACTTTGGGTGTTCGTACCCGGTGTCACCTTGGCGGTAATGATTACCTGAAAGAGTGGTGTCGCTGTAGCGAGTCACCAGCGCCGAAACCTTCGCCACTTCTGTGTATAATAGTCCAAATGCGACCATCGTGAGAGCTAGAAAGCGTTAGGGGTGCACACTGCCCACTACACACCAAACATCTCTCAGCAAAATCACTTACGAATCTACCGCGATCTGAATACAGACTTTGGGCAATGAATCTATTTGGTCTGACCAATAGTGGATATTGAAGACCCCGCAACGATACCATATTGATGCCCAACAATATTGCAATTTTACAATAACGTGGTTTCCCAATTCATGGACTTTTACCAGATCATGAGCTAATCGGTGTTTTGTCCAGTCATATCCTTCTATTTTTATATAATAGGCTTTGATTGGTTCGCTCCTTTATTTACCAGATCATGGACCCGGAATTCCTTGCATTCAGCTCGGTAAGATACCGGCCCCCTCACTGAAAGACATTTGTGACAGAAGCTAAGAGCTTCTACATAGAGAAATGAGTGAAAGGAAGCCTGTCATGATGCAGCATGTCTGCTGCTGGCACCCACGCAAGCGGGTACGCCAGCAACAGACATGCACGGGGAACACGTACCTGGTGGCCAGGAAGGCAGGCGTCGCAGCGCCGCCGCCTCCGCCGCCACAAGAAGTCCGCGCGCAACGTCGCGTGAAGGCTGGCGCCAGGCTTGCGCAAGACTGCCTGGCGCCCGGAATCCAGAACGCTACCTGCACAAGTATACAAGCATGCATATATAGGATTACGAAAACAGAAAAACACTTGCATTTAGTATAGGTTAGCTCAGCTTCTAGAACGACACTAAGGAGAACCTAGAGGAAGGCCTAGAGCACGTAGTTAGCCCGAAGACTTAACGGAATCAATCTCACTTTACATTTTACCAAAAGACAAGCAACCAAGCAACACCACTTCACGCACCTTTGCTACGACAGACTCCAGCGCACCCGGAGCCTGTCATTTGGTAGCACTTGTTGGTCCCCTCGCAACCGCGCTTCGTGCATCGGCTGGGGATTCGGTTCTGACCGCGCTACGACCAACCTCGGAGAGGGCTACGGGCACCGGTCATTGGCTGTTTTCGGACCCACCTGACATCGGTCAAGGGAACGTCGGCATAAGTACGAGGCACCAGTTGTAGCGGCGCACCCGATCCAGTCCGGCTTTCGAGTTCGGCGGTTAGGGGTAGCGCAGTCCGCTCTGAGTTGCCCGGGCCGCTTCTTTGATTGGATGGCTGGTCGTAGGGGTCGTCGCGTTGACAACGCTGTTCCCGACGGGTCTTTTGAGAGGCTGGGAGCAATCGACGCTGCGGGTATCGACAAGTTGCGCACCGACTGCTACCGCCAAATCCGGCACGCAGTGCGAACGACTGAGCGACTGCTAAGAGAACTTGCTGAGGTCAAGCCACTCACTTCGGAAGAGCGAGACCAGAAAAAGGCGGTCATCCATCAGCTCTGTCGCGCCCAGCGTAAACTCGGCAAGGCAACCGGTTTCCTCAACCTCGGCGTAGCCAGAGTCCTCGACCCGCGTACTACCCGTCAACAACTCGAGCACGACAACCGTCTCCGTGATCGCGAGGAAGCCCGCCGCCAGCGTAGCCTAGCAACTGTAAGGGAGCTGATTAACTCGTCTAACGAGCAGTAAACACGTTTTAGCCGCTTTTGTTTACGGCAATTCATCGTTGAGTGTGATAACGAATACCTTCGCGGGTATAACGTTTTAGAGGGAATCAGCTTTATTACTAGTTAGGCGTTTGGGTTAAGGCTTCCGCGTGTGAAAGGAGGGCGAACAAGATGGCGGACGTCTCTGAGCTCATGCAAGGAGTGCTGCAGCTGATGCAGCAGCAACAAGAGATGATGAGAGTAATGAATGAGCAACGAGGAATGAACGACTTCAAGTTGGATGGGATTAGACTACCCAAGTACACGGGGCATGAGTCTGAGTCGTTCCGCCTGTATCAAGAAGAGTTGTCGCAGTACTTTGAGGCCCGCAACATTGACTGGAAGAACGAGCGTTGGGCGACGAGGGTACTGGCTATTATCGGGAGCACGTTGAAAGGGCAGGCTGGTCAGTGGTACCTGGCGCGGAAGCATGAGATTTACTCTGCGGAGCAGTTACTCCGTGAGTTGTCACGCGCATTTGTTCCGGCGGATCTTCAGTTGCGGCTGCGTGAGCAGTTGCGACACCTAAGCCAGAAATCTTGCAAGTCGTTGGGTGATTACGTTTCACGGTTTCGCAACATTGTACTTCAAGTGGAAAACATGACGGAGATCGACAAGGTAGTGTACTTCTCGCAAGGGTTGATGCCAAATACACGTCAGGAAGTACTGTACAAGCGCTGTGAAACCCTTACGGATGCCATTACGGTAGCGATGGACTATGAGCGCTCGCACTTCGGTGCTCCAGCGCGCACGGGACGTCGCGACCGTGATTACCCACGATTCCGCAGAAACGGAAAGCTGCGAGTTTGCGCATCGAGTTTGGTGGTCGGTTTCTGCCCGTGTGAGCCGGTGTGTGTGTGGGGTGCAGGCAGGGGCAGCGTGTGTGGTGGCGTATGTGTGGGAGCTTGTGGTTTTACGCGTGTTTGCGTATTGTGTGCGTAGCGTAGGATTTTGTTGTCTTTGGTTTCGTAGTTGGTTAACCCGTCAGTTTGCCCGAGTGGTCTAAGGGGTTACGTTCAGGTCGTAATGTTTTCGAACGCGTGGGTTCAAATCCCACAGCTGACATATCCTTTTGCTGCAAACCGCAAGTCAACGCTGCGACGTCTCCTGCGCACGCTGGCGAGCTCTCTGCCCCTGCATCGGCCTGCCGACTCGCCCAGCACCACCCTGAGCTACCATACCACTCAAACGACCCGTGACAAGTCTTGACAGATCGAGCCGCCGGTTACGCTTGACCTACACGCTGACTTCGACTGTCCGTCGTCGTTTGCCCTACCGCACACGATAGCTAGTCGAGTCGGCAATCCGCTGCCCGTTTCTGTCCATACTGTTGGCACACTTGCGTAAGGCAGCACGTTGCCAAACCCGGACCTGGCTGGGACTCGAAGCTGGCCCGGGCGATGCCGGCCACCCTGGTGGTGTTTTGGCGACGATGGTGGCGGTCTGCAACGTGGTTTTTGAGGCATACGATCGTAGTCGACAGGCGTCCGGAGAGCGCGGCATGGCGAGCAAGACGAGCTAGGAGGCGCTACAGGCGGCAGAAGCTGCGAGTTTGCGCATCGAGTTTGGTGGTCGGTTTCTGCCCGTGTGAGCCGGTGTGTGTGTGTGGGGTGCAGGCAGGGGCAGCGTGTGTGGTGGCGTATGTGTGGGAGCTTGTGGTTTTACGCGTGTTTGCGTATTGTGTGCGTAGCGTAGGATTTTGTTGTCTTTGGTTTCGTAGTTGGTTAACCCGTCAGTTTGCCCGAAGGGGTTACGTTCAGGTCGTAATGTTTTCGAACGCGTGGGTTCAAATCCCACAGCTGACATATCCTTTTGCTGCAAACCGCAAGTCAACGCTGCGACGTCTCCTGCGCACGCTGGCGAGATCTCTGCCCCTGCATCGGCCTGCCGACTCGCCCAGCACCACCCTGAGCTACCATACCACTCAAACGACCCGTGACAAGTCTTGACAGATCGAGCCGCCGGTTACGCTTGACCTACACGCTGACTTCGACTGTCCGTCGTCGTTTGCCCTACCGCACACGATAGCTAGTCGAGTCGGCAATCCGCTGCCCGTTTCTGTCCATACTGTTGGCGCACTTGCGTAAGGCAGCACGTTGCCAAACCCGGACCTGGCTGGGACTCGAAGCTGGCCCGGGCGATGCCGGCCACCCTGGTGGTGTTTTGGCGACGATGGTGGCGGTCTGCAACGTGGTTTTTGAGGCATACGATCGTAGTCGACAGGCGTCCGGAGAGCGCGGCATGGCGAGCAAGACGAGCTAGGAGGCGCTACAGGCGGCAGAAGCTGCGAGTTTGCGCATCGATTTTGGTGGTCGGTTTCTGCCCGTGTGAGCCTGTGCGTGTGTGGGGTGCAGGCAGGGGCAGCGTGTGTGGTGGCGTATGTGTGGGAGCTTGTGGTTTTACGCGTGTTTGCGTATTGTGTGCGTAGCGTAGGATTTTGTTGTCTTTGGTTTCGTAGTTGGTTAACCCGTCAGTTTGCCCGAAGGGGTTACGTTCAGGTCGTAATGTTTTCGAACGCGTGGGTTCAAATCCCACAGCTGACATATCCTTTTGCTGCAAACCGCAAGTCAACGCTGCGACGTCTCCTGCGCACGCTGGCGAGCTCTCTGCCCCTGCATCGGCCTGCCGACTCGCCCAGCACCACCCTGAGCTACCATACCACTCAAACGACCCGTGACAAGTCTTGACAGATCGAGCCGCCGGTTACGCTTGACCTACACGCTGACTTCGACTGTCCGTCGTCGTTTGCCCTACCGCACACGATAGCTAGTCGAGTCGGCAATCCGCTGCCCGTTTCTGTCCATACTGTTGGCGCACTTGCGTAAGGCAGCACGTTGCCAAACCCGGACCTGGCTGGGACTCGAAGCTGGCCCGGGCGATGCCGGCCACCCTGGTGGTGTTTTGGCGACGATGGTGGCGGTCTGCAACGTGGTTTTTGAGGCATACGATCGTAGTCGACAGGCGTCCGGAGAGCGCGGCATGGCGAGCAAGACGAGCTAGGAGGCGCTACAGGCGGCAGAAGCTGCGAGTTTGCGCATCGAGTTTGGTGGTCGGTTTCTGCCCGTGTGAGCCGGTGTGTGTGTGGGGTGCAGGCAGGGGCAGCGTGTGTGGTGGCGTATGTGTGGGAGCTTGTGGTTTTACGCGTGTTTGCGTATTGTGTGCGTAGCGTAGGATTTTGTTGTCTTTGGTTTCGTAGTTGGTTAACCCGTCAGTTTGCCCGAGTGGTCTAAGGGGTTACGTTCAGGTCGTAATGTTTTCGAACGCGTGGGTTCAAATCCCACAGCTGACATATCCTTTTGCTGCAAACCGCAAGTCAACGCTGCGACGTCTCCTGCGCACGCTGGCGAGCTCTCTGCCCCTGCATCGGCCTGCCGACTCGCCCAGCACCACCCTGAGCTACCATACCACTCAAACGACCCGTGACAAGTCTTGACAGATCGAGCCGCCGGTTACGCTTGACCTACACGCTGACTTCGACTGTCCGTCGTCGTTTGCCCTACCGCACACGATAGCTAGTCGAGTCGGCAATCCGCTGCCGTTTCTGTCCATACTGTTGGCACACTTGCGTAAGGCAGCACGTTGCCAAACCCGGACCTGGCTGGGACTCGAAGCTGGCCCGGGCGATGCCGGCCACCCTGGTGGTGTTTTGGCGACGATGGTGGCGGTCTGCAACGTGGTTTTTGAGGCATACGATCGTAGTCGACAGGCGTCCGGAGAGCGCGGCATGGCGAGCAAGACGAGCTAGGAGGCGCTACAGGCGGCAGAAGCTGCGAGTTTGCGCATCGAGTTTGGTGGTCGGTTTCTGCCCGTGTGAGCCGGTGTGTGTGTGGGGTGCAGGCAGGGGCAGCGTGTGTGGTGGCGTATGTGTGGGAGCTTGTGGTTTTACGCGTGTTTGCGTATTGTGTGCGTAGCGTAGGATTTTGTTGTCTTTGGTTTCGTAGTTGGTTAACCCGTCAGTTTGCCCGAGTGGTCTAAGGGGTTACGTTCAGGTCGTAATGTTTTCGAACGCGTGGGTTCAAATCCCACAGCTGACATATCCTTTTGCTGCAAACCGCAAGTCAACGCTGCGACGTCTCCTGCGCACGCTGGCGAGCTCTCTGCCCCTGCATCGGCCTGCCGACTCGCCCAGCACCACCCTGAGCTACCATACCACTCAAACGACCCGTGACAAGTCTTGACAGATCGAGCCGCCG